>OX422220.1:367259235-367859235 GCA_949130495.1 Sambucus nigra | reverse complement strand
TTTAAAATGATGGTTTTTATATTTGAAAAATAAATTTTCAAGAGGAATTTGTATCCAAATTAAAATGGAGTTTTAATTGAATTTTTATTATATAGAAGAGTCCTCAAAACATAAAACGCTCTAAGAGTCCTCAAAACATAAAACTTTCTAAAACAAAAAATTATTTAAAAATATTGGACCATCCGATCGAGCTAAAACTTTTTGTGCAGCTTCCTCTCATCTTCGGCTATTATCCCTTAAATTTCACCCAATTCCAACGGTTCGATCATTTGGAATGTGTTTTTTAGTGTTTCTATCTGATTAGAACTCTTTTCTTAATCAAACTCTTAATCTTTTGTATATCAAGAAATTCGTGACTTGGCTTTTCAAATCACTTTTTCTCAAACTTTTCAACCATAAGACCTCTTCTAAATTACTCTCTTTCATCGACAAACCATAGCCCAAACATATTCAAGATTTCAACCTTAGATTAGAAGGCTTATTTGGTGTTTTCTCGAGTTTGGGCTAGAACGAGATTTGATTATTTTTGCAAGGGGAACGTGATGGTGCAATAAGATTTAGAGGATGATTTTTATCTGTTCATTCATTTGATGATTCTGAGGTAGGGGAATTACAAAATATGCTCCTAAATTCTCTCGAGAGTATTGTATTTTCATTTTCGTGTCTATTGAACTCATATTGAATTGTGATATTCTTTGAAATCTGAAATAATTGTTGGAATCTAAATTTGATTCATTGTGATATATTATATATTTGATTTGAGCATTGTGTCATGATATTTTAATATAGCACAAAAATGGGCACCCGCCAATAAGCCAAAATCCGGATATGCTTAAGAATGCATAGGCGCAATGAGGTGAGGCCTCGTGACGCGTTGATGTGTTGTTGAGAAATTAATATTGATATAATTCTGCAGTATTGCATTTGATTTGTATATGCGATTCATATTCTTGCAATTTATTCACCGTGCTAATTATTTTTGAGCATCTATTCCTGTCATATTATGTACTTGCCTGTATTTTCTTTTAGTTGGCAGGTTAGCGTGGATTGGGACGCTGTGGGCTATTTTGGAGAATTGTTTTAGAGCTTGGATATGAAGATTTATTTTTGATTTAATAATTAGTGGTGAAAGTTTTAGTTGGAGAATTTTATATTCGAGAGACTTTATTGTAATCTTTTTATGGGAATAGAAATTGTGGATTTATTTCATTTAAACTGTGGACATTTAGATGCTCTATACTTGTTGATTGATGGATTTAGTTTAGTTTTATCGTAGTAGCACTCCGCGTGTCCTCTCGGGTGCGCGTGGTGTTACAGATGGTATCAGAGCTTAGGTATACGACAACCCTCGGGTCTCTGAGTTTTGGGTCTAGCTTGCGTGGTAGACGTATTTTCTTTGGAGATAGAATGTTTTGAAGGCGTGTTAGGCATCGATGGTTAAGATTTATGATCTTGATGTGAGAACGTATATAATTGATTGAGGACTTAATGTTGTGATTTTGGGGATATATAATTAAGTAGTATTTTAATTTCGAGCATTAGGCTACGTCGAATTTCGAGGGCGAAATTCCTTATTAGTGGGGAAGTATATGACAACCCGGATTTTTTTAAATGGGAATTTTTAAATTTATTTTTGGAAATCGGTGAAAAATTAAATTTTGGATTTTATAAATTTTATAATTTAAAATGATGGATTTTATATTTGAAAAATAAATTTTTAAGAGTAATTAGTAACGGAATTAAAATGGAGTTTTAATTGAATTTTTATTATATAGAAGAGTCCTCAAAACATAAAACGCTCTAAGAGTCCTCAAAACAAAATACTTTCTAAAACAAAAAAATATTTAAAAATAGTGGACAATCCGATCGAGCCAAAATTTTTTGTGCAGCTTCCTCTCGTCTTCAGCTATTATCCCTTAAATTTCACCTAATTCCAATGGTTCGATCGTCCAGAATGTGTTTTTTAGTGTTTGTATCTGATTAGAACTCTTTTCTTAATCAAACTCTTAATACTTTATATATCAACAAATTCATGGCTTGGCTTTTCAAATCACTTTTTCCCAAACTTTTCAACCATAAGATCTCTCCGAAATTACTCTCTTTCATCTACAAACCATAGCCCTAAACATATTCAAGATTTCAACCTTAGATTAGAAGGCTTATTTGGTGTTTTCTCGAGTTTGGGCTAAAATGATATTTGATTATTTTTGCGAGAGGAACGTGATGGTGCGATCAGATTTAGGGGATGATTTTTATGTGTTGATTCATGTGATGATTTTGAGGTACGGAAGTTACACAATAAGCTCCTAAATTATCTCGAGAGTATTTTGTTTTGATTTTCATGTCGATTGAACTCATATTGAAAAATGATATATTTTGAAATCTAAAATAATTGTTGGAATCTAAATTTGATTCATTGTGATATATTATATTGTGATTTGAGCATCGCGTCATGAGATTTTAATATGGCATGGAGAATGGGCACCTGCCAATAGTCCAAAATCAGGATATGCTTAAGAATGCATAGGCACGGTGATGTGAGGCCTGGTGACCCATTGATGTGTTGTTGAGAAATTAATATTGATATAATGCTGGATTATTGTATTTTATTTGTATATGCGATTCGTATTGTTGCGATTGATTCACCGTGCTAATTATTTTTTGGCATATATTCCTGTCATCTTGTGTACTTCCCCGTATTTTCTTTTAATTGGCAGGTTATCGTGGATTGGGATGCTATGGGCTGTTTTGGGGAATTATTTTAGAGCTTGGATTGGAAGATTTATTTTTGATGTAATAATTAGTGGTGAAATTTTTAGTTGGAGAATTTTATATTCGAGAGACTTTATTATAATCTTTTTATGGGAATCAAATTTGTGGATTTATTTCATTTAAACCGCGGACATTTAGATGCTCTATACTTGTTAATTGGTGTAAATGACAGAAACAACGAACCCTATCTATCGGTGAATTCATTTAAATTTTACCTTTTTCATTTGCCTATTTAATTATTTTTACCATAATATATTAGTTTTTCCTTTCTATTGTTTCAAGTTATATGAATATTTTTGCACTGTAATTGTGTAATACCCCGAGATTTTTGGGACAATACTTTATTTATTTTTGGGAGAAATAAATATTATTTATTTGGAGAAAAATTAAATTGGCATTTGAGGTCGAAATTTAAAGATGTTAGAAAGTGTTTCGAAAGGGTCGAGATAGTCGAAATGCATGTACTTGGGGCTTATTTAGGTCCCGAAATATTTTAAATTCGTTTGGCTCGAATTAAAGTGACCGAGTCATTTAAAGTGTATTGTCATTTAAATTTGTGTGTTTTGGGAGATAAGGCTTAAAAGCCTACGTGAGAAGTCATTCTCCTTAGAGAGAAAGAGAAAGAAAGAGAGAAATAGAGAGAAGAAGAAAAGAGGAAGAAAAGAGGAGAAAAGTGGAATTTTTCGGCCAATCCGCAATTTCGAGGATGAATCAGACTCTACGAATTTGAGGCAAGTGATTAAACTTGCTAAATAATTGTTGTGTATCATTTATTTCATGATTTGTGGATAAAATTGTGAATTTTGAGATAAATTGCTAAAACCTAGATTTTGGGTAAAATCTTAGATTTGTTGTGTAGATAATGGATTTGAGGTTAGAAATTAGTTGAAGTGTGTCATTTGATGAGTATAAGTTATATATATATGCTTGGATTGATGAGGAATGGCTAGAAGATGATATAAATGATTTTTGGGAATTTTGGGTTTTGAAGAAGTTAACCCATTTCGTAGCATGCTGGCCAAACCGAATCGATTCGCCGCTTTCGAATCGATTCGGTAGGAATCAGACTTTCAAGTCTTTAGGGTCTAATCGATTCGCTAGGGCCGAATCGATTCGATGATTGAGAACGAATCAATTCGAAAAGGCCGAATCGATTCGGAAATGAGGCTGTTTTGAGAAGTTTTTCTGGAGTGAGTTTTATCCGGTTTCGTTTAAGTTTGTCGATTGGGAATCTCTATACAAGTTATGAGAAGTGTGTGTTGGAGACTTTTAGTGAGTTTACCTTATAAGAAATTATTGGAGTCATATTGACTAAATTCGAGAGAATACCGATTAGGGAATATCGTATCGACAAAGTGGGGAAGCCCACTATCATTGAGAATTCTGTGTGGAGATAATAATGTGTATATAAGCGAGAGTTAGGATGCGCTTAATGATAATGGATTTTAGTATTAAATCCAAAATGGGATAAATTTAAAGGTTCATATGATTGATTGAACCATATTATGGATTGAGATTAATAAATGCTGATAGATGTGCATACGGATCTAGAGAGTATGCTTAATGTAAATTGAATTGGGAGATGTTTCATATAAATGTTAAATGCTGATCGAGGTTCATTAAAATATAGAGAATATCCTTAACGTAAATAAAATTGAGAGAAGATTCATAAATAGAAGTGATATGTGAATTTCAAGTGAGAAATAGTCTGGTGTATACTAAGTGGGGGAGATGTGTGAGCTATTATTGACGCATAGTATATCGAGAGTAAAATATACTAAATCATGTTATTATTTCACTTATGCCTAAGAGCTTACTAAGAGTCTGTAAATAGTGTGATACGTATACCTTGTGTGATGGTATACATTTATAAAATGTGATGATATATGTACATATATGTGAAGCATACCCCCTCTATGCTATCATGGGAAGTTGCGCGATGTGGGTGAGGTCCCTGGCTTGAGGAGAAGGGCGCGTATAGTCCCCAGGTCATAGTATCCATTTATTATTGTGTGATTTTTATTAGGGGTGAGATGTGGTGGGTATGTTTCGTCTAATTTCCGGGGAGGAACTATTGCCGCTTCCCGTACGTTGTGTTATGGTTTTTGCCAAGGCGATGTGAGATTCCGACCGTTGGTACCTAGGAGGATATATGAGTGATTCCCTGGTAGATGATAGCATTGAGAACCTGCGTCCTTGAATTATAGCTCGTTGGGACGGTTATTATTATACTTGTGTGAATAGTATATAAATTTTATATGATTATGTGATGTCATATTTGTCTCTAGAGTAAAGAGACATAAGAAGATTGCTTGAATCTCATTTCGAAAGATTTTATCCGGACTTAAAATGTGATGAATCAATTATGAGAAATTGAAGAGTATTTAATTATTATGAGTATATATAATACTTTGGGTATCGAGGGCATAATGGACCTCAACGACCAACATTGCCAAGGAGTAATGTATCGGGGGGGGGGGGGGTTCCTTGTTTGGATTTCGCTTGCGAGACGTCCCACGCATGAAACGCAGTGCAATGTTGGGAGCGAGGAGAAGTTAGTCATTAGTGATCATATTTATATATTAGTATATATCTCGACGATTGACAGTTCCAAGGAGTAGTGTATCAGGGGGTTCCTTGTTTGGATTTCGCTTGCGAGACGTCCCACGCACTAAACGCCATGCACTGTTGAGAATTGGGAATAATCAATTAATCGTTATATCAGAATTTGGGTTATACACATCATGCATTGAGGGAATAATGAATCTTGATAATCAATACTGCCAAGGGGTAGTGTATTGGGGGGGGGAGGTTCCTTTTTTGGATTTCTCTTGCAAGACGTCCCACGGACGAAATGAAGTGCAATATTGAGAATTGGGAGAAGTTTAGACCTTAGCACTTAGATGATAATAACTCATATATATATATATATATATTTATGTCAATAATTAGAATATGAGAAATTATAGTAACAGAGAATGTTTATGTATATTGTATATGTTAAGTAAGAGAACGAATAATTGAGATTGATAATAATAGAAGTTAAGGGGTATGATTAAGATGGATTTTAGATGAATATAAATTTGGGGGTAGGTTAGATTATTGCCCTAGATAGATTTGGGCAATTATTTGGAGATCATGTGCATAAGTTTAGTGGGGTGCTTTAGTTGAGAGGTGAGTTGGATTTTATGGAGAGTGAGACTCCATTTAAATCATGTCATAATGCATTTATAATTATTATGCATTTTAATGCACTTGCTAAAAATGTTTTCACACCTCAGGCAGACCCGTTTATATTTTCTCTTGCTATGTATATATATTGTGTTATTCTAGGTGTTCCTCCGTGAGGACGCCATTGTTGATATCCATCCAGTGTATTCGTGGAGATGTGGGAGTAGCGGACTGTTGCGGTATTTTATTTTAGTCGTTTCCTATCTTTCTTCTATCTAGAATAGGATTCAGTTTGTATATCGGGTTTATGCCCAAGTTTTGTAGTGTAACACTTTTTCTCTCTCAATTTATTGTATTGTCTGTGACCCGACAACATATTCGGGTATTTTACTTTATACATTTTGTTGTACTCTTTTATATATTACTTTGAGCATGTGTGTGTCTCTTATCATATATAGAAGTTATGTTGTTGAATGGTTTGTTTTAATTATGTAAATAAACTGTTTTAAAATTTTTGATACCCTCTTTTTATGGTAATGGGTAGTTAGCCGTGTTTATTTTAGAATCGTCAGTAGATGATGAGAATGATCCACTTGAGATTCGTAATTATTTTAGTACAGGGTTGGCCACCCGTTATTATTTTAAGCGGGGTGTCACAAATTGTGGTAGAGTTTATACTATTGTGGCTTAGTTTTTATATTATTGATCATTTATAATTGGTGGTCTTGGGTAGCTGGCTTTATATTTGCAAGCTAAAAATATCCAATGCATCTTGATTGACCACAAGAGATGGAAATAAAATTATTCTACATAATTTTAAAGTAGTTTACAAGATTCTTTGCATCTTTAAATATGTTATTTCTATTAAGCTTAAATCTGAACACACTGTTTTGTTCATTTTACAGGTTCCATACTTTCCTCTCATTTTTTTAGTTTTATGATTCAATTTTCTCATATGGTTAATGATCTTAATAACTCTTTCTAATTGTACATGTATGATTACCAAATTCATGATTAACTAAATGAAAAGGAACTTTAGGTTCGGGGAAGGAGTCTGAGCTCTCTTATTTGGCACTAAGAGTTGTTGTGTGCAGATAAACCATTTCGTACCTTCTACCTCAAATAGGTTAGTTTTCATTTATGTAAATATGTTGAGTGTGGGTAATTTATTCTCATGTTATGCATAGAGTTATAGATGCACATGTAGAAACATACACAGATATAAATAAACTAAGAAAATAAAAAGAAATAGGTTAAGATTCCTAAATATGAATAATCATATTTCAATATTTCTATAAGAAGCTATTCTTGCATTTTTATAAAGTGAAAAAAGACGTTAAGTTTGAAATTGCCTATGTAGCTATAAGTCTTACAGCTTCCTCATGCATAAAGTTGAAGAAGTTGATAAACTATTCAACCCTAATAAACGTCAACGAATAATATTTGATACTCTGGTTTACATGTTATATCTTAATGAAGATGTATTTATATTCATCTTTACATTCCTTTTTGAATGATGGATTCATTACTATTGCTTTCATTATAAATTTTAAAACTTTTAATGCATTTCTCTCAACCTTTTCTCATTAAATTGCATAAAATGAATTTATTTTGTTCATCATTGTTGTTATTATTATCACTTTATATACTTATAATTCATTTTTAACTAATTTATATCATCACAAGGAGTATCTGAACTCGCTCACATGTGCAACGCACGTGGGCATAACTAGTAATAATAAAATATTGTATGAAAGAGAGTTGATCACGAGTCCGCGAGTTTTAGAATCTTTTACGTTAATGATGAAAATACCCCATCTGAAAGAAACTAAATATCTTTCTTCTAACATAGAGGTACCTAACCGTGTTCCTTTAACTGTTGTCGAAAAAGTGGATAAGTTGTTAAAGGATTTGCCATCGCCGAAAAGAATGAGAAATCTATGGCAAGCGATAAATATATGCCCATAATTTGTATTAGACGATAAAGGATTTGCCAGGGCTATACGAGCTCCCAGAAATGATTCAAGCCAAGTCTTTAAAATGTTACACCTAAATGTTTTATCAACTCACGTTCTTTATCAGAGGTTACGTGCATATGTTTTTCCTATGAAGATTAAATTGAGTGGAATTGAGAGTATGACGAATAAAAACTCTTCCTCGAACCTTCCAAATGGAAAAAATATTCCAAAAGACCTATTCATCAAGCTTACCACAATATCTATAGTTCTTGTGCAAAAGAGCAAAAAGTGTGTGCGTAATGTTCGCAATAAGTTTTCGCGTATTTCCATTTTTCTTAGGGATCCACCAATATATTTCGCGTAAAGGCTCTATGTATTTATTTAATATTAAGACTTTACATTTGGACCATGTTAATTGTGAAGATAACATGCTTGCAAAAGAATCCTCTCGTTTCCCAAAAAATCATTTGTCTCATTTATACTAAATATTTAAATGATGACGGTTTTAGTGAACTTGATAGCATGAAATTCGCGCGATGCATGAGCTCTTATGAATAATAATTGTAACCTAGTTATTTTGCTTTGTCTTTAATGCCAAATACAATGTTTATGCACTAACGACATCGACACACCCTTCATCTAGCATTACACCCTTCTAAGTGGAGCAACTATATATCTTTCAAAAATAACATGATAAAACAATCATGTAGTTTTTGAATGAGAAAAGATATGTAATTAGAGTTTAGTATTATAAATTTTATTTTAAACTCTAGGACCCATTTTATCGAATGCCACATGTGCAAAAAAATCACATTTGCGATAGGGGACATATCCACCATTACAATGGCCACTTATTTCTCCACCCAAACCCTAAAATAACATGTAAGCCAATAGCAAAAAATGAAAAAGGAACCAAAGTGGTATAAAAATATATGCAAAAGTAAACAAAAGGATAAATCAGAGAGAAAAACAATTGAGGGAAGACATATCATTGGTATTTCAATATGGAAACAGTTAGAGGACGCGATGGAGTCACGACCCAATCGCCCAAAATGGTGGGAGATGAATAATATGAATGGATGCCCCTACTCTTTCAACTCCATTTAAGCTTTTTCTTCAATAATTAATGAGGGAGGTGAATAATCCGTAGTGAGGTCCCTACTCTTTCAACTCCCTTTAAACTCTGTCTTCAATAATTAACATCATTCATTTCGTAAAACTCAAGATACACTATAGCCCCAAAAACCCTCTCTAATAAAATCCCAACTAGAAAATGGTAACAAAAACTTCTCCTAGCAAAAAAATTCAACTTTACCCCCAAATGACTTCCCCAATCAATTCGTCTGACTGGATCTATTTTTATCTTTATTGGATCTCAAAGAAATTGTGTATGAGATCTTTGTCGGAGCCTGTCGAAGATCCGATGGGACCCGTATTATTATCGTCAATGTCATCTTTTCAAAGGTTAATATTGGTGACAACGGTTAGCCAGGTGAAGAAAGTCTTAAAAAAGATACTGAAAGGAAATTCTCGCTCTAAAATTTGTAAGAATTTTGGGAATAAAAAAGTTTAGTGGAGGTAGACTCGTGGATACACATGAATTTTAAGAGAAAACAACATTATAATTGTTGGTAAAATGAAGGGATACGTGGGATGGAAAGGAATTCCAAAGGAAAGAGAGAAGAAATGGGGTAAAATAATTTCTTTGAAAGGAAGTTGAAAGTTTAAAAGACAAGGGAGATGAGAAATGACTAAAAAGTGTAAAAAATATATAGTGGGAGTGGAAGAAGAAAGGACAAAAGATACATTAAGAGGTTGTGAAGAGACATAGTACGTCAACAATCAAGATGGGAAGTTATATTTGTAGAGTAGGAGGCCACATGGACAGGTTAAATATATTTCAACATTAGTTATAGGTTAGATTATGTGTCTTCTTACGGGAAGGGGAATTAAAGCCTCATTAATCTTTCCAATACTACAGTGTTAGATGTATAATGAGGATTTTTTAGATGTCATGTTTTTGAAGATTTCCTTATAAAATTAACTAATATATTATCATGCATTGATGCCTGCGATCCTGAATTTTTGAGATCATTATCTTCCAGCGACTTTTTAGCAGGAACCTTGTTTTCATTAATTGAAGAAAATATCTATGTTTTGTAGTGGAACATGTTAATCACAATGATTTTATAATTTATTTACAGAATATATGGACAGAAATTAAACATGCAAAATAATATGTAAATTGTATGAAACTCACAGTGATAAAAATGTAGAATTTTTTATTGAGGCAAGTCTTAAACACTCTAATCTTACTGGTAGAAAGAACTTTTCGGTGTATATTTTTTTCTCGGCGTTGCTCGAAAAGTTCTTCTAATAAAAACCTTAAAATACCTACAAAATATAACAATCTCAAGTGTAGAGGTAAGTAAGGGTATCAATCCACTTCCAAGGGGGTAAGCTAGAGACAAATTCAATTGTAATTCACTTTTTTTATTTTTTTTTTGTTCTTTTTCACCTTTCTACTTTTTTTAAGATTTTTCAAATATTAAAACAATTGGGTGAGGTGATGATTTAAACTAAACTAAACTAAATGTGATACGATAACAACTAACTAGAAAGTTACTAAAATGAAAAATAAAGTCTAAACTAAAATAAGAGATGAAATGAGGTAAATAATTGTGAGAACAATCAAGGAGTGGGATTACACCACAAATTTTAGCTATTCTAACTTAGTAATTTAATTAATTGAATTCTCCTAAATTAATATCAATATTACAAATCAACTCTCGTTATAAATGTAATCTTAATAGTAACCTTTTAGAAAATTAAGTTTAACACCCCACAACTCTAGAAAAATAGATCTATACTCCTTTTAATTAATCACCCGCTAGGATCGATCAATTAAAATTTATGTAAATCATAGAAAATAAATTAGAGCTGAAATTCAAGTTATAATACCCCACTAAAGAAAACCCTATCTCTAGTTCGAATCTAAAATGGGTATTATAATTAGAATTTTGATTTTCTCTCGAAAATCATTTACCCTCTCTCGAGGCTTAAATTTAACGGTGAGGGATCAAAATTAATATTCAAAGGGAATTTTCAAGTAATCAAACTAATTAAACTAAAATAACATCAAATAAGGGTTTTCCCTCACCCCTTGAAAGGGGATTAGCCTAACATGATATTAAACATGATTAACAAATAATCAAAGGCATATATAATAAAAGAGTAGAGAAAGAGAACAAATCTTCAACAAGTCTCCTTGAAATTGGCAATTTGAACTCTATCATCTTCCATAGAATTCAATTACTCACAATTAAATCTCATCAAATCTCTAAAAAAATAAAAACAAAAACAATTTACAAAATGGTGTTTATATCTCTACAATTCTCTCTCTAAAAATTCCTATCAAAAAGCTCTCTTTTCAAATGGGGTCTTCATCTTCATTTATAGTAGATGCATGGAGCATGGGGGGTAAAAATAGGAGGACAAGAGAGTATGGAATATGGAAGGTATGGGTGAGAGTTAATTTAGGAATTAATAGAGGGTGCATGTGGTTTGGGTGTGTGGTCATGTGGGTGAGGGGGTTTGGGAATAAAATCTGATATGGTTAAAGGGGTAGTTTTGGAAATTGGGGTAGAAGTGGTAGTTGGGGGACATTTAGGTAAAACGGGATAAATGGTTTAAGTTGGGTTTATTAGTCACATGTGGGATTTATTTGGCTTTTATTTTATTTTGGTTTTGGCTTTGTACTGGCAGGTGAAACAAATCGTGGAAGACTTGAAGGGAGATGGGTTGAGGTTGGCTTGGGTTTGGAGGTTCGGGTCTGGGTTATCAGGTCGGTGGGATAAATGGTGGAGGTCCTCTGGGGGGTGGTTTAAGGATTGACGTGGTGTTGCCGGAGTTGTGAGAGGGGATCGCCGGAGTGAGATGCAGGTTTCGGCGCAGGTTGGAGGTCGAGAAGGGGCTGTCGGGTTGAAGTCTTTGGGCGACAGGGGTGCCGCCGGACTAAGGTTCTGTGGCTGGTAGTCAATGGTTATGGGGACGACGTAGGTATAAGGGTGGCTGGGACACCGGAGCTGGTTTGGCTCCAATTTAGTTTGGGTAGCATGGGCTAGTGGTCGGTGGGTTTGGAGTTAGAGGGTCGATTTTTTGGGTTGGAGGTCCGTATGGCGTCGGGGTTTGGTTCAGGCTGGTCTAGGGTTATGGGCGACTGAAGGGTGCGCCGGCCGAAGATGGGTCGAAGAAGGGGGCACAGTTGGGGACATGTGGGGAGCTCGGGTATGGGATGTCGGTTTTGTTTGTTGGTTTAAAGTTTTGTGGCTATGGAGATTTAGTGGGTTTAGGTGAGAGTGAGATTTTTAGAGAAAAATATCCATCACTCTAGTGTTTACACCCAAAGAAGTTTAATCCAAGTTCTTATATACTTATCAATTTCTTGGAGTTATGCACCGGTTTTCTCTACACCGAATTGAAGAGAAGTTTATTGTATTTTTACCCGTTTGGAGAAAGGCTTCATGTTTGGGTGACGGTGACCGTAGAAAGTCCTATCGGTGGATTCCGAGACCGCGGTGGTGTTCCAAAGTTATTCGCTAGGAAGAGGTTTCTACAAGAAGAAGCGTCGGGACTTGAGAGGGATCGAGTCGTGCGTTGTAAGTCTATCTGTCTTGTAATTGTAATTCTGTATCTAGTGGATTTGTGGCGAGGGCCGTCCGAGGTTGTTTCCCGTCTTTGGTTTTTCCTCGTACATCGCGGCGTAGTGTGATTGGTTTATTTTATCTTGCATAAATAATTTAGAATGCATGCGTAGGATAACTCAAGATAAAATTCGGTTTAAATCATCACACTTCATTTAATTTGGGACTAAATTAAATATTGTTTAATACAAGTCATTTGCTAAAATTTGGTTTCGCCTAATTTGTTAATATTGATAAATATGACTTAGGCAAATTCTAGGACTTGGATTTAATTAATTGATTTAAGTGAATATTTTAATTGACAAATTTTACTTCACTTGGTGTAATTTTAATTTGTTTAGGAAAATTAAAGTTTGTTGTTTTTATAGTTGAACCATCATTCAACGCTTCCGCATCGATTTTGTTTTTCTATATAACAAGGAAATCATAGCTTTTTCAAATTGGTATCAGAGCCAAAAACGATAAATTATTTCGTTAAAGATCCTTAAATAATTTTTGGCTAAAATGGATTTTTCCCCATTTTCAAAATTCCTATTGTTGATGGTTCAAACTACGCGTATTGGAAAGCGCGTATGAGATCGGCACTAAAGTCTATCGACGAGAGAGTTTGGATGTCTGTTGTTAACGGGTGGTCCCCACCAACTTATTTAGTTGAAAATGAACGTGTTATCAAATCCGCCGATAGATGGACTGAGAATGAGTTTAAACTTGCTAATTTCAATTCCCGTGGTTTAAATGCCTTGTTTAGCGCTGTCACACCGAATGAATTCTGACGTATTATGACGTGTGAAACCGCTAAAGAAGTTTGGGATATTTTACAATCAACTCATGAAGGAACTAGTGTCGTTAAAGCTTCAAAACTCCAAAACCTCACCACTCAATTTGAAACTATCAAAATGAATGAAAAAGAAACTTTTGATGAATTTTATGCTAGACTTTCTGATATTGTTAATTCATCTTTTAACTTGGGAGAGAAAATACCTGACGACCGTGTTGTAAAGAAAATTTTAAGGTCCCTACCCGATAGATTTATTCCAAAGTACTGTTTTAAATTCTTTACCAACGTTAGCCTCTACGAAATTAGAAGAGCTTGTAGGTTATTTACAAACCTATGAACTAGATATGTTTCCCTCTAAAACTGAAAAGAAAATCGAAAAGGGTGTTGTTGTAAGAGCCCGAAAAGAGGTCAAACAAGTAGTAGAGAGCGAGAGTGATAGTGACTCGGAAGACTTGGCTTTATTTTCTCGTAAATTTAGAATATTTCTTAAAATTAACAAAGATAAATTTAAAAATGATTTTAAGAAATTCGAATCTTCTAAGCATGACAAAGGCGAAAAGATTTCTAAAGCGGAGAAGATTCCTAAAGCCGAAAAGATCCCTAAACCTAGTAATGAAAATTTAGATAGGGACGAGTCTAATAAGTGTTTTGGTTGTGAAGGTTATGGCCATAGGGCTTATGAGTTCCCCACTAAACTAAGGAAAGAGGGTAATTGACCCATTTCATATAATGCAACCCTTAGTGATAGTGATAAGGAAGAGAATCCCGATTCCCCCACTAAGAAAAATTTTGTGGCTTTTATGGCTAGTCATGTGAGTGATACTGAGAACTCATCGATTGATGAAACTTTAACACATGACACTTCCAAGGTCATTGTTTATGATTCTCTTGTTTTTGATGATAGTGAGAGTGGAGAAGAAAGAGAGAGTGAAAATGAAGAAGAGGTTAATGTGAGTGAACTTCAAAATGCTTTTCAAGAACTTTATAAAGAATCTATTAAATTAAAAAGAGCTAATTTGAAGTTAGAAACTAGTTTAAGAGAGAGTGTCAAGGTCATTGATGAAAATTCTTTAATAGAAGACCTTAGGACTCGTGAGAGGACTCTTCGAGAGAAGCTAGAATATGTAGAAGGAGACAGAGATAGCCTTAGGGGTTTAATGGAATCCTTGAAAAAGGAACTTCTTACTTTTGAAGAGCGAAATGTTTTATTAGAGTCTAACATTTTATAATTGCAAGATAAATTAAAAGACTCTAGTAATGTCAAATTTGATTTGGAGTGTCGTTCGGAAAAACTAGATAAAATCTTAGGAACGGTCCAAATTAAAAATGACACTTGTGGTTTAGGCTTCAATACTTGTAATGAATTTACTCATAAGGCCCAAACCAATGTTTTAGGAGAATCTACTAGGAATGCATTTAACGATCACTCCTTAGGTACATCTTTTCGACATGCTTTTACTTGTACTCATTGTGGTCGAAAAGGTCATCTTAGGAAATTTTGTTTTGATCTTAAACGAATTCCTAGAAATTCCCATAGTAAAGTAACCACGGTAGTTAACATTCCAACACCCCATGATAGTCATTCTTCATTAATTTGGGTTAGGAAATCCGACTTGGTTGCCTTACAAAATAGGGTTTTTGATTCTCATTTACTATCACATGAAACCTCCTTTGCTAAATTTAAAGGTTGAATGTGTTAGTGTTTTATGCATACTATAGCTTTTTGTGCTTCATATTATATATCATTGCTAGATGTATGCATGTTTAGTCATTTTCTAGTCATTGCCTTAGTTCCTATCACATGCTAGAAATTATGACTTGTTTATCTTTTTGTATTATATTTTGTGTTTGAATCATTTGAAAAATATAAAATATTTTTATCTATCATTTGTGTTTTATTTATTTCGTTTAAGTCTAATGAAAATTACAAATGATTTTTGTTTATTCTTTTGAGTATATATATTTATATTTGGTTAAAAATGTCAAAAACTCAAAAAGATTTTATTTTGTGTGTATTTTAGTTTGACACACTTTATGTGGCATATATTTGTGTTTGAATCCCATCCTTTTCGCTCCCATGTGGCTAGAACTGTTGGTTGAGATTTTCAATCCTTAAAATGTTCTTTACCATGTTTTATATGGAGTAGTTGGATGTTGTATTGTTTAATGAATTCTATTTTTATATGCCTCTTTTCACACATGCACGAGCTCTTTTGAAATCTTAATGTCACATGTTATATTTGAGCTTTTTGCGGTGTTCTCCTACCAATGTAGTCATGTACATATCTATAACCTAGGAGGACTAGTGCATGTCAAAATCCGTTGCACGTGAGCTTTGTGAGATAAAAATTATATATCTAAATATGCACGGGGAAGGGCTCCGAAAGGATGAATTAAATCCTTTGCGATAGTAAGCCACCGTTTATTGGATCTAAAAGAAATACGTGATCCAAAGGCCTAAAAATAGAATATTTGGCATTAAAAATAAAACAATTGCCAAGGCCTATGTTTGTTTGATATATTCATTCAAAAGCAAAAGAATATATATGCTTATTGAGGGAGAATTGGATGGTATATCAACGGTTTGCACAATGTCCGTTTATCCTAGTTGTCTTTAATGTCATGACTCTATTTGGTTTGTATAATCATCATCATGCTAGGCTTGTATGCATTGTGTATGTTTGTTCATTGAGTTCAATCTATATTGTCACATGAGGTTATATTTAAATGTGATAAAGTTTGCAATCAAATGAGAACTCCGTGAATGTTTCTTAAGTGTTTGGGTCTAAATTTAATTGTTGCTAGTTCACACCCCTACACTTCCGTTTCCATATGACACATTTTTGCCATACGAGTGTGCAAACTTATTGTATTTTGTGTCATGTGTGTTTATATCTATATATATACATATATACAAGTACTCTATTGGTATATTTCTAATATATATATATATATATATATATATATGATATTTGTTTGTCTTTGTCTTTGCCTTGCTTTTATTTCCCAAGTGCTCTCATGTCTTATCACTTTAAGCTTCAACATGCTGTTTATTAGTTCTTTATCCTTTGCCTATTCCTGAACAAAAAAGGGGGAGAAAAATGATAGGGGAAGAGATGGTATCTAATCCTATTATTCTCGTATCTTAGTTTTGGGGAGATTTATCTTAGGGGGAGACGTCTTTCTAAGTAGGTCATGCGTGTGATAAAGGGGAGAATTAAGACGTCTTTCTAAGTAGGTCATGCGTGTGATAAAGGGGAGAATTAATTTAGGGGGAGTAATTAATTAATTGCATTTAATATTTTGATATTCCCTATGCATTTGATGAGTTTGCTTAAGTGTGCAGGATTTCTTCTAAAGCGGCATTGTTTAATGGCAAATCGTTTGATCCTTGGGTTGAGTCAAGTTATGGGTGGGTTATGTTTTGAGTCTAGTGAGCTTGACGGCCCTTTAGGATTTTTTGTTTGGTTTTTGTCCCGGAATAGCCAAATGGGGAGATTTGTAAGGACACAAATTTCCAATTGAGTCCATATATAGTTTTGACTTAATTCCGGACAAAAACATTTATTCATAGGATAGTATGTAATTGTAATTCTCTCAAGCCTATGAAGTGTTTGTTGAAGACGTAGCGACAAAGTGTATAAAGCTTCATCAAATATGCCAGTTTTCGTGCCTCGTTTCTACGTCATCAACCATAGTTCCATGCTCCCAAGGTATGAATGCAATATTATATATATAGGAGTTTGGAACAAGTTTATTGGGTGATTAGTTTTATAAAAACTGCGTTATGTTTTAAGAAAGAATTAATTAAAACTTTAAATAAATGTTTATAAAGTTTTCTGGGATAAAAATGAATTTTTCAAACTTTCTGGTCGTTCGTTAGATATGTCGTTCGAACGAGTTTTTTCGTTCGAACCAGATGTCGTTCGAACGAGTTTTGCCAACGAGTTCCCACTAAGGCATACTGGTCCGTCGTTAGAAATGTCGTTCGAACGAGATTGTCGTTCTAACGAGATTTCCAACGAGCTTCTAACGAGTCCATACTGGAGCGTCGTTACAAGACTCGTTCGAACGAGATTTCGTTCGAACGAAATGTCGTTCGAACGAGATGTCAGGCGGGAACAGTTATTGGCAGTTTTGCACCCACTTCCCCACTTGGTTTTTAACCAACTTTTACAGACTTTAATAGGTGCGGGAATGACATTTTCCAACTCAACATTTCCATAACTTTTCATCCTAGTTTATCTCTTTGAGAGAGTTTGAGAGCAAAATGGTTTTAGGAAAATGTTCATATTTTTGAGTGAGATTTTTAGAGAAAAATATCCATCACTCTAGTGTTTACACCCAAAGAAGTTTAATCCAAGTTCTTATATACTTATCAATTGCTTAGAGTTTGGCACCGGTTTTCTCTACACCGAATTGAAGAGAAGTTTATTACATTTTTACCCGTTTGGAGAAAGGCTTCATGTTCGGGTGACGGTGACCGTAAAAAGTCCTATCGGTGGATTCCGAGACCGCGGTGGTGTTCCAAGGTTATTCGCTAGGAAGAGGTTTCTACAAGAAGAAGCGTCGGGACTTGAGAGGGATCGAGTCGTGCGTTGTAAGTCTATCTGTCTTGTAATTGTAATTCCGTATCTAGTGGATTTGTGGCGAGGGCTGTCCGAGGTTGTTTCCCGTCTTGGGTTTTTCCTCGTACATCGCGGCGTAGTGTGATTGGTTTATTTTATCTTGCATAAATAATTTAGAACGCATGCGTAGGATAACTCAAGATAAAATTCGGTTTAAATCATCACACTTCATTTAATTTGGGACTAAAATAAATATTGTTTAATTCAAGTCATTTGCTAAAATTTGGTTTCGCCTAATTTGTTAATATTGATAAATATGACTTAGGCAAATTCTAGGACATGGATTTAATTAATTGTTTTAAGTGAATATTTTAATTGACAAATTTTACTTCACTTGGTGTAATTTTAATTTGTTTAGGAAAATTAAAGTTTGTTGTTTTTATAGTTGAACCATCATTCAACGCTTTCGCATCGAGTTTGTTTTTCTATATAACAAGGAAATCATAGCTTTTTCAGAGAGAGAGGAGAGAAGGTTGGGAGGTAGAAGAAGGGTGTGGTGATGATTAGGTGTAGTACGGTATAGGAAGGTTAGGTGAGGGTGAGGGGTTATATTTGGGTGATTTTATATGTGGAGGATTAAAGGTGTGAGTGATTTTAGGTTAAGGGGAGTTTATGTGTGTGTTTTATTTGGACACCTAAAATAACACTAACTACCTAAAAGTAAAAATGATCAAACAAAATCTAACTAACTAAAAAATATAAAAATAAAAATATTAAAACATAAGAAAATAAAATCCCTAGCTATTAAAAACTAAAATAAAACAACAGAAATAAAAACTTAAAATCTAAATGAAAACTAAAGTCCTAAAAAATATATAATCTAATAAACTAAAAATAAACTCCTAAAAACTAATCCTAGAAAATAAGACTACACTAAAAACTAATAAAAATCAAAATAAAATAAAATTATACTAATAAAATAAAAATAGAAAACAAAACCTAGAAAATACTAAATAAATCAAAAATAATTCTTAAAAAAATAAAAACGACTCAAGCTCAAAATCTAAAAAATATAAAAAGGCACAAACTAAACACACACGGGCTTGGGGTGATGATTTGGGCTATGTTTAGGCTCGGGTTGGGGTAGGCTAGGGTTATGGGACAAGGTATTTAGCACCATTTTTGCACAATTGCCTTGATTTATGCGTTTGAACTCTGCAATGCACAATTTGACCTACAAAATAAACATTTAAGCGCATAAGACCCAAATTATCGAGAATTAGCAACTAAAATACATCTATTCGGGGTATAAATTGTACAGTTTTGGGTGCTTATCACACCACCCCCAAACATAGCGTTGCTAGTCCTCGAGCAATGAGATAACGAGAAAGAGAAAGACACTTATCATGTGCAACAAGCCTTTAAACCTATAGGTTTCCCTACAGGACGAGTTGTGTCTCGTGAGGGTTTGCAGGGAATATACCCACAAAACTCTTATTTGCAAATAGCATTCAATCTCTTATGAGATAAATGATTTAAAAAATACAAGCTACAAGCGTAAAAAGTTTAGCTAAGTAAATACTCAAGGCACATCCTTCCTAGAACTCAACGTGTGTAGTGTGAATCAGCAAAACGGGTCTAGTATCATGAGAGTAATTCCTAGATTTCCTTTTCGGAATCAACGCTTAAACTTAAAATCTCATGATTATATCTCTCTCAAACAAACTCTCGAGATTTAAGTAAGTGTATCGCTCTTGTGTGTGAGGAGGTGAGTAAAAGTAAGCAACTTCAAATGTCTCACACACTGTGAGGGCATAAATTTCCAATTGAGTCCCTGTATTGTTTTGACTTAATTCCGTGAACAAAACTGTGTTTGTAATATGCCATAGGGAGATTTTTATTTTGTCACGATCCCTCTTGGTCTATGACGTATTGAAGAAATTTAAGACGTTGTGGCAAAGCTTCAAAGAATTAATCGTGCCGAAGTTTAATTGGTGCAAGTTTAATCGTCTTCAAAGTTAATTTCATTCCGAGATCACTCAGGTATTAATGCGTATAATTAATGGTGCTCGGAATTATTTTATAAAAGATAAGGATGTAATTTTTATAAAGAAAAATGTTTTTAAATGTTTTTAAAGTGTTTTAAAAGGTTTATACTATGTTTTTATTCTGATAAGTTCGAATAGGAGTTTGACTTATTTAAATCTCTCTTTAAAGAGACGTTTTGAACAAAAAATCAAAAAGTCAACTCTATCGCTCGAACGACTTCAGATCTTGTTCGAACGAGATGCCGATGTCGCTCGAACGACATGCTTAAGTCGTTTGAACGACACATTTTTCAAGGCGGCGTTTGAATCCTATTTAAACAGTGTTTGCATCAAAATTTCGAGCGTGTGATTTCTAGAGAATAGTTTTATGAACCGGAACCTTGTTTAACATGTTTTCTAAGGTTTAAAAGTCATAAACACATCCTTAGAGTTTGCAAAGATCCGAGTTATCATTCTTTTATGTTTACGTGATCTTGCGGCACTAAAGCTGTTTGTTCTATACATTGAACACAAAGGTTTTGCGGTGAAGAAGCGACGGACATCGTGTTCGACATCGTAGACGTATCAAAGCCATATCGGTGGACACCGAGACATATGTGGACGCATGTGTTGTGGACATAGATCGTGGAAGACGGAATTTTTGCGCGGGCCCTATTGAATAATGGTTGAAGATCAGAAGGAGCGTCAAGACTCTTGGGGATCGAGTCATTGAGTAAGGCTAATCTGTCTTTGTAGAACCATTGTTTATAGTGATTGTCTGGCTTGGGCCATCCGAGGTTGTTTTCCCATTTTGGGTTTTTTCCTCGTACAACCGGCGTTGTGAGTATTCTTTACTTTACATTACTTGCTTTAATCACTAGATGCATGTTTAGGATTAATTAAGATAAAATTGGTTTAAAGTAAGAATTGGGTTTTTCACAACTTGGTTTGGTGCATAATTAAAAGTTGGATATTTTTTGGAGAAAAATTGGTTTTGTTTGAAACACACATATCGGGCCACTCACACTCTTCAAATTGGTATCAGAGCTAGAAAACATTTTTATTTGTTTTGTGATCCCGTGTTTGTTTATCTCTTCTGTGTTTGTTTTCTCTCGATGGATTCTCTAAGCTTTGACGATTTACATCGTTTGAATTTAAAGTTTGCAAAACGTATTGAAGTTTTGGAAAAAGAAAATTCCAGTTTTAAAAATAAGATTGAATATTTGCAAAGCTTTCAAATTCAAAGAGATATTTGTCGTGAGCACCTTAGTTCCTTGTTTAAAGATTTTAATATATTAAAATTGGGCAAAAAGGAGAGTGATGATAGAGTCCTCATTTTAGAAAAAGAGTTAGAGGATTTGAGAAATTCTAGTGTTTGGGCCGTTGAGGAAAATAATTTGATTAATGACATTGTGGCACGAGAAAAGGCTCTTAGCGATAAGTTTGCTCACATTGAGGGGGAGCGAGATAACCTTCTAGGGGTAATTGAAAATTTAAAGAAGGAGTCCCAAAAGTTTGAGGAGTCTAATCGTTTGCTTGAGTCAAAAGTTTTGAAGTTAAAAAATGATTTAAATGACTCGAGTAGTGATGGTAGCGGCTTATCTTGTTCTAGTGGTTCGATTGTAAAATCCAAAAAAATAGTTTATTTTAGAGCGGCAACCACATCCTAGGGTATTAGAAAAGGTCAACCTAAAGGTCCCGTTCCTCGTCGTGTTTTCACTTGTTCGCATTGTGGTAGGAAAGGTCACCGTAGGAGTTTTTGTTTTGATCTTAGAAAAGACCCTAGGAAGATTAAAAGTAGTGTCCCATTGGTTCCCAAAACCCATTTTGTTAGGTATACACCTGTTTGGGTTAGGAAATCCGTTTTGGAGATGCTAAACGATTCGTTGGTTGATTCTCACATGCATGCACGTGATTCATCTCTTGCTGTTTCTTATGTTTAGTTTCTTGCATGTTTTGTCATACTCTAGACCTTGCATCATGATTCATTATTGCTAGTGATATGACATGTTTATCTCTTTGTATTTTGTTTTTCACTCGTTTGAGTCTTATTTGAAAAATACAAAAAGATTTTGTTTTTGAGAAAACTTTTGAAAATCCAAAAAGATTTTGCTTTTCTTTGTATCAAAATATGTTTGAAAAGCCAAAAAGATTTTTGATTTTTGTTTTTAAGTTTACATGTTTGATGTGGCATATTGGTGTGCTTGGACACCCCCCCCCCCCAACGTTTCATTATCCACGTGGCTAGGACATTTGGTCATTTTTATCGATGCTTAGAATGATCTTAACCATTGTTTATATGGGGTTGTTTCGAAGTTGACATGCATTTTGATTTTACTTTGTATATATCCCAACATTGCACACATGCACGAGTTTATATGGATGTTTGACTTCTCTTGCATATTTGAATTTGGCGAGGCGTTCTTATCTCAATCTCGTCATCTATGTGTAAGTAGACTAAAGGAGAAGTGTGCATCTAATAACAATTTACTGTGAGGATTTAAAATTGGTAAACATGATGAGTGATTCATGGGAAAGGGCCGCGAGAGTTCAAAATTAACTCGTCGTGAAAGCCACCGTTTAAAAGAGCCCAAAATAAAATGCAATATGCTAAGAAAAAGGGCCAATAAGATTTTCTCTAAGTTGAGAATGCTAGAAACCTCAAAAGAACTTGAAAAAGTATATATTTATGAGGGAGTTTGGGTTGAAAAAATTTAAACGGGTTTGCACACCTAATCCTAATGTTGAAACATTGCAATTTGACGCTATTGTTTGTTGAATCGTCAAAATTCTGGATTTGTGTGCGTGTAGTATGTTTAGTTCATTAAGCTCACACTTTAATTGTCATATGGCTATGATAAAGTTTGATGATTTATCGCTATCAATTAGAGCTTGTTGATCGTTTTGATGTGTTGGAATTGTGACTCATTTGTTGTAGCTTCATGCCCATTCATTCCATATCGATGTTTGAGCAGATCGGTACTATGTTTGCATGTAACTCATATTTTAAGTTTTTTTTGAGTTTTTGAGTTTTGTGTTAAAAGCCAACTATTTTAACATTGTTTTGATTTTGTCAGGCCCTTCCTGGAATTTTTTTGTGGAAATTTTTTCACTGGGCAATACTTTATATTATTTCTGGGAATCTGGGAAATTTTGGCAGGTCGCGCGAAGTCGTTCAAACGACAACTCATCTCGCGCGAACAACTTCTGTACTTCGTTCGAGCGACATCCTCATCTCGTTTGAGCGATGTCCCTGGATCGTTCGAACGACAGAATAAAAAATGGCTTCTGAATGGTTTCCAGTTCACTGGTTTAATTTGATATATTTTTTGGTACTGCGGGAAGCATTGCTGGACTGTTTGGTTTATATGCAGGTTCTTTTATGTTCCAATTGGTATCTTGCATATGAGTCCGTTTATCACACTTGATTTGATTGGTATATTCTTTGTGTGATTCCTTGGTTTACTAGCTACTTATTTATCATTGCTTGGTCATATTTAGTTGGTTGTTTCATGATTATCTAGCGGTTTTCAATTCTCAAATTGGTATCAACTTGATTCAAATTGGTTTCATATTCTCATGCTAGATATTTCATATTGTTTTATCTTTTCACCGGATTGTCTATTCGAGACAAAAAGGGGGAGAGATGTATGTGATGTAGGGGGAGATTTATTAAGCACTATTATTGATATCTGGATTTACATATCGTTTGATTATATTTGTTCCAAATTGGTATCACATAATTTTTCATATGTTTCAAATGATTTGTTCTTATTAGGAATATAAATTGGTATCATTTGAAAATTGGTATCATTTGTTCCTCCATACTTCACTGGGTATCTGTTTTTCTATTTCATGTGTGTAGGTATGCTTCAGCAATTAGAGATTTCAAGACTACATCACATTCAGACAGTTCATGCTTGCCGGTGCTACATATTCTAGTCCGTGTCCTGTATTTTTGTTTTTGAGTTTATGGGATGGGATTTAGGTGTCATACGGCTTGACGGCCCGGTTAAGCATATCACTAGTTTGGTTTTGTCCCGGAATAGTCAAAGGGGGAGATTTGTAAGGACATAAATTTCCAATTGAGTACCTGTACTGTTTTGAATTAATTTCGTGAACAAAACTGTGTTTGTAATATGTCATAGGGAGATTTTTATTTTGTCACGATCCCTCTTGGTCTATGACGTATTGAAGAAATTGAAGACGTTGCGGTAAAGCTTCAAAGAATTAATCATGCCGAAGTTTAATTGCTGAAAGTTTAATCGTCTTCAAAGTTAATTTCATTCCGAGATCACTCAGGTATCAATGCGTATAATTAATGGTGCTCGGAATTATTTTATAAAAGATAAGGATGTAATTTTTATAAAGAAAAATGTTTTTAAATGTTTTTAAAGTGTTTTAAAAGGTTTATACTACGTTTTTATTCTGATAAGTTCGAATAGGAGTCTGACTTATTTAAATCTCTCTTTAAAGAGACGTTTTGAACAAAAAATCAAAAAGTCAACTCTGTCGCTCGAACGACATCAGATCTCGTTCGAACGAGATGCTGATGTCGCTCAAACGATATGCTTAAGTTGTTCGAATGACAAGTTTTTCGAGGCGGCATTTAAATCTTGTTTAAACAGTGTTTGCATCAGAATTTCGAGGGTGTACTTTTTGGAAAACAGTTTTACAAACCAGAACCTTGTTTGCACATATTTTCTAAGGTTTAAAAGCCATAAACACGTCCTTAGAGTTTACAAAGATCCGAGTTATCATTCTTTTATGTTTATGTGATCTTGCGGCACCAAATATGTTTGTTCTATACATTGAACACAACGGGTTTTACGGTGAAGAAGCGACGGACATCGGTTTCGACATCGTAGACGTATCAAAGCCAAATCGGCGGACACCGAGACATACGTGGACGCGTGTGTTGTGGACAGAGATCGTGGAAGATGGAATTTCTGCGTGGGCACTATTGAATAACGGTTGAAGATTAGAAGGAGCGTCAAGACCTGTGGGGATCGAGTCTTAGGGTAAGGCTAATATCTCTTTGTAAAACCACTGTTCATACTTATTGTCTGGCTTGGGCCATCCGAGGTTGTTTTCCCGTTTTGGTTTTTTTCCTCGTACATTCGGCATTGTGAGTATTCTTTACTTTACTTTACTTGCTTTAATCACTAGATGCCTGTTTAGTATTAATCAAGATAAAATTGGTTTAAAGTAAGAATTGCGTTTTTCACAACTTGGTTTGGTGCATAATTAAAATTTGGATTTTTTTCGGAGAAAAATTGGTTTTTTTTGAAACACACATATCGGGCCACTCACACTCTTCACCCACACATAAGAAAGAATGAACAATTAGAAAGAAAAGTGATCTCATGAAAGGAATGCTAATCACTATAGTGAGAACGTCGAGTAATTCACCACATTGACTTTCATTTGCCCGAATACCTAAGGGTGATATTGATGTATATGGGTGAGGGGAAAATGAAATGGGATATGTGGGATGTGATGAGGTAGCATAGTATGGGATGATGATATGATGGATGGATGGTGGATATGCGATGGGTAAAAGATGGATGCGATATGCGATGTGAAATGGATGGATATGCGATGTGAGAGTGTATAGCACTTTTAGGCACAAATGTCTTTATTACTAACTACAAACTCTCTTTCTTTTCTTTTCTCTCTCTTTTTTTTCTCGATTTTTCTTTTCTTTTTTCTCTTTTTTCTTCTATTTTTGCTATTTTTATGTTTTTCTCTTTTTTTTTTCACTTTTCAAACCAACAATGAAGACATTTAACATTTCGAATCAACACTCTTTTTCTCAAAATGATCGGTGATATATGAAATGAGTGGGGAATGTATATGGATAGTGAGGGGAATATATATGAAATATGGAAAAGTAATGGGTGAAGTGAATGGGAATGTGATAGGAATGATATATGGAAAAGTGGTAGGTGTATGGATGAAACTCTAGTATTCGGGAAAAATTTCAAGACACGTGTTTCTTACAACTCGAAAGTGATGTCATTCTCAGTGATCAGGAAAAAAATTGAATAACAATGAGATCATGAAACAATTTAAGTGAGATCAAATTGTGACTCAGAGATTGCGTAAAATACTCTGAAAGGGTGAAAGGCACAAATCTCACGAGCTAAAGTCTCTAATACTGATCCTTAAGGTTCTCTTTAGAATTGTAGTACTTCTCAACACTAAATCGTATTGACGTGATAAGTGCGCACATTTTGTTGAGTCTCTAAATTCTTGGTGCAACATGCCTTGTTACGTATTACATAAGCTATTTAGAAAAAAAAATATTCTCTAGCTTGATTCCTAGACTTTTAAAGATGGATGATTGAAAATTCACATCAATTAGTGAGATGAAAGAAACTGCACGAAATTTTAAAAAATCAGGTTTAAAAATTAAAAAAATTCAAAAGAGGTACGATTTTGATAAAATTCCCCACCCCCAAACGAAAAGAAAAATCGTCCTCGATGTTAGGTGAAATGATTTTTAAAATTGAGAGCATAAGGTAGGAAAGATAGTACCAGAATGAACCACTAATGAAGTGGACAGGTGTACCCAAAATGAAACCTGAATAAAAAGTGATAAGAGAGAAAAAAATGTGTACAAGTCTATAAACATGATAAAGCATAGGGTGATGTGAAACACCACCCCCAAACAGGATGAGACTAGTACAAGAAACGTGGGCTGCCTCCCGGTAGCGCTAAGTTTAATGTCTTCAACCAGACCGAACCATTTCTCACCCTAAAGATAGGAACTAGGAAAGCTCGGGGTGGCAGAAAAATTTGGGTGATGAGAATCACCCCCAAACAAGACTGAAGCGTCATTCTTGTTGCATGAAGGCTAAAATGGTCAATGCACTTGTATGGAAAAGTGCATCACGCGACGCAAAACATCAGTAGACCATGGGTGGGTGGGGATCAGGGTAATTTTGAAAAAGGAATGGGTGATTAAGCATCGATCACAGGCCTTATTGAGCCAAAAAGTGAGGGAAACTAGGGCCCTATAAGCATGGTGCTCAAGTTGGTGAGGGAGACGAAATGGTGTGGAAATAGTGATGGGGTGGGTCTCATAGAAATGACACGACCGTTCTATAAATGGGCGATGATAGTGTTCGCGCCGTGACACACCAGGGAGCTGTTGAGAAAAAGCAACACCACAAGAGAGTGGCGGGTATGGAGAAACAAGCTCGGTGTCACAGTGGAGAGTAGCACCAAAAATACTCTCGTGGAAAGTGGAGGATTGTTTTAGGTGAGGATATAAAAATGTAGATGGACACTTGAAATGTGTAAAATCAAGATCCAAACAAGGTGGTGGGGTGGAAGGAACAATGGGTGGGGTAAAGGGTGGGATAAACGGTGGATTGGGTGGGATTGGATCAGGCTCACTATCGAAAGGTAAATCAACACAATTGTCGACTTGGGGCCCGGACCATGGAATGGTCTCAACTTCGAGATTCTCGGGGTGGTAGGGTTGGTCACACTCAAAGTTAGTGGCGCAAGACGACGCAGCATCATCACACTCGGTCATAACAATGGGTTGACTTGGGATGAAATCCGACTATCGCTCACACTCAATTTCATTTAGGCGTTGTTCCAGCCTTTGGAGAGCTTCATATTGAATTTGAGTGGCTTTCTCTTGTTCGAGTATGAACTTTTGCAAGTGTCTTTCGAGGGTGGATGTGGATGGTGGTGGTGGAGTGACGGGTGGCGGTGGTGGTTGAGGTGGACACAACTCGCGATGCGCAGGACTATACGGAGAATACTCAAATGAAGTGTGTGGAGTGGGGGCAAGTTCATCATACACAAAAGGATAGCTTTCATGATGGAAAAATGGTTGAAATTTAGTGGGTGCAGAGTGAGGGAACTGATCCTGAACGGGTGCACAAGGTTGCCATGACAACTGTTGGAACGTGTGAGGATCCACAACATCGGGTTGGGATTCATATTGCATGGAAGGGTGATTAGGCCTCCACGAATAACTAGGGTACTCACACAACTCGAGAATGGGTGTATCAGGATAGTAGGCCAAGGTGGGTTCCGGAACAGTGTCATATGGATACACATTCTCCATGGTGGGTTCAGATGGATATGACAAGTACGAACACTCATGGGACATGTGATCGGCATAATAACAATGGATTCACAACAAAGGATGAGACACGTCGACACTTGACACCGAGGGTGATGGAATATGAGGTGAGTGCATGGATGGGTCAAGAGTATTAACGGGACTCGTGAGAGAGGTGAAACCATTAAAAATATCATAAACAGACGGCTCGAGATCACTCTCACACGTGTCGCGTGTCAATGGGAAATGACCAAAGTAGTCCCGTAAAGGACGTTCTTCGGCCATGAGGAGAGAAATATGTTTTTGATTTTTAAATTTTTTGAAAAGGAAAGAAAATATTTTTGGATTTTTCTAAAAAGGAAATAAAGAAAATATTTTTGGATTTTTTATAAAAATGAAAGAAAATATTTTTGGATTTTTTTAAAATTAAAATAAAAGAAAATATTTTTGGATTTTTTGGAAGAAAAAGGGTGGGGAAAAAATATGGACTCTTGAATTTTGACAAACTCACTAAAATCGACCACCGAAAAATGGAATTGGGCACACACACAAGTCAAGAAAATTTCCTAACTAGCACATAGCCAATTTTTATCTTTAAATTTAGTGAAAGGGGTAGTCAAATTTTAATTAAGTCCGCGGGCGATACAAAAAACCACGGAATAATATGAGTGATCGCCTTTGCAAAATTTATTCTCCTAGTGGGCTACCTAGTTAATGGATTTTAAATTTAGTGATGGCTAGGGTGGCACACAGTGGTACGCGAGTGAGTCAGGTGATGAAATCCCTTCTCGTGAGTGACCGGGTGTAGGTCTTAATTAATTAATTCATCACACCATTCGAAAATAAATACGAGAATAAAATCAAGTAAGAGAACACAAGAGCACACAAAAGAATTGACTCGCTAACAGGAGAGGTGCGAGGGTTTAAGAAATGTACCTCCCACGATTTTTACACCGTGGCGTGCTGAAAAATTTAAGTCGACCGGGGGGAGTTCATGCCTATCTCAGTCATCCTCGGGAGTCCTACCAACCCAAGGCAGAGAGGCTTATAAATCCTTGCCTTTGTATGCCCTCTCTCTACCTTGTCCGGTTTCCCTATCACGCTTGTCTTCGATTATTACAATTTTTAAAATGAAAAATAAAATAAAGGTGTCTCTAAGCACCGCAATACAAGCCAAGGATAAAAATTCTAATACACGCCTTCTAAAAATATAAAAATGGTACAAGAAATAATATAGTGCAAAAAATAAATGAACTACAATATGAAATTTGCTCCGAGCTTCACGCTCCCAAGAATGGCAACGACGCCATTTGATATAAATGACTTTTGTGTGTATATTCCCCGACAACGACGCCATTTGATAGAAAGAACTTTTCGGTGTATATTTTTTTCTCGTCATTGCTTGAAACGTCCTTATAATCAAAACCTTAAAATACCTACAAAATATTACAATCTCAAGAGTAGGGGTAAGTAAGGGTATCAATCCACTTACAAGGGGGTAAGCTAGAGACAAATTCAATTCTAATTCACTTTTTATTTTCTTTTTGTTCTTTTTCACTTTTCTCCTTTTTTTTAGCTTTTTCGAATATTAAAACAATTGGGTGAGGTGATGATTTAAACTAAACTAAACTAAATGTGATATGATAACAATTAACCATAAAGTTACTAAAATGAAAAATAAGGTCTAAAATAAAATAAGAGATAAAGTGAGGTAAATAATTGTGAGAACAATCAAGGAGTGGGATTACACCACAAATTTTAGCTATTCTAACTAATTAATTTAATTAATTTAATTCCACCAAATTAATATTAACATTACAAATCAACTCTACTTGCAAATGTAATCTTAATAGTAACCTTTTAGAAAATTAAGTTTAACACCCCACAACTCTAGAAAAATAGATCTACACTCCTTTTAATTAATCACCCGCTAGGATCGATCAATTAAAACTTATGTAAATCTTAGAAAATAAATTAGAGTTGAAATTCAAGTTATAATACCCCACTTAAGAAACCCCTATCTCTAGTTCGAATCTAAAATGGGTATTATAATTAGAATTTCGATTTTCTCTCAAAAATCATTTACCCTCTCTCAAGGCGTAAATTTAAGGGTGAGGTATCAAAATTAATATTCAAAGGGAATTTTCAAGTAATCAAACTAATTAAACTAAAATAACATCAAATAAGGGTTTCCCCCCACCCCTTGAAAGGGGATTAGCCTAACATGATATTAAACATGATGAACAAATAATCAAAGGCATATATAATAAAAGAGTAGAGAGAGAGAACAAATCTTCAACAAGTCTCCTTGAAATGGGTAATTTGAACTCTATCATCTTCCATACAATTCAATTACTCACAATTAAATCTCACCAAATCTCTAAAAAAATAAAAACAAAAACTATTTACAAAATGGTGTTTATCTCTCTACAATTCTCTCTCTAAAAATTCCTATCTAAAAGCTCTCTTTTCAAATGGTGTCTTCATCTTCATTTATAGTAGATGCATGGAGAATGAGGGGTAAAAATGGGAGGACAAGAGTGTATGGAATATGGAAGGTATGGGTGAGGGTTAATTTAGGAATTAATAGAGGGTTCATGTGGTTTGGGTGTGAGGTCACGTGGGTGAGGGGATTTGGGAATAAAATATGATATGGTTAAAGGGGTAGTTTTGGAAATTGGGGTAGAAGTGGTAGTTGGGGGACATTTAGGTAAAAGGGGGTAAATGGTTTAAGTTCAGTTTATTAGTCACATGTGGCGTGGCTTTTATTTTATTTTGGTTTTGGCTTTGTATTGGCAGGTGACACAAATCGTGGAAGACTTGAAGGGAGATGGGTTGAGGTTGGCTTGGGTTCAGAGGTTCGGGTCTGGGTTATCAGGTCGACGGGATAAATGGTGGAGGTCCGTCGGGGGTTGGTTTAAGGATTGAGGTGGTGTCACCGGAGTTGTGAGAGGGGATCACCGGAGTGGGATGCGGGTTTCTGCGTAGGTTGGAGGTCGAGAAGGGGCTGTCGGGTTGAAGTCTCCGGGCCACAGGGGCGTCGCCGGACTAAGGATCCGCGATTGGTAGTGACGGGTTATGGGGCCGACGGAGATATAAGGGTGGTTGGGACGCCGAAGATGGTTTGGCTCCGATTTGGTTTGGGTTGCATGGGCTGGTAGTCGGTGGGTTTGGAGTTAGAGGGTCGATTTGTGGGGTTGGAGGTCCGGATGACACTGGGGTTAGGTTCAGGCGGGTCTGGGGTTATGGGTGACTGAAGGGTGCACCGACCGGAGATGGGTCAACGAAGGGGGGTGCAGGTGGGGACATTTGGGCAGCTCGGGTATGGGATGTCGGTTTGGTTTGTTGGTTTAATGTTTTGTGTCTATGGAGATTTAGTGGGTTTAGATGAGAGAGGAGAGAGAAGGTTGGGAGGTAGAAGAAGGGTGTGGTGATGATTTGGTATAGTAGGGTGTAGGAAGGTTAGGTGAGGCTGAGGGGTTATGTTTAGGTGGATGATATGTGTAGGATTAAAGGTGTGAGTGATTTTAGGATAGGGGGAGTTTATGTGTGTGTTTGATTTGGACACCTAAAATATCACTAACTACCTAAAAGTAAAAATAATCAAACAAAATCTAACTAACTAAAAAATATTAAAATAAAAATATGAAAACTTAAGAAAATAAAATCCCTAGCTATTAAAAACTAAAATAAAACAAAAGAAATAAAAACTTAAAATCTAAATGAAAACTAAAGTCCTAAAAAATATAAAATCTAATAAACTAAAAATAAACACCTAAAACCTAATCCTAATAAAATAAGACTATACTAAAAACTAATAAAAATCAAAATAAAATAAAATTATACTAATAAAATAAAAATAGAAAATAAAACCTAGAAAATACTAAATAAATAAAAAATAAATCCTAAAAAAATAAAAATGACTCAAGCTAAAAATCGAAAAAATATAAAAAAGGCACAAACTAAACACTCACAGGCTTGGGGTGATGATTTGGGCTATGTTTAGGCTCGGGTTGGGGTAAACTAGGGTTATGGGACAAGGTATTTAGCTCCATTTTTGCACAATTTCCTTGATTTATGCGTTTGAACTCTGCATAACCCTAGTCTACCCCAACCCGAAAATAAACATTTAAGCGCATAAGACCCTAGTCTACCCCAACCCGAAAATACACAATTTGACCTACGAAATAAGCATTTAAGAGCATAAGACCCAAATTGCTGAGAATTAGCAACTAAAATACATCTATTCGGGGTATAAATTGTACAGTTTTTAGTGCTTATCACTTACGATGGTTTTTGCACCACAATTTTTTTCTACGGACTGAATGACAAACGTCTCCCAGAATATAACAATCAGACTTGTAACGACAACACTTTAATTTCCAAGCCACCAGTGAACCAGCAATTCAGAACTCTCCTTATGTATGGATAGAAATGAGACAGACTCTTAATTTTTATTTATTTTTTCAACAACCTAAATGATAGGGTATACCACTTATGTATACTAAATAAGTGGCAATTAAATTCAATTAAGTCCAATCCCCACAGTCATCAACTGTTGGAAGTCAAAAAACCAAATTTAACTGAATAGTTGATTATTCAGGAAATAAAAATTAAACAAAAACCGAACTACTTAATGTGCAAGAAAAATGAAAATATAAAACAACAAAATGGACCTAGAGAAAAATAAAAGGCCCAATAAAATTTATCCCTAAAAGTTTATGCTTAGTCAAGAAAAATCCCAAGACCCATGAGCTGAGTGGAGTCAGACCGGATCAGACCGGGTCGGGTCAAGTGGGGTGAGGTGGGCGATAGATCGCGCGCGCATGTGGGCTTGGAAGTCAACCCAAGCCCATGTAAGTCCCACCTCCTTAAAAGAGTTAGGATACCCCAAGGGCACCAAGACTTTAAGCCAAAATGGGTTGTATTATACTACACCCATTTTTCACGTTCTTCCTATATGGCACAAGACTTTAGCCTTACAATTCAACCAAATTCCATGTTCAAAGTGGGTATTTTGAGATCTAATTTCTTATTCATTAATTTATAATTTTACACATGTGAGTATATCACGTTATACTCCCAGCGGAGGAGAATTCGTTACCACTTCAAACAGTCTCAAAAGACGTGTGGGTCCCGTATAAAATTGACCCTAAATTGACTAAAATCTAATTTTGTCAACTTAAATAAAGCCCACAAATTTTAACAATCCCCCAAATGAATGAAAATTGGTTGGATCAACATAAATGACTATGCAGACACTAAAAGAGTGATATAAAAAATTCTTGTATTAGGAGAGGTAGATTTTGGCCTTGAATCTTCCCTAGTGAGAGCCTATCGGATTTGTTTACTGATTAATGAGCGCGATGTCTTAAATTGTTTTGTGTTTTGTATAAATCAAGTCAATAGACTTCACACAGACATTTTTAAAACACGGTTAATTCTTTTGATTGTGTTCATTTTGGCCCTAAACAATTCCTGGTTTCATGAGTGCTTTAGAGAATTTCATCCTTTTGAATTTCTCATAGAAGAGGCCCCTTCACACTCGCATAGATCACTTCCCATTAAGTGTATCCTAATACACCCACTTTAATTTTCATATTATAGGTGTCACTAAAATCCAAGCTTATCCTTACTTACTTTGCAGCATTGTTTTATCACAGGAATAGGTACGAGTTTGAAACTTATTAGTGCTCTTTTCAAGAGTTAGTCAAGATTCGATTGTCCCTTTGAACCTAGATCAAGACAACTCTTTATTTGGTAGTCTTTAGTTCCATTAACCTCTATAAATTATACACTTGCTCTCTATTTAACACTTTCGTTAATGGATCCTCTATATTATCCTTAGACTTAATATAATCAATGAAAATTATTCCATTAGAGAGAAGTTGTTTAATGATATTATGTCTTCGAGGTATATGTCGAGACTTACCATTATACATATGACTATGTGCTGTACCAATTATCGATTGACTATAACAATGCATGAAAATTGCAGGCACGTGTTTTGGCCACATTGAAATATCCTCCAAAAAGTTTCGAAGCCATTATGCTTCTTCTCCATCTTTATCTAAAGCTATAAATTCAGACTCCATAGTGGACCTAGTAATGCACATCTTTTTTGAGGATTTCAAGGACACCGCTACACTACCAAGTGAAAATACATAACCACTTATGGATTTAAAATCCTCTGAATCCGATATCCAATTAGCATTACTGTTTCATCCAAGTACATCCGGATATCTACTGTAGTGCAATCCATTATTAAGAGTATATCTTAGATATCTAAGAACCCTTATTATGGCTTTCCAATGATCTTCATCTGGATTACTTCTATATCGACTCAATCTACTAACTGAGTAAGCAATATCTGGAGGAGTGCAGTTCATGATATAAATTAAACTTCCTATGTTAAAAGAGCATTTCAGTTGAGATATACCATTTTCAGTATTTTTAAATAAATGAAGTTATGGGTGAATAGGTGTTTTAGAGATGCTATCACTACCTTTATAGAACTTATCGAGTATCTTTTTAATATAATGAGATTGAGACAAGACAAGTCCTTCTAATGTTTTAGAAATTTTAATTCATAATATAACATCAGCAATACCCATATCTTTCATATCAAATTTACTGGACAGGATTTTTTTAGTAGATTTAATAGTATCTTTATTAAAAGCATATCATCTACATAGAGACAAACAATGACATAACCACTTGTAATGTTTTCAATGTAAACACACTTACAACATGTAACAACCCGCTCAAAATAATAACGGGTGGCCAGCCCTATACTACATTAAATCAGGAATTTCAGATGGTCCAGTATCAACATCAACTGTCGGTACTATATAATATAGGACTAACTACCCGATATCATATAAGCAAGATGTTAAAATTAAATAAAATATGCAACAAACAACAAACCAACACTATAACACTACAAATAAAGGAAAGAAAGATGCATGAAAGAACAGTGATAAATGAAATGCTAGAATAAAATGAAATGAATAACTACAACTGAATATACCACAAGGAAGTAAACCCGAATAAGCTGTCGGGTCACAGCCAATACAATGACTGAAATGGAATAAATATACACATCTATAAATATCCCTTGGGTATAAAACCGATAAACAACATGAATCCTACCTAGATTTTTAAAGAAGTAGTAAGCGACTACAAGATATATCCCGCAACAGTCCGCACCTGTCACGGATCCCAAGACTCTGGATAGGAGGTCATCCAGCATCCATGCGGTAGGACACCTGTGATAATATATATATATATATATATATATATATATATATATATATACATGCAGGAGAGAAAAGTAAACGGGTCAGAGCCCGAGTGTAAAAGAAATATTTAGCAAGTGTGTTAACCGTGCATAATAAATATCGGTGCACTTATTTCATAATTAAAGTGGAATCGTACTCTCGTGAAACCCCAACTCACCTCTCATCTAACGGTGCGCACCTATTCGCGTCCTGAGATTTTAGTTAAATTACCCCCAATTATTAGTACAACCTAACTTATCATAGGCCTAGCCTATAGCCACGAAATCTGCCTTCCTATCATAACCCAAGAATCCACCCCTTACCCATATTAGGCTTAATGGATTCTGGTTTATAATTTAGTTAATTGTACTTCTTAATACGCTACCCATTTATATTTGGGTTGAATCATAAGATTTAATTTCTAATTAACATTCATACAAATTATTATTGACAAAACTTCTCTCAAATCTCAACATTGTACTACGTTTCGTGCGTGGGGTGTCTCGCAAAGAGAAATCCAAACAAGGAACCACCCCGTTACACTACTCCTTGACAACGTCGATCCTAGAGATCCATAATGCCATACATACCATATTATACTTGAGAACGTATGTGCTTGCGTTCAACTGAGCAAATTATATATTAAACACCTTTTAACCCAAACAAACCCTAAACATGCAACAATATGTGATTGGATAAGATGATAATCTAAGCAAGAACATTCAAACACATGCTTGTGAGGAAAAATCCCCCAAAGGGGCAAAACCATTTATTTTCATTATAATATTGTAGGTTGTACAATTTCGGATTACAATGAAAATACAAGTGACTAAGAATTACCCTCAGGTGTCGGATTCTGTAGTCAGCGGCTGGAACTATCCCTTTCCATTAGGGCTGCAATGGAGAAGAATAACGGTCTTCTCCACAAGGGTGCAAACAATAAAAGTGTGTTCCTGGGTTGCAAAGTGATTCACAAAGGATTGGCAATTTGTGTGAATAAAAAAAAATGTAGAGTCTAGATGCTCAATAGGTGAAGACTTAGGGCTTTCTGTATACTGAAAATCGTGTGTATAAGTCTTAGAAAACCACTTCCCGTAGTGGGATTAAATAAGAAGTCTCGGGCCTTAAAAATATGAACACGATCCGAACACGATCTGTTTAAGATTATCCCAGGTGGACCGGTCCGGGTCTGAGGCGGATCGGTCCGATTGACCGGATCGGTTCTTTTATTCTGAGGCGGATCGGTTCGTTGATGATTGGATCGGTTCTTTTCCAGGCTTCATCGGTTCGCTTGCGGTCCGGGGTATACTGGCCTTCAGCAGTCGGATCGGTCCGAGTCTTAGGCGGACCGGTCCGGTTGACCGGATCGATTCTTTTATTCCAGGCGAACCGGTCCGGTCTGTCAGACTTTGATTCCTCTTCTTCTTTTGATATTCGAATCCGTTGATGAATGTATGAATCTTGAAATTCTTCAATGGTGTAACGGCGTGCGACATAATAAATTGATAATGGACAAAAATGTCCTTACAAATCTCCCCTATGTCTATGCCGGTACATACATAAAAACAAACATCCGAATTATCAAAACAACTAAAAATGCCTATACAAATCTACCCTTCCATGAACCGAAAACTGGAAAGATACAATTGAATAAGACTACAGCGTTTGTTCTTCAACTCTTTCAGGAATCTCAACACTTTTCTCATCAGGGTATGCAATCCAATGATAAGCCATGTAGTACCTACACACATGAGAAAAAAAACAAAATACCAAGTTACATATCGAGTTTGAAATGAGATAAACATATATACCAATTTATGAGCAAACTCAAACTTTCAAAACTCCCCCATGATAAGATAATTCATTCTCCCCCTTTTTATGATGTCCCCAAATAGACAAATGAGAGAAATAAATCAAATAAGCAAGTGCGGTGTGTCACTAGGATAAAATCACACCATGAATGAACACAAACCAACCAAGTTGATGATAGCGTAAATGAAGTGGTGTGATCAAATTCGATAGGAAAATCAATGCATACAAACATGACATATGTGCACGATGAATATTGGATATTCCTAGCGAATGAACTCAAATGCTTCATTTGGTGTAAAATAATGACAATATAAGATATTGACTCAATCAAATTAACAAATCAAAGCTCAAAGTGATTTTCACACCAATAACGTCCAAAACGATTTTATGCTTTTTCAGGACTTTCAAGGAAGTGCAAACCCGTTTAAAGATTTTCCAACCAAACTCCCTCAGATATAATTTTGAATAGAGGCATTCTAAATTCTCAAACTTTGGAGAATTTATGGGGAAACCTAAGTGGCCCATATTTGGCATGAATTGCTTTGTATTGATTTTAAATTTTTTCGGGCTCTTTTAACCTCTTTGGACCTCGGATATTAAAATTCCTCCATTTTTTAGGTCCTTTTTAACGGTGGCTTTTGCGCAAAGGATAGATGATTACCTTTAGCAGCCCCTCCCCGTTATACAAAAAAACACAGTCTCACCAAAACGGTTTTTACATGCATTCCAATCTTATCAAGTTTTATCGCATATTGTACATTGTATAGACAGAATTGAGATGGAAACACTCAAGCCAACATGTGATACGACAAGTGCAATAATCAAATATAGCCGTGCATGTGTGCAATAAAGGATATAGGAGTCAAACATGTAGGAAAATATCACTAATTACATCTCAAAGACTCCATACTAAGTAAAGCACATGGATGAAATGATGTAGCGTCTCAAATCTCTATCAAACAGTCACATGGAAATATGAAATGAAGTTGTGACTTGGCTATCTGAAATGCTCATCCATAAAAGAAGCAAAAATTAAAATCTTTTTGGATTTTTTCAAAAATTTTATCAAAATAAAATCTTTTTGTGCTTTTCTTAAAATTTTTCTTAAAGGAAAATCTTTTTGTGTTTTTCAAAAGAAATATAAAAAGCAAAAAGAATAAATAAAAGCTATACAACTAAGCAATGGTACATATAAAACAGACTAGCAATAGGAAGCATATGATATGAACATGAAGAAGCAACCTATTCTAGACATAGACCAACCCCTCAGTCAACTGTGAAAATCCCCAAAGACTTCCTAAGACTCTCAAATCTAAGGGCATCTAAAGGTATTGTGAAAATGTCAGCTAACTGACAGTCGGTGGGAACAAAACTCAGGGATACAGTGTTCTCCTCAACTAACTAACGAATAAAGTGCTCACGTATCCTGATGTGTTTTGTACGCAAATGCTGAACTGGATTGCGGGATATGTGTATCGCGCTTGTGTTGTCACAGGAAATGGTCATGGTGTCCTGTGAAATCCCATAATCCTCCAGCATTTTCTTCATCCACAAGAGTTGTGTGCAACAACTCCCGGCGGCTATGTACTCAGCCTTCGCAGTGGACAAAGAGATGGAATTTTTCTTCTTTCTCAGCCAGGAGACAAGAGCAGAACCAAAATAGAAACACCCACCATAAGTGCTCCTACAACCATCTACATCCCCAGCCCAATTGGCATTCGGATAGGCGGACAAACGGTCATCGGTATCAAAGGAATACCAAATACCGTATGAGAGAGTCCCTCTTACGTATTTAATAATACATTTTAGAGAAAGTAAGTGTGACTCTTTAGGGGACGCCTGATATCGCGCACAGACTCCAACACTAAAGGCGATGTCGGGACGACTGGAAGTCAAGTAGAGAAGACTACCTATCATACTCCGATATAAGGTTTGCTCTACGTCCTTGCCTGAAGTGTCCTTACTAAGCTTGGTAGTGGTACTCATAGGTGTACGTGCATGCTTAGCGGAGTTTAAACCAAATTTCTTCACTAGGTCTCTAGCATACTTGGATTGGGAGATGAACATCCCATCCTCTAGCTGACGAACCTGGAGACCAAGGAAGAATGTAAGCTCACCAACCATGCTCATCTCAAATTCACTTTTCATCTCCTCCTCAAAGTGGTGAGAATGCTAGGAGCATGTGGATCCAAAGACTATGTCGTCCACATAGACCTGGGCAGCCAAAATAGCACCGTCATCTCTCCTGATGAACAACGTTATATAGACTCCCCCTCTCTTGAAGCCACGGGCTAACAGATAGGAAGTAAGCCTCTTGTACCAAGCACGGGGTGCTTGATTCAAACCATACAAGGCTTTCCTCAGATAGTAGACGTGCTCTGGGTGCTGAGGGTCTTCAAACCCTTTTGGTTGTTCCATATAAACCTCCTCCTGTAGAATGCCATTCAGAAAGGCACTCTTGACATCCATCTGATATACCTTGAAGCGTAGATGACATGCGATGGCGAGCAGAAGACGGACGGACTCAATCCTCGCAACAGGAGAAAATGTCTCCCCAAAGTCTACACCCTCTATCTGTGTGTAGCCTTGAGCGACCAACCTAGCCTTATTTCTGATTGTGGTACCATTTTCATCCATTTTGTTCTTGAAAATCCACCGGGTACCTATTACATTAGTCTCACTAGGTCGGGGGGCAAGTTCCCAGACATTGTTCTTTCTAAACTGAAGCAACTCATCCTGCATAGCAGATATCCAGTGTTCATCCTTGAGTGCTTCTTTATGGTTCTTGGGCTCGACTTTGGACGTGCAGCAAAGATGGCTAACAACGTTTTCTAGCTGAGCACGAGTCTTGACCCCTAGAGTGGGATCGCTAACAATGGCAGACGGGTCATGACTCTTGCGAACCCAAGCAGGTGTGTCCCCTAACACAGGAGTAGGGTCCACAGAGTGTGAGAGAGGAATAGGTAAATCACTATCAGAACAATCCTCATCCTCACACTGAAGGTTAGGATCAATAACCGTCGAAGGTTCGTCATCTTGCACGGTGACGTTTATTGATTCCATAACCTTAGAGCTCTTCAGGTTAAAAACCCGATACGCTCTGCTATTCGATGAATATCCTAGAAATATTCCCTCATCGCTCCGGGAGTCGAACTTTCCTAATTGCTCTCTATCCCATAGGATGTAGCATTTACTCCCAAAAATACGGAAAAATGCCAGGTTGGGCTTCTTGCCAGTCCACAACTCATAAGGAGTCTGAAGAGTGTGTGGACGCAAATAAACCCTATTCACCGTGTGGCATGCAGTAGACACTGCCTCTGCCCAAAATCTCCTAGAAGCTTTACGACCTAGAAGCATAGATCTAGCCATTTCTTGGATCGTTCTATTTTTTCTCTCAACAATACCATTTTGCTGAGGAGTTCTCACAGCAGAAAACTCATGTTTGATCCCGAGTCTATCACAGTAAAGGTCTACCTTTGCTTCTGTGAATTCAGTGCCATTGTCACTACGCATCCTATTAATAGTGACACCGTGTTGATTTTGCAGGACACGGCACTTGGTCGTTAAAAATTCTACAACATCGGATTTCTCTCTTAGAAAACCTACAATGGAGTATCTGGAGAAATCATCTACCATTATGAGGATGTACCTCTTACCACCTAGACTCTCAGTACGAGTGGGACCCATAAGATCCATGTGTATCAACTCAAGAACACGAGAGGTGGTAATGGAGTGCAACTTCCTATGAGGACTACGAATTTGTTTTCCCAACTGACAGGGTCCACAAACGGTCGAAGTTGACTTTCCAAGAGATGGTAAGCCACGTACTAGGTACTTTTTAGCTAAGTGATTGAGATCTCTATCGTTCACGTGACCTATACGTTGATGCCACAGATCCATAGGAGTGATCGTGGCACTTTTGCAGACAAGTGAGGACGTGGGCTCAGTCCCATAGCAATTATCCTCGGTCCTCACCCCTTGCATCAAAAGTTTACCGGCTTGGTTGTACACTTTACATGTGTCCCGATCAAACTTTACTGCAAAGTCAGTGTCGCACAGCTGGCTAATGCTGAGAAGGTTTGCTTTCAAACCTTTGACGTACAAAACATTTTCTAGCTTAGGAAATCTAGGTAACTCGATAGTACCACGTCTTATAATGCTATACTTGCTCCCATCTCCAAAGGTGACTCTGCCATCCTGATAATCCTCAAGAGTCGTAAAAATGAGGCATCACCTGTCATATGTCTGGAGCATCCACTCTCAAAATACCACTGTGAGGTATTGTGTGCTTTGAGAGCAACATGAACAACGAAGGCCTTTTTATCTTTCTTAGGTACCCAAGCAGAGATGACCTTTTGTTTGCCTTTGTTGTTGTTGGTTTTAGCTGGAATGTGAGAAGCATTCACTAACGGCAAAGACATCCGTCGGAATTCTTCAATTAAACTCTGGGTCGTGGCGGCTAAGAACTCAACTCGCTTTCTTAGACTAGAAAACTCATCAGTATGATGTGGTGGAGCAATAGTACGTCGTGTCCGACCCATGCTATAGCAAGACTCCCTAAGGTGGCCTTTTCTTTTGCAATAAGTACAAAAGAGCACAGTCAAAGGCGGACCTTGGTTTGCTTTTCTTGGTCGAACTTTCCTTCGAGGTTTTTTACGGTGACCATAAGGAGTTGTAGTAAACTCAGGAACTGGTCCAGGTGCAATTTGGGACGTGGAGGCACCGTCATATCCAATTCCTTGCTGATCACCAAAACCTAAAGCGGGGCCGAGGAGCATCTTTCCCATCTTTCCAGATCTATCCTCGATTTGTACCTTGACTTCTCGTGCTTTCTCAAGATCATGAGTCAGCTGGGCAACAAGGCCTTCAAGTTTCTTCCGAGTCTCCACGGAGGAATGGAGCTGACTCGTAAGACTAGCCACTTGTTTAGTCAAGTCCCTCTCTCTTTCTCTAAAACACTCTCTCTCTCTCTAAACAGAATCTCTTTCTCGACACAGGCAGATTCTCTCTCTCTCAGGGTGGCGACGGTGGAGGACTCTCTTTCTCTCGCCTTTCTTAAATCATCCTCTAAGCTGGTGATCTTAAGAACTAGCGCTTTGTTACGTTTTTTAGTTTTAAAAGACTCAGAATATAACTCAGCGTAGGCGCGTTGAATATCACTCTCGCTCTCACTTGAGTCATCCTCCCCCTCACTCACATCGATCTCACTGTCGAGGTGTCCCTGTGAAGCATCATCCTCATCGTCGTGAAGAGAACTAGGAGTGCTCACTTGACTGGCCATGAATGCGGTGAAGTTACACTCATGCGGTGACTCATCTCCTGAATCCACCGTCTCGACCTCACTGTCGTCACTAAGGGTAGCATTAAGGATAGCTTTCCCTTTCTCTCTATTCAGACGAGTGGCACACTCAAAGGCTCTATGACCCCTACCATCGCACTCAAAACATCTCTCACTCTCTTTCTTAGGATGATTTTTGGAGTCTTTTTCATTTTTCTTTTCAAACTTATTTTTCTCAAATTTCTTTTTATCTTTAAAATTGCCATTTTTCTTAAATTTGAGAATCCTCTTAAAATTTTTTGCAAAAAGAGCCAAATCATCTAGGTCAAAATCACACTCAGAATTTGACGTGTCAGTCTCTATCTTTCTAGACGACTCTACCCTTTTTCTAGCCGACCCCTCACTCCTTCTCTCTTCGGCTTTAAGTGCAATTCCCTTATCTTTATATTTAGCAGTTTTAGGGAACATATCAATTTCATAAGTTTGCAAATCTCCTACAAGTTCTTCCAATTTTAGCGTATTTAAATTACCCATAGAATTTAGCACAGTGACTTTAGGGATAAAATGCTTAGGTAAAGAACGAAGAATCTTTTTAACAACTCTAGCATTAGGAATATGTTCACCAAGATTAAAACTAGTATTCACAATGTCAGAAAGTCTAGCATAAAATTCATCAAAGCATTCAGATTCATGCATGGTGATGGTTTCAAATTGAGTTGTCAAATTTTGCAACTTAGATTCTTTCACAGCATTAGTTCCTTCATGGGTGAGTTTTAAAACATCCCATGCCTCTTTTGACGTGGTGCACGTCATTATATGTTTGAACTCATCAGGTGTGACAGACCCAGAAATAGCACTTAGACCCTTAGAATTAAAAGATGACCATTTAAATTCTTCATCAGTCCAAGAAGTGTCAGGTTTCAAGTTGGTCACATTATCAACAGTCACAGAGGGAGGAGTCCACCCTCTTTCAACTAAGATTCAGACACGTTCATCAATGGCTTTTAAAGCCGACCTCATTCGAGCTTTCCAATAAGCATAATTTGTCTCGTCAAAAACAGGCATTTTATTATATAACTTCTCCATTTGAACACGCACTTTTTCAAAAATCAATTTTTTTCAGAAAATTGATATCTTAGAAAAATTTTGCGGAAAATAGGAATACGCGATAAATTAGCGTAACCTGCTCTGATACCAATTTGAGAACGTATGTGCTTGCGTTCAACTGAGAAAATTATATATTAAACACCTTTTAACCCAAACAAACCCTAAACATGTAACAATGTGCGATTGAATAAGATGATAATCTAAGCAAGAACATTCAAACACATGCTTGTGAGGAAAAATCCCCCAAAGGGGCAAAACCATTTATTTTCATTATAATATTGTAGGCTGTACAATTTCGGATTACAATGAAAATACAAGTGACTAAGAATTACCCTCAGGTGTCGGATTCTGTAGTCGGCGGCTGGAACTATCCCTTTCCAGTAGGACTGCAATGGAGAAGAAGAACGGTCTTCTCCACAAGGGTGCGAACAGCAAAAGTGCGTTCCTGGGTTGCAAAGTGATTCACAAAGGATTGGCAATTTGTGTGAATAAAAAAAACTAGAGTCTAGATGCTCAATAGGTGAAGACTTAGGGCTTTATGTACTCTGAAAATCGTGTGTATAAGTCTTTGAAAACCATTTCCCGTAGTGGGATTAAATAAGAAGTCTCGGGCCTTAAAAATCTGAACACGGTCTGAACACGATCTGTTTAAGTTTATCCTAGGCGGACCGGTCTGATTGACCAGATCGGTTCTTTTATTCTGAGACGGATCGGTCCGTTGATGATCGGATCGGTTCTTTTCCAAGCTTCATCGGTTCGCTTGCGGTCCGGGGTATACTGGCCTTCAGCAGTCGTATCGGTCCGGGTCTTAGGCGGACCGGTCCGGTTGACCGGATCGGTTCTTTTATTCCAGGCGGATCGGTCCGGTCTGTCAGACTTTGATTGCTCTTCTTCTTTTGATATTAGGATCCGTTGATGAATGTATGAATCTTGAAATTCTTCAACGGTGTAACGGCGTGCGACATAATAAATTGATAATGGACAAAAATGTCCTTACAATACTACTACTACAACTAAATTTTAGACTACAATTATGAAAACAACTAAAAATCTCCAATAATATCCTTGGGATGATGTAACCAAAATATTCCTTAAATGCGATACATCAACCCCCATCAATCTAGTACACCATAATCATCCAAGATGTTCTCCACAAAGATTCCATATCCTTTCATCTATAGGATATACAAATATATATATAGGCATTTTATTCTAACCATATATATATATATATATATATATATATATATATATACAATCATCCATACCCATGACCAAGTGTACATATCATATCTGATGTACAATGGTCATGCACATAAATATACCCGGCTATATATATCGCCGATAAAACTGCACCATGCTATCATCTTCCCAGTGCCCGGCTCACGTAGCAATACTGGGGCCACCATGGTGGGACTAAATGACACCCATCTCGTGGTAAACTCACACATAATAACACACGGGACGACTATGACCTGGGGAATATCCACACCCTTCTCCTCAAGCCAGGATGCTCACCCTCTGCGAGGAAACTTCCCAATGATATCATGAGCGGGGTATGCTTAACCACATAAGTATATATATAACGTTCACATACACAATATATATACGTCCATATGATCCTATCATATGATCAAACATTAAACCATCATATACGGTTTAATTATCCATACCATGTATGTCCACAACATAAATATATCCATACATTCATATCTATATAGATATATATACATATATTCACATATCTTTATATCTGTATATACAAACTAATTTTCGTTCGTATGTATAAGATATCTAAACTCGGCTATAAGTATACATAATACTCAATATACAAGCCGTCACCACAAACTCATTTAATTTAACTCGATATGTGAATACAATCCCTCACTTGAAACATATTCATACATTTTTCCTATGATGAATAGTCTCCCAAACAACATACGGACATTCATATCTATATAGATATATATACATATATATATATATATATGTGTGTGTGTGTGTGTGTGTGTGTGTATGTAGCGAAATCCAAACAAGGAACCCTCCCGTTACACTTCTCCTTTGCGTTGTCGGTCATCGAGATATAACGACCTAAGGCACACCAGCGAGACATCCTAAATCATGCCTGCTAACCTTGAAACGCATTCCTACTATCTTATCCTTCCGCCCATACGGAAGGAAACCTAGCCGATCACAGTGCCTACTCTCTGTAGGAACACTACTTACATCACATCGATCAAAGATGTCCTCCAAATTTGCCTTCTTATTAAGGCTTGGCTATTATCCTCAACTCAATTTCTCTAAGTCCTACTCCAACCCAACTACTTGTGGTGAGAGGACCACTTTAGTGCTTTTCCATAGCACAATATTTCCATAAACATACCATCATCATAGGGCTCATAGTCTATAGTGGTTCATCCACACTATAAGACTAACCCACATCCTTGCATCCTATAATAACTCTCCACGCCCGACGCCGTTAAGAGTCATGTGTGGAGCGTCTCGCAAATCGAAATCCAAACAAGGAACCCCTCCACACATTAACACTTGACTTCGTTGGTCACGGAGTCTCGTTATTTCAGACATGCAACCGGGATAATCCTATCCCTTCTCAACAAAAGGTGATCTGAACTCCTATCTCTAACTAAGAGTCACATCACCAAGTGCTCGTACCAAAGTTCGGTCTTTGCGCACACCAACCCTGAGCTTAATCTTATAGATCAATCATAATCATGTGGGCCTTAAATTATATCTATAAGGTTGACACATATACAAACCAAAATAATGAAGCCTCTGCTCATCGAGGTTCCATCAATTCATAATAACAAAGGTGTACTCAACCTGTATCCAGGTGAGACACCGCAACCACAATCTGTTCCCTCCAGGAACTACGGACATGATAGTCTTGCCATCATTAGCCTGCTATCGCTCCGATCAACCAAATACATTATACGTATATATACAAAATATAAACACCCGCCTCTATGACGAGTGAAAGAAAACAAAATTCCGCTATCGCGGAAAAATACATAGGCCTACATTATTATGTTATCGAGACCGAATACAAAGCTCAAATTACACACATGGGTCTAAGGCCAACAAACACCACAACTTCATCTATCCACACCTCTTACCAAAATTTCTTAACTCTTGGCCCCATCTGGGCACCCTAACCTTGTCCTTTATTCCTACCCGGAAAAGGACTAACCGCGTGGCTCCGCATTCCACCTTACTATTTTCATCGCTGGTCTTCCTGACCATAATAGAGTGTCAACACCATATGACTTTATAACCTCACTCCTTACAATCACCTTACTAATCCTCTTAACCTCTTCGTTAAAAGGAAAGTACATTACTAGTTTCAACAAATCTCCCCATGTGGATGTCCACTCAGGGGCACCTGAACACACCCGCATTCTCCGTAAGTGTTAGCAATACTTCTCTAGTGAGCCTATCCTTCATGGAAAGGACTCATTATTTATTGTACCTACCTCACCTCGGTACAGGGTTCACTTCTCCATAATACTCTTTATTCACTGTCGGCCTCCGGCCGATCCTTATGTGAATAATTCCCAAAACGGCATCCTTTTCAATCTTGCTGAATCATGGGGACTCACGATTAAGACTATCCGTAAGACCCCTTTCGAATCCTTACTTCACTGGGAAATTCAACTTTAAATACCACTTTCTACCATAGTAGTACTTAGATGCTCAGAGCTACTATACTTCAGTAGTCGTTGCAACCATCCTTAACAATCGCCATAAGGGGAGTGACCTCTACGGCGGTCCTAATCCCCCAACTTCTACCAATTGCCCCAGCTAAGCTACGCCTCCCGTTGTCCTCCCCTAGGCCTTCCTTGGTCATCCTTCTTCGATCGGCACATGATCCTAGAATGAGCACGCAAAGGATTTCTATAATCTTACGCTATGGTACTATGGCAGTAGAACGAAGTCTCACAAGAGAAATCAACAATCCAAATCCTGGGGCTCTATATCAAATCGAGAGCAACGCTAAAAGCGTAGTACGTCAGCACAGATTCCAAAGGACACTAGAACCTGATGCTCTGATACCATCTGTAACAACCCGCTAAATGGGATACCGAGCGATCACTCCTATATCGAATTAAAACAGGAGTTACTTATGGATCATTCTTAGCATCACTGTCGAAAGTCCATTTAATTACTAATATCCTATTAAGCAAGCGTTAAAAAAACTTTTACTTAACTACCCTTTTTAAACAATTAAAATAAAACATCCACAAATTAATGCGTAAATGAACTAAAATGAAAATGAAATAAATTAAAATAACCGAACACTCGGTTCAAATTATACAACCATATCGAATGTTGCTAAAAGAATAACTAAATGCAATTGAGCCAGTGGCTCGAAAGTTTATACAATACCTCCTATCTAGAGTACAAGGAAAGAAGCGTCTACCGAGAACCCGCAAGCATCCACAGCTGCTGCAGCAGACGTCTGACTCGAAAGAAATGCCATCCAGGTGTCCGGACACACACACACACACACACACACACACACACACACACACACACACACACACACATATATATATATATATATATATATATATATATATATATATATATATATACAAGATAGGCAAGGTAGATAAACGGGTCAGAGCACGAATTTTGAAAATATTTTGCAAGTGCATAAATGCTTTATTTTTTTTTAGAAAAATCGTTTTATCTCATATTTAAATTGGTATCGCACTCCCATGAGATACCCCTCACCTCTCCTCTAATATTGCACACCTAATGCACCCTAACAACATACCCTAGTCAAGCTATCCCTGCCTAACTAGTCTAATTTACCCATCTACTATCTACCCCAGATAGTCCAAGTGTTAAGGGCTAAACTTCCCTCCATTCTCAACACTGCACTAAGTTCGTGCGTGGGGTGTCTCGCAAAGCGAAATCAAAACAAGGAACCCCCCCGATACACTACTACTTGGCAGGGTCAATGGTAGAGATCCATTAGGCCCGTAGCACGCAACAAATGTATAAATACATATATATATATACATCCACAATATATATCCGGATAATATCTCCCGGACTGAGGTATACTTATTTAATTATATCTTATAATACACATCCGGATCTACCTCCCGGACTGAGGTGTATTCTATACTCATATCAAAACCTTCCATTTCCCTTCTCATATCCAGGAAATGTATTTAAAATCCAATTCATTAGCATGGATTGCTTTACCATATCATATACTTTTTAAAAAGCCAATTTTATTATCATAAAAATGCTTTTCCGTTTCATATCATCCCATTTCCCTTTTTATACTCAAGAAATGTATTCAAAGTCATTTTCATTGTCATGAAAATTATTTGATCATATCATGCTTCCACTTCCCTTCTTCCATTCGGGAGTGTTACTGAAGCCAAACCTTTAACCCATTTCCCTTTTTATACTCAGGAAATGTAAATATAAAGCCAATTCATTATCATGAATTGCTTTAATAAATCTAAGACAGCCCCTCCGGGTTTCCCCACTGGACGTGCCCCTAAATGGATATCATCTTCCCGGGCCTATCAAACAAGACAACCTGGGAACCTAACAATGTCGGGAAGCAGCCATATGCCTGCGGGAAAGTCAGGACCACACCCAGAATCCCCTAACCAATGCAGAAACAAATATATAATCGTTCATATGGCCTAAAGGACTATATCCACCCTCCTCAATAGCCAGGGGGATTCACCATAACGCGCGCAACTTCCCTTATGAAAGCGATTTAGGGAGGTGTGTAATCCATATTTTATCAATTATGAAAAATCATTTGTCTTTCCATTTTGAAAATATTCATTTTTATATTTTCAAAATCGTTTCCATCATATCATATATATATATATACTTTAATCACATAGTATATACATACACTATATATTCCTCCTAGAATATATAAACGGCCATAATGGCCTATAGCATCTAGCGATGACCAATAATCCCAAAGATTCCCTCGAGGAATCATAATCATGCTTTCATATTAACATGATTCTAAATCCAAAGTATTTCCTTACTTTCATAACTAATAAATACCTTAATCATCTTTAAGGATTTTATTAAATGTCTCCAATTTTTCCAATTCACTCTAGGTGAATATATTTATCTACCTCCCCAATTATCCTAATTATCTCATAGGATAAACTTAGAGGTAATCGATATAATTATGCTTTCTATACGCATAATTATATAGGCCTATCTGCCTACGAGAAATATCCTCGGGATTTATTTCTCCCGGACAATCTTAAATTTAATGGGTTATGGATTTCGTTTCCATGAACCCAAGGACTACCTATTGTCCATATTTAATCATTTAGGGAACCCCGCCATATTTAAGGGGCCCCAACATCTTAACTTATCAACTATTCGATTTCCCTCGAAAATAAAGTTTAAGGGTTATACATTTAAACCCTCACTTAGGCCTCCTAATTTCTCTTAATTTGTGGGCCATATAATCCTAAAAGACTCCTTATGACATCACATAAATGACCCCGAATTAATTAGAATTGGAATTCATCCCATGCAATTCACCCTAAGAAAATTTTCTATTTTTAGCAGGGGTCGATCGATCGACCCTTGGCCGTCGATCGATCGATGGCTCGATCGATTGAGCCCCCATGAGCGATCGATCGATCATGTCGGGCAGCTTCTTCTCCGAGAAGCTGTTTCGGCCATTAAATCTTCTCCCAAGATTTTGTCTCCTCAACCAATGGCCTATAACCTCAATCAACTAAAACTACACATATATAAAGGGTTCTAAACATCCTAGAATCCTAAACCACCAATTAATTTCAGTTAATTTCTAAATTTCTCCAATTTTCATATTTTAGGGGTTTATTCTTTTTATCTCCCGAAAACCCTTTTTATCCACAAATACCAAACCCAAAATCATTACGGTTTGTTATACCAACAATGATATGAGATATTTATGCTTAAAAATAAATAAAGCAAGTAAACACTTGCCTCGTGGATAAAAGCCGCGTCCTCGAGCCGAATCCCACGGAGGTTGGCCAGAATCTCCCCCCTTTTCCTCTTTTTCTCTCCTCCTCTCTCTATTCTTTCTTTCTTATCTCTTTTCTTTCTCTTTCTCTCCCTCTCTCCCTATTTATATAGAGAGAAAAGTGTTTAAACCCTTAAAAATCCAAAAACGACTCGTTTACTCAATTACGAGCCTGATTAACCCCAAAATCATCCGGGACTCAATTTCGACAATCGGACACTATTTTTTTACTATCTCGGACATTTCGAGACTCATGGCGCAGTCAAAATTCCCATCCGAGTCACTTGACGGCAAATCACTATTCTAACCCATAAAATTTAACTGCGGGTTTTCAAATCAAAATCTTACCTCTTTTGTCGCTATACTCAACGGCGACATATAATTAAAATATTTCGACCTATATAGTCCCAAAAATAACCACGACATTAGTCAAAAATCATTCAATCCTCGAAAATCTCAAAAAGTACTATTTTGAGAAATTCTCCAAATCTCCAATTTATACTCAATTATGGAATTTAATTGTCTCCAAATTGCTAATTTATTTCTAATTAGGGAATTTGATGGTCTCCAAAAGGGCGGGTTGTTACACCTCTATAAGTTATCCCTTGTCTCCTAATTATGAATGGGATTATTATAGATTATAAAAATAAATGAAAGGTGTGGTAGAGTAGTGGTCTTTAGTTCCCATGTTTCAATGCTTGAAAGGAATAACATGGAAGAGATTGAGGTCTCTTTCACACATCTCACCAAGAAAACACGATTCTGGAATATTGGAGCATGAAAACAATCTGAAATTTTAATTAGAGGTTCCTGATAGAGAGGAATACGCACACGAAATTTCTAAATATTTAGCTATCGTTTAGTCTACATGCTTCATGCATCTTTAGAGAACCTCATTTGAATTAAGAAGCAATCAAGAAGGTCCATTCATTCAAGAATGTGCTTTAATACACACAAAACCTAATATAATAGTTGAAGGTTCATTGGGACGAATATTTGGTAATGAAATCAAATCAACAACATCAAATTTCATTTTCCCAAATAAATTCGCATCACGGCATGGTGTCTACCTTGTTAGAGGCATAATTTGATAATCATTTTCCAGAAGGTGTTGAATTTTTTTTTGGAGTTTCGTAAGGGAGAAAGATATAAAAATTCATAAAAGTTCTCATCTTAAGGCTATAAAGATTAAAAAAAACTAATTTTAATTTCGGGACAACCACCTTGTCAGATTCATGACGGGATGCAATGTGACATGAAATTGATCAAATATGTAGATTTCAAATGAGAAAAAAATGCAAATGTATGAGATATTGAATCTCCTTCATAAATTTACAAGAAACGTATTTTGTTAAAACCCAATTATAATATAAATAAAATTATTTAATAAATTAAGTCCTCGAGCAATTTGTATCAGAGTAGGATTTTTTTATTTACATAATGATTGGGAAATCCATATTATCCATCAAAATCATTTTAATCGATTTAGGTTTTAATATCTAATGAATCTTAAAAGAATGATAAATCTAGGATCTAATTGTTTTGAAGAAATTCATAAAGTTTTCCATTCCATTATGATCCGATGTATATTTTTTAATTATATGCGATTGGATTCTACGTTGGTTTGTGCATAGTTATTTATTTGGTTGTGATTGGTTTGCAATAAATAACTTTTTAGTTTTAGAGGTGGTTGTAATCATTAGATACAATTTTTTAGTTCGTCAGAATCTGCATCGATTGATGATCTAGGCATTCACTTCCCATGTCACGCCCGACCAGTTCACGAGTTTGTAATGAACCCTTATGGCCCTCAATCAAACCCACCTAGCCGAGCTAACCCACCTAGTAGATCACATCCTAGACCTTTTGAGAAAGGTGGACCCAAGCCCATGTATGTTTCTTCCCATTGCAAACAAAGAGGTCACCTTAGAGAGTATTGTTTTAATTTAGGGAGAGTGTCTTATAGGTATGTTCCACGGTATTCTCCCGCACGAGTTTCAACACGAGTTACCGCATGCACACCCACACATGTAGCTCCAGATGCTCATACACATCACTTTATAGATTTTGAGAGTTTTCCAGAGGAGTTAAAGTTTTTAGTCAAAACTTTAAAATGTTTGATGGAGGAATTTCATAGGACGTCTTCTCCTTTTGAGAACTCCTCCGGACCTAATGATTGATATTGATACATGTTACTAGATTAGGGTGCTTTTCATGATCATATATTATATTCCTATTGCTAGATTGTACCATTAGTGTATTTATATTTTTTCGATTTTGATATTTTTTTGAAAAATCCAAAAAGGGTTTTGTTTTTCTTGAAATTTTTTGAAAAATCAAAAAAGATTTTCGATTTTTAAAAAAAAGGTGGAAAAGAACAAATATTTTATTTTGATAATTTTTTTGAAAAAGACAAAAAGAGTTTTGTAATCTTTTATCACCATATAAGGATGAACATTTAAGATGTACGGATCACCCATTCATTCCATATTTCCACATGAATTTTTCATAGTGTTATGAGACATGACGTTGTTTCAATAGTGTGATTAATAATGTGTGGAGTCATTATGCTGATATTTGATGGCTACTTTCTACAAGTTTGACTCCTAGTCTCCTTTATTTCACACGTGCACAAACTATTTTGAACAATGCACTTACCCGTCGCTTGTCTAGCACCGTATTCTATTCTGAATTTTGCTTTAAAATGAACCAGGTGTAAAAATATGAGATAAAAAGTTGTGAATGGAAGAACCATTGCCCGAATTTCAATTATTTTTCATAAAAAACATTATATGTTAATAAATGGAAAGGGGCTACGAAAGATCAAAGGTCTTTATGTTAAAAGCCACCATTTGCATAAAAGAGCCTAAAAAGATTATAGGAACATAAAATAGAAGTGACAGGCCAATTTTTGATACATTGATACTTTGGTACATATGAACTTTAATTTTTTCAAAAATAATTGAGAGTATTCTTACTTATATGATATTTTGAGGAGTTAAGTTGAACATTAATGGATTTACACATGCTATAAATTTTTTGAAAAATATTAAATAGTTTTGGCATGATTGGTGTGAGAATCACTTTTATTCTTGATATGTTCATTAAATTAAAGTCAATTTCACATGGGTTCACAATACTTACACCTAATGTAGACTTTGAGATCTTTCGTTAGTAGTATCTCAAAACTTGGTGGACATGTTTTATGACCGTCTATGTTGATTAACCTATAAAAAAATGTTCACACCCTTACATTATCTTTCATGATTCAGGTATTTCAGTGTTAGTCAATGGTGTGTCGTATTTGTATATTTTATATTTTATGCTTCTTTTGGAAAATGACAATTTTCAAATATTGTTGGTTGCCTTTGAGATTATCATTACCCATGCTTTATTACTTATTACTTGTGATGATATATTACTTCTTAAATGTGATTCTTTACACTTCATGTTTTGTGTGTAATCCTTTGTCTAATATGAATAAAAAATGGGAGAACAAAATAACAGGAATTTTTAATTTTATGATTAAAACTCTATGTGTCACGACATCTCTTTGTTTCATGTGTCGATGTTTCTTAAGCGCTGATGATGAATTCAAGGACTACACCTCATGAAGACAAACTTGCCCATGGTAAGAACAAGTTGAGATTTAAGACAAAGTTTCACTTATGTCGTTTCGCTTCTAGGGTTTGGGAGGGCTTAGGAATCAATGTCATAGAGGGGTTTTTATGGTAATTTGGGTTTCGATTTTGTTTTGGACCAGAATATCCAGAGGAGGTGATTTGTAAGAATAAATATTTTAGCTTATGCTTTAATTTGAATTTTAGCACAACCCGATACAAACCGACTCGTCGAACCGAACTCCAACATATCAAAGATTGAAGACACTCCTACATCTCAAGAAGGTATAAAACTATGGGTGTTCATAAATTTTCCTAGTCATCTTTGGGATGCTATTTTTATAAAACCGAGGTTGTCATTTTCAAAAGGCTTTAAAAATAAAAATTTATTTTAGGGCGTCATTCGAATGAGAGTTGTTTCAACGAGATTTTATCTCATTTTAACGACAATGTAATTTCATTATAAGTCCCTTCCAATAAACTTCGAACGAGGTTGGCTCTACCTAGAAAAACTTTCTTTGTTGAAACTTGTGTGATGTATGCTTTGAATGGCATTATCTTTTTGCTAGAACAAAATGAGCTATCATCTCGAATTTTGTGTCAAACCTATAAACACCTATGTTGTACTAAGTTTTCATGGGAATTTGGAAAAAATTCAAATAGCACATCTGTGTCAAAGTTTTTAATATTTTATTTCACAATTCACTTTTTAATTCACAATCTTTACATCGCCCGTTTGACTTTTGAATCTTTGTGAAACTATGTAGTTTCAATATGTTACATACATTTTATGGAGAGAAATATCCAATGGTGACTTGTGAACCGAGGGTTCACTGCTAAAAAAGAAAGTAGGTTGATCGATGGATAACGAGGGCAGATCGCTACATCTAAAAGACTTTGGACTGAGTCGTATTATATTGGAAATTTTGAAGACTCGGCTCGTCCCACTTAGTTTAGCTATGTCTTATAAGTCATGTTTCCGTCAAATTTTACAATAGTGTTGAATAAAGGTTTTTTCCCTATAAAGGGATTTTTCCTCATCTTTTTCATATTTGCGTGTTTTGCTTGAAAATTGGAATTTGGACATAAATTGCACGCACACCAAAATTAATTAAAGTTTAAAATTTGATTAAAATTTGGATAATTTAATTAAATAAATTAATCCATTAGTTTGTGCGCACTCTCAGAGTGATTTTTGATATAATTAAATTGTAGTGCAGTCGTGAAGTTAATTCACGATTAAATAAAGAAAGAAAATAATTGTGGTAATGTAATTGGGATTTGTCAATATTTATTTAGAGATAATTTAATTATTTATCTTATGTCCCTAGTGTAGTCTATATACCCAAGCAGTTAGCCCCTGGCCCTTAAGAAACCCAGTTTGGCCCAAGCCCAACTTTTGTCTTGTATATAAACATTTGGAGGGTCTTTATTAATATAATGCTGCATTAGGGTTTGCGAGGGATGAGAGAAGACACTATTAACAATTTTTTGAAGAGTCCTAGAGGGAGAGGACCATATGTAATAACCCATATTTTTATGTATTTGAAATTTAATTAATTCGTTTTATTCTAAATTACACGAGAAACGTCATTTAATTGAATTGAATGATAATGTTCTTATTAAATATTAATTGAGAGAGATAATGATTAATATTATGAATTGGATTTACATGGTGAATAGTAAATAAAGTGTGGACATTAATACGTGTCATAGGGAGGGATATTGACGTAATTGGATTTTATCCTAACTGAGAGTCGCGTGTAGGCTAATTGAGGTCGAGATAGTATATTTGTGGAGAGTGACTTGGATGATGATTTTGAGGTCACAGATGATTCCAAAAGGGTTGAAATAGTCGGAATAGTATACTCGGGGGTATTGTTTGGATCCCGGGGTACTTTAAACTAAACCATGATCGTATGAGGATAATTTAGTCTTTTAGTAGATTAGGGTAAAGGAAGATAAGAATTTACCAACCTTATATAAGATATTAGATATGAGGGTTTAGGTTTAAGAGTGTTGATAAAAAAGGGAGACCATTAGAGAAGAAAAAGAGAGAATTCTTCTAGATTTTAAAGAAATTCTTAGAGCTTTCATCTTGTGCCTGCACCACAAACAACTTGCGAGTGACGATTGGAAATAGATACCATCAGTCCATCATCCCAAATATGAAATCAGACCCTACTGATAAAAGCAAGTGTTTATTGTAAATTCTTTTGAGGTTCTAATACCCATGTTGTGAGGGTTTCCTTATAAGTTTGATTAAATTGATATTTTTGGATGAAAAGAATGATTAAAACACATATTTGGGTAGGAGTTGCATGTAGTTGGATTTCATATCTATAGAGGATCAAAAATCAGATGATATATGATAATCATCATGAATTAAATCTAGGTTTTATGTTGGATATGAATAAAGAACATAGAAATCTAGGGTTTTTGAGGATTAGATGATTCGATCCATTCTTGAATGATAATCGTTATGTTTTGATGTTAAAATTACGTTATAAAGTGTCCTTGTATATGTAGAAAAGGTTTAGGACAAATGGTTTCAAGTTTGGTGGAGAAACATGTAAGTTATGGGAAAGAAAATGGTAAAAAAAATGCAAGTTCGTAAGCAAGAAGACAATTCTAACGAATTTTGTATCGATTCGGCCTAAAGGCGAATCGATTCGGAAAGAGAATCGGTTCGGCCTCCTGGCGAAACAATTCGGTTTCCTAGAAAAAATGATTTTTTTTCTTTTTAAGCCTAGAACTCCTAATTTGTTATCATGGAAACTTTTGGGACTTTGTTAAAATATAATGAGAGATTAATTATATTGCAGTAGGCCTATGATGGGGTTATGGTCTTAGATTTATCGAGATGATTAAAGCAATAATTAAACGGGCTTAAATTGTAACATAATTTAACTCAAGAGAATGAAAATAAAATTACAAAAAAGTATGAGTGAGCGTATTGTATAGAGAAGTAGGGTAGGGAAGACTTAGCTACGAAAATAATAAGGGGAAACTAGGGACCTTAGAGAAGAGAATAATACTCAATTGAATGTGATAGTGAGAATAATTGTAAGTTGAAGGTACGGTGAGTATTCGAGGGATATATAATATGTGCAAATGACGATGATTAGGTTGCGTGAATACCTACTGAATATGTATATATATAGGTTGTGTGTGTACTTATTATATGATTGACCATTTTGCGTGACCATACCTATCCTACCTACTATCATGTAGGTTCCCGCTCAGTGGGTGATACCACCTTGCCAATTCCAGAGAGGTCAGGGTTTTTTCCCCAGAGCATAGAACTTAGGGCGGCACACTATGTGTTGTGTGTTAGTGGGACCGGTGTGTCATTTGGCTACGTTAGTTATGTGTGTAGCCCAAAGGATTAGAACAATATTCTCCTCCATTGCTTGTTGTTTGATTTTGAGTTCGAGGAGACTTATGGAACCAATAGTCCCTATTTAGTACGAGAGGTATTTGGACTGATATCAGAGTATGCCTATTTCATGGTGGTCTTTTTAAGGGATGTCGTTCTTATATATATTAGTGAGATAAATAGATACTTGTTTGAATATTCTACTTTCATGTGATAGTAGACAGTTAAAGGGTATATTTCTAAAGGAATGACTTAAGTAGTGAAACTTAATTGAATGATTAAAATGGTAGCGTGTAGAATGTTACGAATGATATTAAGAAAATATGAGAAGTGTTAATTCGGATAGCGTACTGTATGGGAGGCACGGGGACTTGTAGATGTCGATAGTCCAGATAGATACTAATGTTTAGTTATCATGGGGTAGTACAACTAGGTGGGCTAAGTAGAGAACTTTAGGCGTGCACAATAGTTGAGAGGTGAGGAAACTTAAGACAATGTATGTGAACCTAATATGTGTAATCAATAACTGATTTCTAAGCCGTGATAAATACTTGCTAGATGTTTTCAAAATGTTTTGGGTTCTAACCCTTGCTATAAAAATATTGTCAAAACTATTTAGCTGTCTATACATAGGGAAGCCAGAATTGATATTCTTTTCTAGGGATACGCAGCTGTATCATAGGTGGATTCATGTAGGAATTGGATTAGACGCATCACTTCTTCATTACTAGTATATGATCTCTTAACAATATTTCAGTATTTTTAGTTGGGAATGTTGCGTCATTCAGATTTATGTATTGTGTTCAGACTTTGATTTGGTTTACTTATTACAATTGGATTATTATTTGGTTTGGCTTTAGCCGATGGTTTATTCGGCAATACTTTATTTATTAATTTACTTGAGGTGTTTTGGACTCTAGTATTGTGTGAATGTTTTAATTCAATTTTCCTCATATTATTATTATTATTATTTGTTTAATGCAAGATAAAATTTATCATTGACTTAACAAACTAATAGGTTATTAGTAATTAATATGTTTTTCGACAGTGATGCTAAAAATGAACCAATTTGGAAATATTGTTTTAATTTTATAAAGGACTGATCACCTGGTATTTAATTAGGCGGTGTGTCATAGATGGTATTAGAGCATCAGGTTCTAGTGTCCATTGGATCTGTACATCTTACTACAATTTATGGGCATCATTCTTTTGAGATAGATCCCTATTATTAGGACTGTTGTTTTTATTTTTACGTGTTTGAAATATCGTGCTTCTACTATTAAATTTTGTATTGACTGTGAACTCATACAGTTCGATCTTTTTTCAGATGCCACTAAGGAGAGAGCAAGCGAAAAGGTAAGAGGTCAGGTAAGGGTTGAGGGAGGCTCAACAGGAGCCACGGGCACAACCACTATCAGAGATGATTTTGACTGCACAAGTGGCCGAGATAGTGGCCCATGCGATCAATACGTCTATGATAGCTATGGCAGTTCAATTACCTCAGCCATAGGCACAGCTGCTGCTGGTACCAGTGATCAGGCCCAGGCAAGGCCATCTACTTGGCAGAGATTCAGGGAGACCATCCAGAAGGGCCACCCACCTGAGATTTATGGTATCACTGATGTAGTTGTGACATGTCATTGGAAGAAGAATATACAGTGCCATCTGTGCATAGTGGAGTGTCTTAAGGCGCAAAAACAAATGTTGGTTGCTTTCAGACTGGCTGGAGTGGCCTTATAGTGGTGGGAGTCAGTGACCACCGCTGAGGAGAGAGATATGATGACTATTATCGAGGTCTTGGTGTGGTTCGATCGTAAATACTTTTAACCTATAGTCGAATCAGAGATGCGAAAGAAGTTTGGGGAGGTAACACTAGGTGACCGCTTGGTAGCTAAGTACGAGGAAGAGTTCAACCGTCTGTCTAACTTTATGTCAGATGAGGTGAACAATGAGGAGAGGAAGAAATAAAAGTTTGTGGATGGTTTGGCTTGGAAGATCAGGCAGAACTTAATCGGTAACCCCGCATTGGTGACATATACCGATATCGTTAGTTCTGCTCTAGTACAATGTCAGGATCATCACTTTCATGCAAAGGGGAGCAAGAGAGGTGTGGATCCTAGCAAGTAGGGCAAGGAAAATAGGAGTGGTTCCGGTGGAGCACCGTAAAAATAGACAGGCGATCAATAAGGGCAGGATTCTCGGTAGGGGAACTCTGCTAAGAGATTTAGGTCTGGAGGATACCGATCAAAGGGACAGGGTTACAGGCAAGGTCAATAGGGCCCTAATAAGTAGCAACATGTTCCTCAGGGCCGTCAGAACGGAGGGAACAATAGAGGTGGCCAGCAGGGTCAGGGTCACCAGGGACAGCATCAGGTCCAGCCTTGGCAGGGCTAGAGGCAGAGGGAGTTTTTGGGGCAATAGTTTATATGTGGCCAGCAGGGCCATAAGAGGTTGAATTATTGCAATAGGGTAGGTTGTAGTAGTAGGGTGACCAACAAGGGCAGCAAGCTCCTGTACCACCAGCACCAACACCCCCAGCCCTACAGTAGTAGTAGGGCCAGATGTATTATGGGCATGTGTATAACTTTCGGGACTTACCTATACCAGTAACACTTCATGCACCACCAGCAGTAGAGGGTACATTTCCTATTCATGGGCTTGAGGGTAGGATTCTTTTTTATACTCAGGCATCGCATTCGTTTATTAAGACCAAATTTGCTAGAGATGCCGATTTATTAGAGACAACCAGTAGTCTCCTTATGTGTGTAAAGTCATTTATGGGTAGTGGGTCACTCATACACTTGATTTGTAGAGGAGTCGATATCGTTATAGGGAGTCTGAGCCTAGCGGCAGACCTTCATATGTTAGATATAGAGGGTTACGATGTGATTATCGGTATGGATTGGTTGGCAGGGTATAGGGTGAGGGTAGATTGCTATGAGATGACCATTGTATTCTCCATTCTGGGGCATAAGATGTTCCTTATGGAGATTCCTCTTCCTGAAGGACAGTCACGCACACACTTATATTATATCCAGGAGGAGACCTCAAAGGATATATTTATTCCGTTAGACTCGATTCCAGTCATGAGGGATTTTGAGGAGGTATTTCAGGAAATACCAGGATTACCACCTAGTCGAGAGATCGAGTTTGTAATCCATTTAGCACCAGGTTTTAGATCAATTTCCCGAGAACCTTACCATATGGCCTCTTTAGAGATCCATGAGTTGAGAAAGAAGATTCAAAAACTCTTGGGTCAGGGTTTTATTCGATGGAGTACATCGTCGTGGGGTACACCGATTTTATTTGTAAAGAAGGGTTATGGTTCGCTTCACTTGTATGTGGATTATAGGGATCCAAACAAGGTAACGATAAGGAATAAATATCCATTATTGAGGATCGATGACCTGTTTGATCAGTTGAGAGGGGTGGCATACTTCTTCAAGATTAACTTGAGATCGGGATATCACCAGATGTGCATTCGAGAAGAGAGATGTGCCCAAAATCGCTTTCCTGCCACGGTATAGATCATACGAGTTCAGGGTGATGTCATTTGGGCTCACCAATGTGCTAACTGTGTTCATGGATCTCATGAATAGGTTATTCAAGGAGTTTTTGGATTGGTTCATGATCATGTTCATAAATAACATTTCGATCTACTCTAATACTGAGGACGATCATGCTGAGCACTTGCATATCGTTCTACAGATGCTGCGAGACCACCAACTGTATGCCAAATTCGGGAAGTGTATATTTTGGCTATGGGAGGTATATTTTCTTGTCCACATCTTATCTGATAAGGGTATCGCAGTTAATCCGAGTAAGGTATCGGCGGTGAGAGAGTGGGGACAACCCACAACACTGACATAGATTTGCATCTTTTGGGGGTTGGTTGGGTATTATCACCGCTTTATTAAGGGATTCTGAAAGATTGTGGGTTTGTTGATGAATCTGAATCATAAGGGGGTACCGTTTGTGTGGAATGATCATTGTCAGCTAGCTTTTGATAAGATTAAGGATAAATTGACGTGAGCACCTATACTTGCATTTCCTACGAGTGGGGAGGAGTACCGGGTCTACACTGATGCATCCTTACAGGGTCTTTCGGGTGTATTGTAGCATAAGGAGAGATCTATAGCTTATGCATATAAAAAGCTTAAGCCCCATGAGAATAATTACCCCAGTCACGACCTTGAGTTGACAACGATCATTTTTTATTTGAGGATATGGAGACCCTATCTCGTAGGGAAGCAGTTTATTTTATTCACGAGTTATAAGTCACTTCGGTATCTCATCACACTGAAGGATTTAAACATGAGGCAGAGGCGGTGTCTAGAGTTTATGAAGGACTACCAATTTGATATACAGTATCATCCTGATAAGGCTAATGTGGTAGAAGACGCGTTGAGCCGATGACCAACGGGAGAGTTAGCGAAGGTCTAGAAAGTGAAGTGGAGTGATATTTGACATGATGATGAGGTCGATAGAGCGTCTATGGCATTTTTAGCTATCGCTCCTGATATTTTGATGCGAGTTGTGAAAGCACATGCAGAGGATCATTTATATCAGGACAGGGTGCGATGGTTGGTAGCTGAGGGAGAAGAGTCTTACTCGATCATCTTAGAGGGAGGTCTACGTTGTAATGGAAGACTTGTAGTACCTGAGGATGAGTACTTTAGTCATGCGATTATGAATGAGTCTCACAAGTTAAGGTTTGCGGTTCATCCCGATGGGGATAAGATGTACCATGGTAGGAGGAGACAACATTGGTGTACTGTGATGAAAAAAGACATAACAGAGTTTGTCTCGAAGTTTGTGACTTATCTATTTGGGAAAGTTGATCATCAGAGGCCTTCAAGGATGCTACATCCTTTGGAGATTCCCATATTGAAGTGGGAGAGAATTTTGATGCATTTTATTACAGGTCTATCGACATCGCAGACTGGTCACGATTCCATTTGGGTGATAGGGGATCGATTGACTAAGGTGGCCCGTTTCTTGCCAGTTCTTACCAACTACAAGATGATTCAGTATGCGTAGTTATTCATTGCCGAGATAGTGAATCTCAATGGAGTGTCAATTAATATTGTGTCTAATAGAGACAAGATCTTTGCGTCTCACTTCTGGCAGAGGTTTCATGAGGCCATGGGTATAGATTGCAATTGAGTACCGCTTATCATTAAAAGACAGACGGAGATAGTGAGAAGGTTAATCAAATGCTAGAGGACATGTTAAATATCTGCATTCTAGATTTTGGGTGAGGATGGGTGCGATACCTTCCATTGGTAGAGTTTACGTGCAATAACTCTTACTAATTTACTATCGGCATGGCACCGTTTGAGGAACTATACGGGAGACCTTATCGTTCTCCCAATTATTGGTTAGATATGGGGGACAATAAGTTATTAGGGCTAGAGATGATATAGGAGATGACTACGAACATCAAGCTGATTCGGGGACGTATTCAAATCACTGAGGACAGGCAGAAGAGCTATGCTTATACAGACCGGAGGCACGTTGAGTTAGAGGTTAGTGATCATGTGTTGGTTGGTGTGTATCCAATGAAGGGTTAATGAGATTTAGAAAGAAGGGGAAGTTAGTGACGAGGTACGTGGGGCCTTTCCCAATCATTGATAGAGTGGGACCAGCAGCATATAGACTGTGTTTACCGAAGGATGTTCAGCGGACACACGATGTGTTCCACATGCCATCGCTGAAGAAATACAGGAGGATCAAGAGGTCTTTCAGTCACGTTCCACTTGAGGAGACTGACTTACAGCCAGATATCTCGTATGAGGAGAGACCCGTGGCGATTCTAGATCGTAGTGAGCGGATATGTGGTCTAAGGTGGTGCCACTAGTCAAAGTTTAGTGGGTACACCACAGTGTTGATGAGTCTACTTGGGAGCGGGAGGATTACATACGAGAGTAGTATCTAGAGTTGTTTATCGCAGGTATAACCTAATATCGGGGACAAAATTCCTTTGAAAGGAGGGAAGTATGTAATAACCCGTATTTTTAAATTTATTTAATTCGATAATTAATTCATTTTATTTCAAATTACACGAGAGACGTAATTTAATTTAATTGAATGATAATATGCTAATTAAATATTAATCGATAGAGAGATACTGATTAATATTATTAATGCGATTTACTGGGTGAATAGTAAATAAAGTATGGAAATTAGTACGCGTCATAGCCAGGGATAGTGACATAATTGGATTTTATCCCAATCGAGAGTCATGCGTAGACTAATTGAGGTTGAGATAGTATATTTGTGTAGAGTGACTCGAATGATGATTTCGAGGTCACGGATGATTCCGAAAGGGTCGAAATAGTACGCCCGACGGTATTGTTTGGATCTCGAGGCATTTTTAGACTAAATCGAGACCGTATGAGGGTAATTTGGTCTTTCAGTAGCTTAGGGCGGAGGAATATACAAATTTATCAACCTTATATCAGAAGTTAGACAAAAGGGGATAAGGTTAAGAGTGTTGAAAACAAAGGGAGGCCACTAGAGAAGAAAATGAGAGAGCTCTTGGAGGTTTTGAAGAAATTCTTGGATCTTTCATCTTGTTCTTGCACAAAAAGAAACTTAGGAGTGAGGATTGGAAGATAAGACCAGCAATCCATCATGCCAACCACGAAATCAAACCCTACTAATCAAGGTGAGTGTTTATTGCAAATTATTTTGAGGTTCTGATACCCATGTTGTGAGGGTTTCATTATATGTTTGATTAAATTGATAATTTTGGATGAAAAGAATGATTAGAACTCATATTTGGGTAGGAGTTACATGTAGTAAGATTTAACATCTGTAGAGGATAAGAAATAAGATGATATATGATAATCTCCACGAATTAAATCTAGGTTTTATGTTGGATATGAAGAAAGAACGAATAAATCTGGGGGGTTTGAGGGTTAGGTGATTCAATCCATTCTTGAATGATAATCATAATGTTTTGATGTTAAAATTACGTTAAAAATTGTCGTAATATATGTAGAAAAGGTTTAGGACAATTGTTTCAAGTTTGGTGGAGAAATATGTAAGTTATGGGAATGAAAATGGTGAAAAATGCAAGTTCGTAAGTAAGAAGACGATTTTGCATAAATTTGAATCGATTCGTCCTAGAGGAGAATCTATTAAGAAAGCGAATCGATTTAGTCTCCTCGAGAATCGATTCAGTTTCCCTCAAAAAGTGAATTTACTCTTTTTAAGCCTAGAACTCCTAATTTTTTTATCGGGGAAACTTTTGGGACTTTGTTAGAATATAATGAGAGATTAATTTTCGGTAGGCCTATGATGGGGTTATGGTCTTAAATTTATCGAGATGATTAAAACAATAATTAAACAGGCTTAAACTGTAACTTGGTTTAATTTGAGAGAAAGATAATAAAATTATGGGAAAACGTGAGTGAGATTATTGTATAGACCGGTAGGGTAAGGAAGACTTAGCTACTTAAATAATAAGGGGTAACTAGGCCCCTTAGAGAAGAGAATAATACTCAATTGAATGCGATAGTCAAATAATCGTAAGTTGAAGGTACGATGAGTATTCGAGTGATATATACTACGTACGAATGATGATGATTAGTTTCCATGAATACCTATTGAATATATATATAGGTTGTGGGTGAACTTATTATATGATTGATCATTTTGCGTGAACATACCTATGCTACCTGCTATCACGGAGGTTCCCACACAGTGGGCGATCCCACCTTGCCGATTCTAGGGAGGTCTGGATTTATGCCCTAGAACATAGAACTTAGGGTGGCTCACTATGTATCATGTATTAGTGGGACCGTCATGTCGTTTGGATATGTTAGGTATGTGCATAGCCCAAAGGCTTAGAACTATGATCCCCTCCATTGCTTGTTGTTTGATTTTGAGTTCGAGGAGACTTATCGAACCAATAGTCCCTATTTAGTACGAGAGGTAATTGGACTGATAGAAAAGTAAGTCTGTTTCATGGGGGAGATTTTTAGGGATGTCTTGCTTATATATATTAGTGAGATAAATATATACTTGTTTGAATATTCTACTTTTGTGTGACAGTAGACGGTTAAAGGGTATATTTCTAAAGGAATGAATTAAGTAGGGAAACTTAATTAAATGATTAAAATTGTAAAGTGTAAAATGTTACGAATGATATTAACAAAATATGAGAAGTGTTAACTCGGATAGCGTACTGTATGGGAAGCACGGGGACTTGTATATGTTGATAGTCTAGATAGATAATTATGTCTAGTTAGCCTGGGGTAGTACAGCTGGGTGGGCTAAGTAGAGAACGTTAGGTGTGCACAATAGTTGAGAGGTGAGGAAACTCAAGAGAGTGTGCGTGAACCTAACATATGTAATCAGTAACTGATTTTTAAATTGTGATAAATACTTGCTAAATGTTTTCAAAATGTTTTGGGTTCTAACCATTGCTGTAAAAATATTTTCAAAACTTTTTAGGTGTCCAACCACTGGGATGCCAAACTTGAGATTCTATTCTAGGGATCCGCAGCTGCAGCATAGGTGGATGCATGTGGGAGTTGGATTAGAAGCTTAACTTCTTCATTCCTAGTGTAGGATCTCTTAGCAATATTTCAATATTTTTTGTTGGGAATGTTGCCCCATTCAAATTTATGTATTCGGTTCGGCATTTGATTTGGTTCACTTACTACTCTTGGATTATTATTTGGTTCGATTTTAGCCGATGATTTATTCGGCAGGACTTTATTTATTCATTTACTTGAGGTGTTTTGTACTCTAGTATTGTGTGAATGTTTTAATTTAGTTTTCCACATATTATTATTATCTGTTTGATGCAAGATACAATTTGGCACGGGTGTAATTAACTAATAGGTGATTAGTAATTAATATGGTTTTCGACAATGATTCTAAGGATGAACCAATTTGGAAATCCTGTTTAAATTTAATAAAGTATTGATCTCCCCATATTTAATTAGGCGGGGTGTCAGACCATATCTCCCTCATAAGGAAGATTTTTTATCTCAAAATTTTCCCACACACCTACGTAGCTTTGGGTAGGATCATACACTAGAAGGTCCAAGATTTACAGAAGGTTAGTCAAGGTTTTGAAGATTGAAAATGAGGCAGACCCATCATTGACAAATACTTTTCTCCATATTGGATCACAACCGGATCCACGAAGGTATTGTATTCTAAACCTTATATTTGTTCTTCAAAATTAGTTCTTGTTTTCTTTTCTATACATGATTAATCAATGATCCATCGAGCCGAATTTTTCCACATTTAAAATGTTAATCCCAAGATGTTTTTCCTAAAACCCACTATCAAGAACAGATTAGGACCTATGATGGATCAAGATGAAGACAAAATTGAAGTGAATTATGTTGCTAAAGTAAATGAGGTGTTCCCAAACCCATGATATCTCTAAACAACTGAGAGATAGAACGAGGCCAAGGGTTTTGCCAGTTCAGAAGGAAGTAAGATGCCAGCGTGCATTGATTAGGATTTTTATACCAATGTTTGTGCTAGTGGAGAGTTCTAAGAAGATAAAGGAACATACACCTCCTGCGTGAAAATGAGAAAAAAATTTCCTTCATGGTGTAAGGGAGGTTTGTCGCCTTTGCAAGTGCGAGCGGAAGCTGATTTTGCTAAGAAATCTGACCCAGAGTATAAGTGTTTTCTGGTGGATAATCAAGGGTAATATCTTGTTATTAATAATTCCAGCATCTAGGAGTTTGTTGAAGATATTGAAAATGAGCTTGAATGTATAAAATATCATACAAACCCCCTAAGTACAAGAGTTGGAGCTGATTGATCTAGTAGAGGGTGGTGAAAAACCAAGGTCAGTCTTAATTTCGAAAGACTTAAAGGACATGAAGAAGCTGGAGCTAATCAAGATCATTTAAGAATACAAAGATATCTTTGTGTGGAAGTATGCTGAGATATTGGGGTTCGAACAACATGTGACCTACCACTAGTTGAATGTTATGCTCTTAATAATCTCACTTATGCAAGAAACTAAAACGTAAAAACCTAAACCTGATCTCAAGATAAATTTTAAGATGGAACAATTATTAGAAATTGGATTTATCAAGCTGATCCAATGTCCAATTTAACTTTTTAGCATTGTGTTAGTGGGGAAGAGGGACAAAGCACAAATTCACATTTATGTAGGTTTTATAGATATTAACATAGCATACTCAAAAGATGAGTTCCCTCAACCTTAAATAAATTACTTGATCGATTCAACAGATGACCATTAGATGTAGAACTTAATGTATGGTTATGTAGATTATAACCAGAACAAGATGGATCTAGCCAACGATGAAAAAATAGGTTTTAAGGCCCCATAGGCAAATTCATCTATAATATCATGCCTTTTGGTCTGAAAAATTCAAGGCAACCTACCAAAGAATATGATGATCATTTATTTACTACATCTTGGAGTTTTATGTGGATGATCTGGTTATCAAGTCGAAGAAGGAATAATCACACTTAACTGATTTGAGAAAAGTCTTCAGTGGGTAGGAAATACAAGATAAAGATGAACGCACTAATGTGTGCCTTTGGTGTAACGAGTGGAAAATTCTTGGGTTTTGTGGTGGATCGACATAGGGTTCCGATGGACCTAGACAGTAAAAATTCCATCCTTGACATTTTGTATAAAAAAACATAAAGGGAGCTCAAAAGTTTCCATAGAAATATTTTTTACCGAGAAATATTTCCCCAGGTCTCTCTGAGATCGCTCTTTCATTGATTAAGATTCTTCAAAAGTCCACCAAGTTCCAATGAGAGGAAGCACACCAGTATGCCTTTGACAAGATCAAGATATTACTCACTTCTCCCGAATGATGATTCCACCTAAGGCTTGACTACCTTTGATCCTATTTCTCACCTACACTACAAGGTCCATCGGCGTACTATTAGAACATGAGGTTGATGGACAAGAGAGACATGTCTACTATCTGAGTAAAACCATCTATGATCCCGAGGCAAGGTATTCTAACATAAAAATGCATTATTTGGCGTTAGTTTTTATTGATAAAAACTAAGGCATTAAGTGTTATATTTCACTATTCATATTGTGTCAAGGTATTCTAACATAGAAATTCATTATTTGGCATTAGTTTTTATTGATAAGAACTAAGGCATTAAGTGTTATCTTTCACTATTAATATAGTGACAAGATGTAATCCGATCAACTTTTTTCTAGCATAAAAAATGTTAACTGGGAGAGCAGTAAGGTGGTTCCTCATTATCTCTGACCGTGATCTAAAGTGTGTGGTCCCTCGCGCGATCAAGATCCAATACTATACAAATATTTTGGCCATTTTTCTGTCAAGCTTATTCGATCAACCTCACAAAAACATACTAGGAGATAATTTACAAGCCAATGTTTGTGAGGTAGATTTTAAGAATGGTCAATGGAGTCCGATGGTTCATCTACTAAGGGAAGAGGAGGAACAAGAGTTGTATTTACTAGAGTTAAGGAGTAAATTAGTCTGTTTTTTAAGTTGGACTTCCATTATTTTGAATAATGAGGTAGGGTACGAAAAATTGGTCCTGGGGTTTCTCGAAGCGCTACGAAGATAAATCTGCTCAATCGTCATCAAAGGAGATTCTAACTCGGTGTTTAAGAAAATAAACAATGAATATGTGTTGAAATATCTCAACTTGTAACCATACAGAATTATTATACATAGGTTGTTAAGAAAATTTCATGATGTCAAGGTGGAGAGGCACGTGAGGAAAATGAATCGCCATGCTGATACCTATACCACGATTTCATAAAAAGTGGTCATGGAAGGTGAGTCTACAACTTTGGTGATTCATCAAATACCAACACCACATCTGTTATTTAATTCTTCCCTAGTGACGATGATTCAGAATGGAAAGGAGAGATAAGGAAGCATTTGGAGGTGAGAGATAGAAATATGAAGCTTATTGAGTTAGGACAATATTTCCTTCTTTAAGGATGTTTGTACTGCAGAAATCCTAGGGGCATGTTGTCCAGATGTACAAATTCAGATGTCTTCATTATTATATGACTCGAAATGTACGAATTCAGGTAAGGAGATGCTAAACTTTTGGTTCTTAGATGGTTCCGTTTGTTCTTTTATGGTGGGTGATGAACATTCAATTTCATCATTTCTTCAACTTCGTTGTGATGATTGTTTGCTTTTGGACTCTTGATTTGATGAGGAAATTGATAAGTCTTCTTCTATAACATCTTCGAGATTTGCCAAGGTACATTAAATATTATCTTTTTCGGGTTGAGATTATTTTTTACCTACTCCTTTGTTAGATTTAGAGAATAGTATTTATTTTTCTTCTTCAATTACCATGTCTTCGATATTTGATGTTTTCCATGTAATTAACTCTTTATTGGATCTATGAGTTTCATTGAAATATTTCTCCATAAGGATATCCCAGATTTCGCTAGCTTCCTTTCTATATGATACTTTACCTGAAGAAACATTATCTAGAGAGCGTGTAAAATTAGTATAGCTTCATTATTTAACTCGACTATATTTGTAGGACTCAATATATCTATTAGATATGATTTCTTATCTCATATTGTTCACTAAACAATAGTCAAATGATTGTATAATCCAATAAGTTTTTTTTCCTTGTTTTGAAATCCTCTTTTTTTAAATCAATATATCGTATTGTCACAAAATTGTTGTGAAATGTTTTCTATTTTTTTATATTTATGCTCAAAATTTATTTTTAAAATAAGTATCCATGAGTTAGTCTTTGATACCAATTGTTAGCCTATAAATATACCCAAGAGTAGGTGGGGGTGAATTAGGTAATATAAATTAAATGGTAATTTAAAACTTTTCAAACCTCTATTAAAAAAGATTAAATGGAATGGAATTATTCACTTAATAATAAAGCAATTAATTTAACAATAAGTAATAAGGCTTAACATTTAATAGCAATACAAAGAAGAGAGTTTATAGAGACTTTGCAAACAAAGATGTTAATGTGGTTCCGCCTTGCCTATATCCATATTTAAGAAGGTACTGGAGAAACTTCACTATGTAAAATTCACTAAGGTAGGACCAACAACCTATAAAGAATTTATCACACCTCGCAAATCGTAACTAAAAAGATGCTATACACCTCCTTACCCAAGAAGAACACATGCAAGAGAAGATGGTCTAATCCCACTATTACTCCTAAAAACTATGAACCTAGTGGTCGTGAAGAAATAATGTGTAAGAGAGTAATTTGTGCTAGGGTGTCTATGAATAAACTAAGGCGTAACCCATCTTAATAGTGATGAAATAGTAATAACTGTACTATATCTGATAAGTAATAAACTCTGGTATATATTACAATGATAGGTATAAATACAAATGTTTTTTTTATAATAAATGAACCTCTGATGGATATATATATATATATATATATATATATATATATATATATATATATATATATATATATATATATATATATATATATATATATATATATATATATATAAGTGTACTCTTGTACAGACGACCCCCGTGAAAGTGACTATCACAGACTTCCTCCAAAAGAAACCAATACATTCATCCAAGCTCACATAATCTATCTTTTCTAATGATGTCTCATGCCATGAAAGACTCATCTGGATAACATCCAGGAAACTACCAATCTCACTAGTTTCATCTCATAGAAGAGACCAACCTCATCTCCACATCAATCAGTATTAACAACACTAATATGACAAGGTAGTAACCTCAGACTAAGAGATGTGTTGGTAATAAATGACCACTTAGTCTTGTCCCACTATGCAACATAATGAAGGCCTTCAGAAGTCTCCGCTCGATCGAGACCTTCTACCTCTGACACGTTCTATAAGCATGAAAATCATCATAAGGGCATTTCAGGAATATTACATGAAACCTCTATCTAAGATCAACGACCCGCATGAAGGATATTCTTAATGATGATTTCTACTCTTCTCACTCATAGCTAGTACTCTTAAATTGGCAATGACCTCCATTGGGCATGGAATGCATGCTTGGGGGTGACACTGCACACCCCCAGCCTATATAAGGCAGCATGTGTCTTCTTTATCAGGTTCGACTCTTAAAAACCCTATTATTACTTTGCATAACTAACTCTATAGAGAGATCTTGTATTGTGTCATTAATGCCAATTTATGCCCTATTTTAGTGAAAAAACACTCATACTTTGTACAATAGATGTAGGACAATGGCCGAACCACTTAAACCCTTGCGTTCTTTTATGTTTCTCTCATCTCTTATGTTAACTTACTTGTCAATTAATATTTTATTACACTTATATAATACCTAAATCCAGGGTGAATCCATTGTATGATATCAGTATCATTAATTTGGCATTGTTTGTTGGTACGATTTTATTATTCTCATCTTGAGATTAGATTCCTCGCTTAACTCTTGTAATGATTCAAGTCCACCATTGTTGGATCTAAATAACCATTGAAATAGCTTCGGAGGAGGAGTTCACCTGCTTTCTTTTGGGTTCATCATGTTTTGTAGGTATTTCTCACTTTTAATATTGTTCTTTTACCTGATTGAAGATGTATTGCGACCCATTATCACACGTCAGGATAGTTCCAACCAACCACCCCCTCAGTCTGAGATGGTTGATGTAGCAAGTACACTTAGATCTCTTGTAGCTAGTCAGAAGATGATGCAATGAGTCGGATCCTAGAGGACCCGATCATCAACCTTATCACTCTGATGACAAGAAAGACTGCATACCTAGGAGTTGGGGGACCACACCCAGTTCCAACCAAAGAAGTTCAATACAATCTCAGTCAAAAAGATATCACAAATCCTCATTATCTTTGCCTTGGCATGGAGATGTAAGATGGAGCAGAGGTCGTGTCATGTGACAAGGAGAGCTATTGGGACTATGACAAGAGGTGCGAGACATCATACATATGGTATCGACCAGGTGCCACCCCTGCTCCAACTCATCTAGTTAAAATTGTTCAGTATACCCCTAGAGTTACCAAAGGGATAGTGAATTCACCAGGCTTAGTAGGGTCCAATATTTGATTGTCTCGATCCAAAGGGGCGTTGTAGTCGAGACATCATCCCTAACAATATGTATGGAACTAAAATCACTGGTCATCTCGAAAAATATATGTCAAGACACCACCCAGACCCGAGACAATGTAGAGAAGTGAATAGTATACAAAAGAATACAAACAAAGGGTCCACTTATAGGGTCGTCTCTGAGGTGGAAGGTGTAGATGATAATGTGGCTCTGTATGGGAAGCCTTGGAATATCTCAATCTAGAGACTAAAGGATAAGATCGATTATCTCTTCAAAATTCAATACCTCAGCCATATGGGTATATAGAGGGTTCTCCATTTATGTCGAGCATTTTTAGCTATCCGACACTTAACAAGTTCAAGCCATCAGTTGCGATACCTAGGTATGGTGGAAGTAATAACCCTGTCCATAACATAGAGATGTATCAGTCAACTTTCGACATATATTCCACTTCAGACAAGATGAGGTTTTAGAATTTCTCCAGCACTCTTATCGGTGTTGCCCAAGTATGTTATATCGACCTACCGAGAAGATTGATAGATAATTTAAAGTAATTGGCCAAAACTTTATTCATGTTATTTGTTTTGGCATGATGCCCTCAATGTATGTGACTCACTTAATAAATGTTCGACAAGGACATAATGAGCCACTAAGACACTTCACATCTCGTTCAAGAAAGAGAAATTCAAAGTTGAAGACTAAGATGAGAGCATTGTTATGACAACCCTCATTAGTGGTCTCCACCCAGGGAAACTCTATTGGAACCTCCATAAGTATCCTCCAAGGTCCATGACAAAACTTATGGCAAAGGCCATGAGAATCACGAATATAGTGCAGGCCAAGGCCAAGAGAGGAGACAAAAAAGGTAGGTGGCAACAAATTCGATCAATATCGAGATAAAGAAAAAGATAAAGAGGGGAAGAAGAAGTCAAACGAAGATAATTTTACGAAGTACAACCCGTTGACAATTACTCCTGATCTCATTCTAAACTAGATTAAAGACAACAAAAAACTTCATTATATGGAGAAATTGAGATCTCCTACCCATAAGAGGGATAAGAGAAAATGGTGTGAGTTCCATCAGGATCACGACCATGCAATTAATAAGTGCTTCACTTTGAAGGATGAGATCGTGAAATTGCTGAAGCAAGGAAAGGTGTGAAGGTATGTCGATGAGTGAGGAATTCGAGATGACTATAGGAAAATATATTCCTCATCAAAAAACAATGGTATAAAGAAGAAGGAAGTTTAAGTGAACCGTAATGATCCAAAGTTAGATGGCAATGAGAAGGATGACCATGATCTTCTAGAAAAACTTGAACAGTTAAAGGGAATATTCACATGATCTCTTTTGATGTTAAAATGATATATAGGGGAATATCAAGTGGAGGAACAGAGATATCCGACAGAAAGTCCCATATTACTATGGCCAAAGCTGGGCTGAAAAAGGTAAACATAAATATGACGAAAGCCGAGGTAAAGTCGAGAATGTTAAAGAAATTCGACATGGAGAGTTTCGTAGTAGGATTCTGTAGGCTAGATTTCAAGGTGATTTTGGCCCCACATAATGATCTTCCCATCATTAGCACATGATTTCATAGTTACAATGGCTCTATAATCCTGGTCGACGGGGGGGGGGGGGGAGCTTGACTAATGTAATGTTCTGGGATTGTTTTAGATGCCTCAAACTCAATAAGAAGAGCCTTGCCCCATATCATCACTCATTGATTGGATGCAGCCGAAAGAAAGTCAACCCACTAGGAGTATTTAAAATGGACGTTTGCATGGGTAATGGTCGAGATATTTGACCAGGAGGATAAGATTTTTTTATGATAGATGACAATGCCTTCTTGGCCTATAACATCATGGCAGGAAGAGTAGCTTAGAGAGAATTTAAAGTTGTGCCTTCCATTATACACCAGATGATGAAATTCTCGGCTCCTTATGGAGTAGAGGAAGTCACTGGTAATCAAATGGAATCTCATGAATGTTGCTTCACCTCGGTGTAAGAGAGATAATCTCATAAGAGGAAGATGGCCTTGTACAATATTGATATTCTGAATCTAATAGATGAGGAGAAACTAAAAAAGGAGAGCTTGTGGAAGAGGTAAAATCCACCGTCCTCAATTAGGACGAACTAGAAAAAATTATCCAAATTATCTCGTCCTTGTAACTATCAATAAATAAATGGTTAATTAAACTGTTAACGAAAAGACAAAGTGTATTCACACGGAGTCACAATTATATGATGGGGATTGACCCATATGTCATCTGCATCGACTTTACCTGGACGATAAATTTTAGCCACTAAAGAAAAGAAGGCGTACTTTTGCAAGAGATGGGAGCAAAGTCATCTAGGAGGAAGTAAAAAATATATAGAATGCAGACTTCATCAAGGAGGTGCAATATACGAAATGGCTATCCAATGTTGTCATGGTTCCTAAGCATATCACTAACTAGAGGATGTGTGTAGAGTTTGCTGATGTCAATAAAGCCGACCCAAATGATAACTTTCCTTTATTGAGAATTGATTAGATGGTATACACCATCACAGGACATGAGGTGATAAGATTCATGGATATTTACTTGGGTTACAATAATATCTCTATGTATGAAGGCGATGCCGATAAGACTTCCTTCATAACTAACAAATGGACTTGTTAAAACAAGGTAATTTTGTTCGACTACCTATTAAAAGCTAGTAAATAAAATATTCAAGGATCAGACCAAGAAAATGATGGAGGTCTATGTCAATGACATGCTGATGAAGATTTTAAGGGTCGAGAACCATGTGGTCGATCTGGAAAAAAGGTTTAATATAATAAATCATTATAGAAAGAAGTTGAACAACTTGTTTGTTCGGCATCGGCGCAAGTAAGTTTTTGGGTGTGATAGTCAATCAATGGGTCCATTAGGTCAAATCATCCAAGATAAAGGCATTGATCAACAGGAAAATGCTGATAAACACCAAAGACATCCAAAGGATGACAAGCCGAGTTGTTGTACTTAATAGATTTATCTTGCGAGAAATTAACAAATATCTATCATTTTTAAAAATTTTGAGGAAAGTCTTCGTTTAGGACTAAGAATGCAAGAAATATTTCCAAGATTTAAAGGCCTTTCTAGGCTCGTCAATGTTTCTATTTATACCCACTCAAGGAGAGAAGATGTACTATTTCCTGGTTATCTCAGTGTCGGCCATAAATGCGTCTATTATGAAAGAAGACAATGGAGTTTAGATGTTAGTGTACTTTAATATCAAATCACTACATGGGGCTCGAGATAAAGTACTCAATGATGCAAAAAATTGGGTATACCTTGATATATATGTCCAAAAAAATGAAATTTTACTTTCAAGATCATACGATGATAGTGAACACCGACACAAAATTTGTTTATAAACCCCGAGTAACCGAGTAGGCCAATGGCTTCGTCGATTGAGTTGGGTGAGTTTGATATCGTCTATCAACCGAGAAGTGCAATCAAAGGGAAGACATTAGCAGATTTGTCTACCAAGTTCAATTGGGAATCAACAGATGAAACTGAAATGGATGTAACAGTTGAAAGGTAGTAAGTTGGAAAAAACTCATAATAGAGAACATACAAGAGTTCACTAAATGATACCACAGTTGGTGTTCCAGCCCCTGATTTAATGCTGAAGAAATGTGTTCTAAATAAGGGACCCTTCTCGTCGAATATGAAGGTTTGGATTTTATTTGTTGATGGGTTGTCTAGAGAAGTATGAAGTGTGACAGGACTACTTTTATTATATCCACATGGAATCGATATTGAATATGCCCTAAGGTTTAATTTTAAAGCATCTAATAATGAGGTAGAGTACGATGACTTGTTAGCAGGAATTGCACTATCCAAGGCAATGGGTTTAATCCAAATAGTTGCCCACAATGATTCATAGTTGGTGGTGAAACAAATCCTGGGGGTCTATGAGGTGAAAGATGAAAAAATGGCCAAGTACTGGCATCATCCATAAGAGAAGAAATCCGATGGAATGGATTCGTTGAAACTCTCCTAAAATCGATCAAAGAAAGCGAAGAAGTTAATCCCACAAGATATTTTATTCTAAACTTGGGACCATCTTGGGTGGATCCATTAATTGAATACCCGAATGACGGGAAGCTACCAGAGAGAAAAGGCCGACTAGAGAAAGTTACAATACCAAGAAACTTGGTTTAGTATTATAGGAGATGTTTTGTATAAAAGGGGCTACCTTCTACCCATATTGAAGTGTTTACACCCAATAAATGACATCTATGTGCTAAGAGAAATTCATGAAGGAACTTACACAAGTCATATCGGGGGATGATCCTTGGAAAAAATGATAGCCATTCTAGGCTATTATTGGCCAATCCTTACTAAGGATGCGGTCGAGTATGTCCTTAAGTGAGACAAATCCCATCGCTTTGCAAATATACCCCCATCAACTGTTTTCTTTTATCATAGTCCCATCAAATTTCTTTATCTAGGGTATTGATTTGTGCATCCCACCGCCAAGAACCACAATAAACTTCCTCTTTTTGATTGTCACAATTGATTACTTTTCCAAATTGGTAGAAGTAGAAGCCATGGTAAATATTGATAAGTACCCAAAAGTGTACATTTTATACCCCGAATAGACGTATTTTAGTTGCTAATTCTTGGAAATTTGGGTCTTATGCGCTTTATTATCTATTTTGTAGGTCGAATGCACGTTGGGGTGTTCAAATGCGTATTTCAAGGCAATTATACGGATTATTGAGTTAATTAGACCTTGTCCCGTACCCTAGTCTACCCTAAACTTGTCCCAAACCGTGTGTGTTTAGTTTGTCCCATTTTATTTTAGTTGTGTCATTTTATTTTTAGTGTCTATTTTATTGAGTCATGTATATATTTTTAGGATTTTTATATTTTTAGCGCGTCGTGTATTTGTTTTTATATTTTCTTTTATTTTCTTAGTTTTTAGTTAGTTTATTATTATATCATTTTCTTTTTATTTTATTTTTATTAGTTTTAATTTTTATAGTTCTTATTTTAGTTGTGTTTAGTTTTTTTTTAGAGTTTGTATAGTGTGTTGTGTCGTGTCATTTTTATTTTAGTTGATTTTATTTTGTTAGTTTTAGTCTAATTTTTAGGCACAAATTAAACACACTCACACACAAACTTACCTACACACTATCCTACACCTAAACTAAACCCCCTACCCCACCTAAATTCCTACACCCTCACCACACACAATAACTCCCTCCATCATCTTCTTCCCCAATGACACCTTCTCTCTCCTCTTTCCTCCATTACCAAACAACTCCTTCACCTTTTCTCTCATCCATAAAACCCACACCCCCTACCTATTAAAATCTTAACCAACCACAACCTATCCCCCCCCCATCGGCGATCTCCCGTGCGTCCAAACCCGTCGTTGAAATCGTCCACCTGCGTCCCCCTCGACGATCCGATCGACGCGCCTCAACCCCTGCTAATCAGCTGATGCCCCGACATTGTCCCAGTTCCTCCGACCACCTCTCTGGTCGGACCTCAACCCAAATCCGGCAAGACCCGGTTCCCAGCTTCTCAACCCCGAGGCCGAATCCCAAACCCACTCAACCCCATGTCCGACCAACCCGATTCGAAACCATGGCCATTTCCAACCTTGTTCAACCCAAAACCCATTTGCCTCTTTACAACCCAATACGAAAATCGATTTCACACCTGCATAAAAACTCTCTAAGTCAACCAAACCCAAATAAAATAAAAGATCCACATGTTTGAAAAGCCTTTTAACCTCTTTTCCCTATTATACCTCCAACTACCTATTTTAACCCAACTTCCCAAATTAACCCTCAAACCTATCAAACCTCCCACACCCATTTTACCCACATGCACATCCCCTAGCCTTTTACCCAATATACCCCTTTAGCTCCATTGGCCACTATAAAATGAAGACCTCAAGGCCATTTTTTAGGAGATTGAAAATTTAGGGTTTTAGAGAGTTAGAGAGAGAAACACAATTTTAGTTTAGTTTTTTTTAGGTTAGAATTTAGTTTATTTTAATTTTTTTTAGATAGTGAGGGAAAATAAATTATTGTGAGGATTAATTTGAGTGAAATTTTTGATGTAATTTTGTTTGGATCGTTCAAATTGCGGGATGTTAATTTCAACTCATGAATTAAAGTTCAATTAAGCATCAAGAGATTGGGTTTGATGGTTCTCTTCTCTTCTCATTTATTTTATGCCTTTGATTATTAATTTGTCAAATTTCATACCATGTTAGGCTAAATCCACTTTCAAGGGGTGGGGGGAACCCTTATTTGTTGTTATTTTAATTTAATTAGTTTGATTACTTGAAAATTCCCTTTGAATATTAATTTTGATCCCTCACCCTTAAATTTACGCCTCGAGAGAGGGTAAATGATTTTCGAGAGAAAATCGAAATTCAAAGTTATAATACCCATTTTAGATTCGAACTAGAGATTGGGGTTACTTAAGTGGGGTATTATTACTTGAATTTCAACTCTATTTTCACTTTCTAAGATGTACATAAATTTTAATCGATCGATCCTAGCAGGTGATTAATCAAAAGGAGTGTAGATCTCTTTTCTAGAGTTGTTGGGGGGTTAAACTTAATTTTCTAAAAGATTACTATTAAAATTACACTTACAACGAGAGTTGATTTGTAATTTTGATATTAATTTCGGAAAATTCAAATAATTAAATTAATTAGTTAGAATAGCTAGAATTTGTGGTGTAGTTCCATTCCTTGATTGTGCTCACATTTATTTACCCCACTTTATCTCTTATTTTTGTGTTAGACTTTATTTTTCATTTTAGTGACTTTTTAGTTAGTTGTTTTCATCTCTCATTTAGTTTAGTGTTATTTCACATCCTCAAAAAAAAAATTGTTTTAATATTTGAAAAGCTTAAAAAAATTAGAAAAAGAAAAAATCCCCAAAAGAATATAAAAATTGAATTACAATTAAGTTTGTCTCTAGCTTACCCCCTTGATGTGGATTGATACCCTTACTTACCTTTATATTCTAGTTTATTATATTTTTGTGTAGGTGATAAAGGAATCGATTGAAGAGCTTTCACAACAACGACAACACAAAAAGCTTTCTATCAACACCAATAAACGCCAGCTATGCGCTAAGATATATTCATGAAGGAACTTACACAAGTCATATCGGGGGATGATCTTTGGAAAAAATGATAGCCATTCAGGGATATTATTGGCCAAACCTTACTAAGGATATGGATGAGTATGTCCTCAAGTGAGATAAATTCCATCGCTTCGCAAATATACCCCCATCAACCGTTTTCTTTTATCTTAGTCCAATCAAATTTCTCTATATGGGGTATTGATTTGGTCATCCCACCACCAAGATCCACAATAAACTTCCTCTTTTTTATTATCGCAATTGATTACTTTTCCAAACTGGTAGAAGCAAAAGCCATGGTAAATATCCCAAAAGAAAAGTGTTTTAGATTTATCTAGAGAAATATCATTTGTCGATGAGCACTCCCTAATACTCTAATATCAAGCAATGGAAAGGAATTCAAAAATAAGTACCTAGTTGTCTATTATGGAAGAGTCGGCACAATGCAACTCTTCTCCATGCCAGTCAACCATAAGAAAATGGGCAAATAGAAGTGACAAAAAGGACAATGTTTTTGGAATAAAAAAGAAATTGGAAGAAGATTAGGGGAAATGGGGAAGTGAATTGCGGCGTACTGTGGCCATAACAAACGACTGAGAGAATGCTAGCAGGTAAAACTCCCTTCATGTTAACTTAGGGGTCAAAGGTTGTTACCCCAACCTAGATTAGATTGTCAAAGTCAAGGGTTCCAAATATATGACCTCGAAGTGAACTTAGAGGAGAGGAGATTCCATTTGGACCTCATTAAAGATTAAAGACAGGATGCGACCGTAAAACAATCGGCTTACCAATAAAGGGCCACCAAATATTAAAATAAGAGAGTTAAGTATTGCCCAATGAAATTTTGTGATCTCTTACTAAAGAAGGTCATCCAAAAGTCCAATAAGCTTTATCCTAACTGGCATGGGCCCAACAAAGTCACGGAGGAAGTTGTCCCAGACACCTATCGGCTGGAGAACCTAGACGGGGAGTCATTCTCTAGTCCATGGAATGTCAATCACTTGCAAAAGTACCATCATTGAAAATGACTCAAATGTAATAACTTGAAAGAATCCATCTATCTTATAATCAAATCTTGTAGATTTCAATTCAAATGAAATGAAGTGTTGTCTCCTATCAGTCTCCTAAATGACATGCACGCTCGTAAATCTCTCTAGGGGGTACGAGAGTGTTTTGGAATCTTATCTCCTAAGCATATGCCATTAAGAACCATGAGAGGAGGGAAGATTAAACATAATTTGATTATAGGGATATTAATACATTTTTATGGTGAATAGTTAGATGTAAATCTCTTTCTCAATAGTGTGAGAGAGTTTTGGAGTCTCATCTCCTAAACATATCTCATTAAAAACCCTGAACTTATGACTACACTCAATAGGTGAGTATAGCGGCCAAGTCTGGGTATCGAAAATCCACATAAACAAGTTGCTAGAATTTAATTGGTTTAATACTTCTAAATAAAAGTGTAAAAGATATTTTTCTAACTAAAAAGAAAGATAATTAAAGGAAAAGATTAAACTAGGCGAGTGTATTTAGACTAAATTAACAAAGAGTATAAAAACTATATGATGCGACTAATATCCCTCAAATCGAGTTAACACATATAAATGGTTACATGGGACTATGAATTATTAGGATCGCGCCTCGTTTCTTCAATTAATTAAATTAAGAGTTGTCACACCCCTAAATTCGTATAAAAGACTAATAAGATTTTGGCGTCAACAAATACCCCGAAAAGTATGCCGGCAAGGCCGTAAATACGGCGCATACATGATATACATCGTTAAATATCCTAGGCGTAAAAACTAGGACAACGTACTCAAAATAAATACATAAATCACCATCACCAAAGCGAAGCAACAAATCAACCCTACGTGAGTTCCATAAATAAACTAACTAATTAAATTAAGCAACACTAATTAATTAAAGCACACTAATTAAATTAACAACTAAAATTAACTAGACATGGAAATAAATAAAGAATGGAAAACTAGGGCACACAAAGCTTAACTAATAGAGAGACAATGAATAGTACACGAAGACTTACATTAATGGTGCAAAATGAGGAGAGGGGAAACACTCCACAACAAATCCCCAAAGTTTCTCTAACCTAGGTCTCAAAACTAAGTAAAATCAAGATCCCCACAAAAATAACAAAGTATCCGTTTGGTTGGGCTTATTTGCCATGGCAAATGGCAAATAAGTTGACCAATGGGGTATTTGCCTACAATTTTGTACGTTGGTACAAAAGTTTGCCTAAAAGTTATTTGCCAATGTACAACACCTCCTACGCATAATGCCTAGGCTAATTTTGCTTACCTATTTGAGTGGAAAATATTTGCCAACAAATTTGCTAACTTCTTAAACACTTTTAATATTTTAAAAAACAATTTAAAAACTATTTTAAATAATTAAAAAAACCGTTAGGAACATTTAAAAACTGTTTTGTAATGTTCTAAAAACTGTTTTGTAATGTTTTAAAAACTTTTTTTAATATTATAAAAATTGTTAAGAACATGTTTTACAATTTTTTCTTAAAACCATAATCTAAAAATATTGTAAAAACTGTTTTTAACATTTTTTTAAACTGTTTTGAATATATTATAAAAAACAGTTTTAAAGTTTTAAAAAACTATTTTAAATAGTTGAAAAAAATGTTTTGTAATGTTTTAAAAACTATTTTTTAATGTTTTAAAAACTGTTTTTAATATTATAAAAATTTGTTAAGAAAATGTTTTACAATTTTTTTAAAAAAACGAAATATAAAAACTTTGTAAAAACTCTTTTTAACATTTTTAAAAACTTTTTTGAATATAATATAAAAAAATTTAATGTTTTAAAAATCAATCTAAAAAATATTTTAAATAATTAAAAAAACTGTTATGAATATTTAAAAACTACTTTGTAATGTTTTAAAAACTGTTTTTAATATTATAAAAATTGTTAAGAAAATGTTTTACAATTTTTTTAAAAATCGTAATATAAAAGTATTGTAAAAACTGTTTTTAACATTTTTAAAAACTGTTTTGAATTTAATATTAAAATAGTTTTAAAGTTTTAAAAAACAATTTTAAAAACTATTTTAAATAGTTAAAAAAAACTGCTGTGAAAATTTAAAATTGTTTTATAATTTTTTAAAAACTGTTTTTAATGTTATAAACAATTCTTAAGAAAATATTTTACAATTTTTAAAAAAAATTGTAATAGAAAAATATTGTAAAAACTGTTTTTAACATTTTTTGAATATAATATAAAAACTATTTTTAAATAAACTAATTGGATTGACTTTAATTTCGCCTAATGGTTTTTTTATATGCCTCATGTGAAAAAAAACAGGTAAAATTTGCCTAGGTAAAATTTGTCGTGCCCACTCTTTTACCCATTATCAACCAAATAGACCCAAAGTTGTTCCTTTTATACTAAGTTACAAGAAAATAAATAAAAGAAAAGAAATAAGAAAAAGAAAAAGATTTAAGTTCTCTAATTATACAATAAAAGAAAAGGAAAAGGAAAATAGGAAAAAGAAATGGGAAAGTTGACTACAGAAATCTCGAACAAAGTAGCAGGACCGGTCGAACGGGGTCTCAGGTAGGTCGACTGGTGAGAGGGGAAGAGCACACTGGAAATGGTCTAGGCAGAAAAAACAAACACCGGTCGATCGCGAGTTGGTCGTCGATCGACCGGGATCCCTAGTTGCAGCCCACAACGCACAGCATAGCAGCGCACCAAACTGAGATCACAACTCAACAAAGATCCAAGCCACCACCAATCACAGCCGCTGCCAACCAAACAAAGCTCCACCACATTGGTTATTTCGCACCAAAATCCAAGCTACGAAATGGACCAAAACTGAGACTCTCATGGGTTCTAAAAACCTCCATAGCCAAATACCTCCATTGATGAACAAAACTCAAAATGGGTAAACCCCGAAACTCAAATCCATGTCCCAAAATGATATACATTCAAAATCCATGCTAAATTTCGGATGAAAGCTCCGAATTTTGGGTGAAACCAAAGCCCGAGCCAAACCCAGTCCAAGAACCAAAATCGCCCATGGAGTTTCCGGCATTTTAAAGAGAAAGGGACATGGAGGTAATTAAATAGATTGTTAATATATTAATATAATAATATTAAATTAAATCCTTATAATTCTTCCCCAATTAATGGTCTGTGTTTCCTTCGTTCGGACTCCAATTCAAGCACCGTTCCCAGTTACGCGAAGCTTGGCCCGAGGGCTATAACTTCCATGAATGCTTCGGGCAAAAATTCCAAAGTGTGAAGTTATGAAAATGCCCCTGAACGTGCGAATCGCGATGAAACTTTATCGAAATGCGACAAAACTTCACGCTAAGTACCGTAACATCTATAAATGCTCAATAATACCTCAAATAAAGTATTAGCACATAAAATGGAGGCTTTCTGATTAACGAGCATAATTATAGCAATTACAGTACCCAAGGGGGCCTAGAAATGCATAAATTAGTGGGTGGAAAATTCAATATGTGACACCCCTCCTAATAAAATACCAGGTGATCAATCCTATACTAAATTAAAATAGGAGTCTCATATGGTTCATTCTTAGCATACTGTCAAAAACAAATTTAATTACTAATAACCTATTAGGCTTGCATCAAAATTTTAATTAACTAATCTTTTTAACCAAACCATTCAAATAAAACATTCACAGAGTTTATATATACAAAAATGAAATGAAATAAAATAACTGAACACTCGGTTTAACATAATACAACCAAATCAAATGCCGCACTAAAAGGCGGTAAGAGAATAAATAAATACAATTGGGCTTTCGGCCCGAGTGATACTACAATTGCTTCCTATCTAGATTTCAAGAATAGAGGCGTCTAAAAATAAACCTGCATACATCCACAGTTGCTGCAGCTATGTCTGACTTGAAAGAATCATCATCCAGGCATCCCTGTGTCTAAACACCTATGTATATATATATATATATATATATATATATATATATATATATATATATATATATATATATATATATATATATATATATATATAGCAAGAAAGGAGAAAATAGAGAAAAACGGGTCAGAGCCCGAGTTTGAAAATATTTTAGCAAGTGCATAAATGCCATATTTAAAATATGATTTATCTCATATTTAAATTGGTATCGCACTCCCATGAGATACCCGTCACCCCTCTTCTAATAGTGCACTCCTATCGCATACGTTTTAAACCTATTAGTTAATCTTCCCTGTCTAAATAAACTCTATTACCCATCCTCTAAAAATCCTCACACCCAAGTATTAAGGGCTAAACTTATCCCCATTCCAACACTGCTCTACGTTCGTGCATGGGGTGTCTCGCGAAGCGAAATCCAAACAAGGAACCCCTCCGATACACTACTACCTAGCAATGCTGATCGTAGGGATTCATTAGGCCCTCATCACATAATGCTGATATATATATATATATATATATATATATATATATATATATATATATATATATATATATAGAGAGAGAGAGAGAGAGAGAGATAGATAAATAGATAGATATATAGTTCTTACTAAAACCTATAATTCATTTTCATATAAATTCGGATATAAATCGGTCGGAACGGGAAATACACCTTATTAGTCTTTTCTCGTCATATACATATGTTTACTTTATATGATATCTCATCTTTATATACAAGCAATATACTATACGCAATAAGTATAATTATACCTGTGGGTACCCAAAATAAAGAACTATGGGCCTAGACGAGTAGCCCAGTCCTGGCGGCCCAAAGTCCAGGCCCCTCATCTTTTATAATTGATCCAGTCTCCCCCCACGATCCCATGAAGGGAAGTTATGGGGGAAATGGAAAACGTGGAGGAACCCATCACCCCCACTCATCTACATGCACATGTATATATTAAACCCTAGGTCCAGGGCAAAAGGACAAGTTGTATTCTCTGTAATCACTCTCCAAAGTATATAGAAATAATATCGACTGCACCACCGTGGACGTAGGCACATCTTGGCTGAACCACGTACATCCTTTGTTGTGTGATTGGCATTTTGTATTCCTTGTTCTCTTCTTGATAATCTGTCTCTCATATTTATTTGTGTTGCATAATAATTGCTTCTACAATTGGTGCCGTCTGTGGGAAACGTTCATCTTTCCCTGAGAAGAGCCCACATCAAGAAAGGAGTTTAAGATGTCTGGTCATAGCAGTAATGCCCCCCAAGCAGGAGATATTCAAGAGCCACCTGCTCCTCGCAGGATTAGGTCTGAAGTCCGTCGTTCAGATCAGAGAGCTCGCCTGGAAAGACCAGCCTCATAAGAAAGTCAGGGACCAGCGAGGTCCACGCAAACATCCAGGTTGATTGATGCGTACGAGGCAAGGCTCCACGTGCAGAGAGAGTCTTCTCGCAGGTACGAGGCTGAGAATGCTCGCTTGAAAAGAAGACTGGAAAGACTATAAAGGGAGTTTCGTCCTGATAATCGGAGACGCCCATATCGCACTCCTAGTCCTTAGGCGAGAAAGTCTCGCAGCCGAGGAAGGAGCCCTAGGCGAGAATCTCAAAGGGACGAAGGAGGCGAGTTAGATGACGACCTCCACGAACAGCTGCGAAGAGCTCGCCGCCACCAGAGCCCTGCTCGCAGCGACGAGCTCATACGAAACATGGTCCGAAGGGAGATGGACCAGCATCCCGCTCACCACGGGACAAGATCAACTAGAGAACTCGCGAGGCGAGCTCTCAAAAACCAGATGAAGTCACCTTTCACGAAAGAAATCGAAGAGGAGGAAGCTCCCAAGAAATTTCCCATTCCAAGGTTCAAGGTTTACGACGGAAAGACTGATCCCATCGATCACATCAGGCAATACCGACAGACAATGACCCTCTAGAGTCACTGGGATGCCCTGATGTGCCGTATTTTCCCCTCGAGCCTTCATGATGTAGCACATAAGTGGTTCGAAAGGCTCCCCCACCGGTCGATCAAGAATTTCAAATCCCTAGCCGAACTCTTAACTGCCCGATTCATTACCAGTAGCTCCCATCCCAAAAGGATGGATGTTCTACTGACAATGAAGAAAATGCCTCAAGAAACCCTCCGAGAATACGGGAAGAGGTACTGGGATTTATTCAATGAGATCGAGGACTGCGCGGAGGATGTGGCAGTGGCCTCCTTCAAAATTGGGCTCCCTAATTCTTCCCTCCTCTACCAATCCCTGACGAAGAAGGAAGCTATGACCATTGACGACCTTATGGCCCGAATCAAGAAATACGTAAAGGTGGAAGATGTCACCCGCTCTAATACAGGAGAAAATGGTCGAGCTAAGTTCACTACCAAGGTAGGTGAGAAAACTGAAAACCAGAAGAAAGGAGGAAAGAACGGGGGAAAAAATGGCTCCAAAAATGGAGGGAACCAGGACGCATCGAAAGCATTCCAGGCGGTCAACACCGTCTTCAAAGAACAAATTTATAAGGTTCTCATGAAGATCAAGGATGAGCCATTCATCAAGTGGCCCAGGAAGATGGGGGGAGATCCCTCGAAGAGGAACAATGCGTTGAGATGCGCTTTTCACAAAGAGGGAGGGCACAAGACCGAGAACTGCAAAGCTCTTAAGTCTCACCTCAAAGAATTGGCCTAGTCCGGGCATTTGAACGACTTTGTGGAGAAAATGGAAGAGAAAGTGACTGCCAACAGAGAGATGAGACCCGACAATGTGCTAGAGGATGATGCTGGACACGAGTTCGCCGTAATTCACGGAGTATCTGACATCAAGCAGATACAAGGGAACTCAGCTCGAATGGAGCTGAAAAAACTTACCGCGGTAATGCAGGCCTTTCAAATCGATCCAGGAAAATCACAGTCAGGAAAGCGTCGACGAGCAGAGGACGTCAACTATAACAAGCATATTGTTTTCACGGATGAAGACTTAATGGGAGTAAGGACCCCACATCATGATGCCCTGGTCATTACACTCAGGATAGCCAACTTTGACATCAACAAGCTGCTCGTCGATCAAGGAAGCTCATCCAAAGTAATGTACCTCGACCTGTTCAGGAAATTGAAGTTGAGCGTCGCCGACCTAAAGGAAGCTACTGTACCTTTGGTCGGCTTCGCTGGGAAAATGACCATGCCCCTAGGCAAAATAGTGCTTCCAGTTCGTGCTGGGAATGTCTCCAAGATGATTGAGTTTTTAGTAGTTGACATCGAATCACCGTACCAGGCCATCCTCGATAGAGGATGGCTTCATACAATGAAGGCTGTCTCCTCGACCTACCATCAGAAGCTCAAGTATGTAACTGAGCGAGGAGTAATGGAGATCCACGGCGACCAGGCGATGGCGAGGAAGTGCTTCATAGCAGCCATCCGACCAAAGCCAGAGAAGAAGGCCGGTCAACCCAGCGAGGAAGTTGAAAAGGGTGTGATACCTTCTAAATAGCAACTAAAGTATGGAAGACCAGGAGTAGAGGAGACCAGGCTCCTCCCCTCCGAGCGTGTCATCGAGGACCTGGTAGAAGTTATAGCTGAAGTTGGTGACAGTAGCAGAGTCTTCTTGATTGGAGCATCTCTCACCGATCGAGAATAGAAGGAGTTGATGACCTTTCTAATACACAACGTAGATGTTTTCGCATGGGAACCATACGAGCTACCTGGCATTGATCCTGATATGGTCTGTCATCAGGGGCACGTCGACCCCACGTTCAAGCCAGTCACGTAGAAGGCATGAAGAACTGCACCTGAGAAGGCTAAAGCGGTCAAAAAGGAGGTCAAAAAACTACTAGATGCAGGATCCATATGGGAAGTACAATTCCCCAAGTGGTTGTCCAACCCAGTAGTAGTCCCGAAGAACAATGGGAAGTGGAGAGTTTGCATCGACTTCACTGACCTCAACAAAGCATGCCCAAAGGATAGTTTCCCCTTCCCAAAGATAGACCAACTAGTAGATGCCACTACAGCTCACGAGCGAATGAGTTTCCTGGACGCATACTCAGGATATCACCAAATCCCCTTGTATGCCCCAGACCAGGACAAAACGACGTTCATCACGACGGTTGGGTTGTATTGCTATAAAGTCATGCCATTTGGGCTCAAGAATGCAGGAGCAACCTACCAGCGGCTGGTCAAAAAAATGTTCAAGGATCAAATGGGAGACACAATGGAGGTTTACATCGACGACATGCTCGTTAAGAGCAAGAAGAAGGAAAATCACCTCTCAGACCTGTTAAAGACCTTCGAAATCCTCAGGAAGTACCAAATGAAGCTTAATGCGAGCAAATGTTCCTTCGGTGTCCAGTCAGGAAAATTTCTTGGATACTTAGTCAGCAAGAGAGGCATAGAAGCTAATCCGGACCAGATCGATGCAATCAATAGGGTACAACCACCTCGAACAGTCCGAGACGTGCAGAAGCTCACTGGAATGCTCGCTGCCTTAAATTGCTTCATTTCCAAATCCTCCGAGAAGTGCAAGCCTTTTTTCCAGCTTCTAAAAGGGAATAAACTAATAGAATGGAGCCCGGATTGCTCGCGAGCATTGGACGAGCTCAAGTCTTACTTAAGCTCTCCACTGCTGCTTGTCATACCACAACCAATGGATTCTTTATACCTATACCTCTCGGTATCCAGTCACACTGCCAGCTCGGCGTTAATATGCGAGATCGAAGGAATCCAACACCCCGTTTAGTACGCGAGCAAGACGTCATTAGACGCCGAGCAAAGGTACCTGCCATTAGAGAAGCTCGCCTTTGCACTAGTGATAGCCTCGAGGAAATTGAAGCATTACTTTGAAGCTCATACTATCATCGTCCTTACATCGCACCCCCTTAAGGCGATCCTAAGGAAATCGGATTTGTCGGGCAGATTATTTAAGTGGTCAGTCGAGCTCGGCCGGTTCGACATCCAATTTCAACCAAGGAACGCTATCAAGGGTCAGATCCTTGCCGATTTTATAGCCGAATTCACTGACGAAGAACTCCCTGACCAACCTCAACCAACAAAGCAAAAAGATAACCCAGCAACAGTGGAAACCTGGAAACTATTCGTTGATGGAGCCTCCAACTCAAAGGGGGCAGGCGTAGGCATCGTCCTCATCACCCCAGAAAACACCATCCTTGAGCAAGGAATCAGGCTTGGATTTGCAGCCTCGAACAACGAAACAGAGTACGAAGCCCTAATAGCCGATCTCCAAAAGGCGCAAATTCTGGGAGCAAAACGTTTACAGGTGTTCGGCGATTCTCAACTAGTCTCCAATCAGATAAGTGGAGATTACAACACAAAGGATGAAAGGATGGCAGCCTACCTCGCCCTGGTGAGGAAACTAATGACGAGCTTTGAGGAGATCAACATCCAGCAGTTTCCCAGAGGACAAAACAGTCATGCCAACGCCTTAGCAGCCCTAAGCTCGGCAGTCAATTCTAGTCTTAAAAGGGTCATTCCCATCGATTTCCTCACTTGTCCAAGCATTAACCACAACAGCAAGCTGCCAAACGTGGAACAAATACTCCAGGTGGGATCAGCCCCCAGCTGGATCGACCCCTTAAGAGACTATTTAAAGGAGGGCACGCTCCCCGAGGATAAGAAAATCACCCACCAGATAAGAGTCAAAGATGCTCGTTTTCACTTATCCACGGGAGGTGACTTGTATAAGAAGTCCTTCTCCGGTCCCTACCTTAGATGTGTCCACCCAGGCGATGTCAAGAAAGTGCTGCGCGAGATTCACGAAGGAATCTATGGAAGTCATGTCGGAGGAAGGTCTCTAGCCTTTCGAGCAATGAAGGAAGGCTATTGGTGGCCATATATGTAAAACGACTCCGCAGTATATGTCTGCAAATGCCCGAAATGCCAGCTTCATGCTCCAATGGTCCACCAACCATCCAGTGACCTAAAATCCCTAACCATCCCGTGGCCCTTCGCCCAATGGGGGATGGACATCATGGGACCACTACCCACTGCTGTCGGCAATCGTAAATACCTGTTAGTTGTAACTGACTACTTCACCAAATGGATCGAGGCAGAACCATTGGCAAACATCCGAGATGCTGACATGATAAGATTCATATGGAGGAATATAATCACTCGATTCGGAATCCCCAGAACCATCATCACTGATAATGGGACACAATTCGAGAGTGGCCCCTCTCAGGACTTCTGTAACGAGCACGGGATCAGGCACAACTTTAGTTCGGTGGCCTACCCTCAAAGAAATGGCCAAGCAGAAGCTTCCAACAAAACTGTGATCGATGGATTGAAGAAGCGACTAGAGCGAGCCAAGGGTGCATGGGCAACCGATCTACCCCATGTCCTATGGGCATACCGAACAACTCCTCGGTGAGCAACAGGAGAAACCCCATTTTTGCTAACATATGGCATGGAAGCAGTCATTCCACTAGAAGCGGGCTTACCAATAATGAGATCCGACCTTGTCGACCAAGGCCAGAATGATGGGGCGTTGCTCGCTGAACTCGACGAGCGTAGAGAACTGGCCCTGGTGAAGCTTGCGAGCTATCAGCAGCAGCTCGCAAGGCATTACCACAAAAGGGTTAACCCAAGAAGATTCCAAGTTGGGGACTATGTTCTAAGGAAAGTCCTGGGCAACACAGTAAGGTCATCAGACGGCAAGCTAGGCCTAAACTGGGAAGGACCCTTTAAAGTAACTAGGGACGACCTGTAAGGTACATATCATTTGAAAACAATGAAGGGCAGAGAGATACCTTGAGCATGGAATGCAGCTAATCTCAAGAAATTCTATTTTTAAATTCTCAAGGAATTCTATTGTTTAATTTTTTTCTTGTATTTGTTATGTGAAAGGAATAGTTCATTCCCCTTATTACTAATGAAATCAGTAAACTGCATTTTATCACACATCTTCTTCCAAATCACAGGCATAATGGTCGATATAGCAGGGGAATACCCCTCCTCAGGTCATCGTCATGAAACACAAAAGACCTCTTAGACTTTCCCTTGGCAATATATAAAGCCCTACAGAGGATTCTTAGGCAATACGACCAGATTTTATACTGGCCATCAAACCTACTTTGGTTGAGCAAAATCCTGATCGGATGAAGACATCCAATACCAGGTGTGTCCTCGCCAATTGCCCTACTTAGGCCTAAGGGAGTGTGATGACACAACCTAAAAGGTAAAGTGGGGCATAATGGTATTTTGGTATTATACTGGACTGGGGGGACACTTGCATGGCAAAATAAAAATGATTATCAAGCAGCAAGAATATAAAAAGATTGGATGAACACGTTTAGTCGGAAAAATCGCCCAAAACATGAATTTTTCATTGATCTCTTATATTTGCAACAGTGATAATTCATGTTTAGTCAGCGAAGCTCGCCCAAAGCATTTACATTATCGAAAAGGACAAAAGAATAACAGCTTGTTATATTTACAAAAAAGATAATACACGTTTAGTCGGCGAAGCTCGTCCAAAGCGTTTACATTATTAAAAGAAAAAACTTGCAAAAAATTCAAGAAGGAGGAAGCCTCTGAGCAAGATAGTCTACCAACCTAGCTCTTCGTCCATCATCAGGAGCAGGGACCAGCTCTTCCACAGCCTCATCTGCGTCCAAATCTAACAGTTGCCGAGGAATAGCATCAATAGGGATCCATCTATCATCCCTCCTGAATGGATTGGGCATCAGATTGGAGGAGGACATATCGTGACGATACCATAACACTGAGTTCCTCGGGACCTGGAGTTCTTTCAAGGCACCCAACCATCCTCTGATGAAAGAAAGTTCTTCGAACTCGGATAATCTTGTGGGAGCATCTAGCCAGCTTTGATCATAACCGTCAGCCCATGCTTGTCAAGGACCCTTCTTGAATAAATGCCGCAATTGAGTAACGTCCCTTTGAAGCCCAGCAGCAGTTACATATGCTCGACGGACATCATCACGGAGCTCTTCCATCTCCTTATCTCGCTGTTCTTTTGCTTCCCTGTTCCTGCCCCTGGTGCTCCTACCAGCTCGCGGGAGGGGAGGACGAGTGGAACCTCGCGGCATAGGAGTATGTCCAGCTCACAAAGATGAGGAGCCTTACAGAGTCGTTGAAACAGTACTCGGTGCATGCTCTCTAAGTTGCAGGACTTCCCTCCTCAGGTTTTCATTCTCCTGCTGCAGGAATTCCCCAACTTGATTTATCTCGGTGGCCTCTAGCAACCTTGCTCTCAGTACATTGACTTCCTCTTGTATAGAGGCACCAATGCCTTCCACCTCCTGGAGCCTGTCCTTCAGCTTAGCCACTAGCTCGAACTGATCCTTATATTTTTGGTTCCTTGGCCTAAGAGACTTGCAAAGCCTAATAAAGGCCTGACGAACCTGAGGACTGGCATTGGGACCAAGAGTCCTGCCCAATTGAGATGTGACAGGAATATAGTCTTCTACATCAGTCAACTACAAGACATAAAAGGGCATGGGAAAGAGAAATCAATCAATGCATCGGAAAAAGAAGACTTTTTATTTCATTAATGAAGGTCAAGTACATCGAGCTGGAAATGAAAAAATTACAAGCAAAAGTATAAAAATAGTCCTAAGGGAGGATTAACTAGCAACCTGAGGCTGCCCGGAGGTGGTTGGCTGCTTCCCCTTGTCAGCAGTAGCAGAGGCATCCCCCTCTATAGAGATTCCCCCATTTGCCTGGGCAATACCAGCATTGGCAGGAGTTGTCTGAGAAGTAAGATCAATACCCTCGATGGCTGGGGCAGGGGCTTCTTCTTCCACGGTTGGCCTTGGACCCGGGTCATGCTCATCGAACAGAGGAGACTCAGCGTCAACACCAGCAGCTAGGAGGGCCTTGTTCCAGCCCTTCTTGAAGTTCAAACGGCTAATATAGCCTATTTGAACTTCGGCGTCTTCATAAGCAGCAGTCCATTCGGAGTTGTATGATTCCTCCTTGATTGCGGCTACCTGGGACTCCTTCTCCTTCAGTTGCTCGGTCAGAGCCTTATTCTCCTCCACAACACCCAGCTTGCTCGAGCAGACTAGGTCATAGGCCTGACTCAACTCGCCCAGCTCCTTGACCGCAGCGTCCCTCTCTCGGTTAGAATTGTTAAGGGCAAGATCAGAAGAGGCACGGGCGGCGTCAGTAGCCTTCAGATCAGCCTCTAGCCGAGAACCCCTGACTTCCAGAGCGGACGTCTACTGCTCCAGCTCGCCATTCATTCTCACCAACTCATCGCGAGAATAGTAGAGCACATCGAAGTCCGTCACAAACTGCCAAAAACAAAAGAAAAAATCAAGAAGGAGAAATAATTAAAACTTGTTAAGGAATTAAAAAAGGGAGAGAACCTTACCAAGTCTAGTCTCTAGCTAGCTTGAAGGTCTAATTGATCATACCCTAGCGCCCTCTGGCGATCTGCAGGAAGAACTGCCCTCTCAAGCAATACAGGAGCCAGCTGAGGGGAAGTGGCAACCGAGGCCCCCTCAGGAAAAGCTGACACCGGGACCAAGGCTTGCCCAGCCTTCATCCTCGACTCCATCTTCCTCCTCTCTTCCTCTCTCTCCCTCTCCATCCTCTTCCTCTCCTCCACCTTCTTCTTTTCCTCTACCTTCTTTCTCTCCCTCTCTCTCACCTGCTCTTCCTCTCTCTTCTTACTCTCTTGCTCCTGAGTGGACAGAGAGCCAGTAGCCACGGCCCTAGAAGAAGACTTTTATTTCTTTGACCTCTGTGCACGAAGCACATGTTCCTCATCATCGTCGTCTCTAATCAGATTCTTCCTTGGAGGCATCTCTTCGCCTGAACTACTGGAAGTGCTCGACGATCCTCAAGCTTCAGAATCTTCTTCAGAAGAACTACTACTGTCAGAGCTCCTTCCACCCAAATTGCTAGCAGCTCCCGCAGGCTCACTCTCAGAACTGCTCTCCTCTTCGTCCAACTGGATAGGCTCATCAGTAGTCTCTTCGAAACAATCAAACTCTGGAACACTATCCACAGGCCGTGCTATGAAACTGGAGCCTGCGTTCTTGTACTCGAGCAAAAAGGCAACAGACCTGGGGTGCTCGCCGTCACCCAAAGGCTCCCTGATATTCCAAGCTTTCACCAACTCCGAAATACGGACCTCGCTGAGAGCAGGCTCCAAATTCTTTGTCCTCGCTGTGGAAGAAAAAGCAAAGAAAGGTTAGAAAAGTCACAAGTCAGCAAAGGTTGAAATAACAGTACAATGTCTACCTATATATTCTTCCCCGTAAAAAGGGACAGTGAACCTCTCAGACCTCGACCCATCAAACTGGGGAGGGAACTGCCAATTCCTAACAAGGAAACCCTCTTGCCAGTAGTCCTTATGGGAATCAGGTAGGTTTACTACCAATACCCTATCAGGACTCCTAGCTTTGCGGTATAAGACACTTGAGATAGTTCGAGAGAAGGAATAACAGAAACATATCTCGGCAAGTCCTAACCTAGTACCATACAACTGGTTTATTCTATAGACGCCATTTACTATCTTCCACACATTGGGCGAGCACTGTGCAGGGACAATACTGAAATAACCAAAAAAATGCAGAAATAGATCATTAGGGGGAAAAGTGAGTCCCCCCTGGGAGAGCAATAAGACATGGATCCAGTGGGCATCCTCTATATCCCTAACGTTCCTAGGAGGGGAGGCACAACATTCAAGATCTACCCACCCAGGAATATTGTAGAACTTCCTGAACTCAGAGATTGACCTATTTCCAATCTTCGCCATTGAAAAACTAAAAGAAACTCTACAAACCAAAGAGAAAGTGGAGAGAAATGGCACGAGAAACTTACAAAACAGAAGATCGGTTCAAGTGATAAAGAAGCACGAGCTCAAGACGACTAAGAAGCAATGGGAATGGGGATTCAGAGAAGAAGGTACGAGGCACTAGAGTTCTCAAAAGAAGGAAAAGTACTGGAAAGGCTGAAACGATGGATGAATAGTGGCTATCCCAACAATCTTTCAATTCTAATCATAGCGCACGGATAGCGAAGCGGGTGCCGCCAAAGCAACTACACAGTTTTCGAAGAATCACAAATCAGCCATGATGGCTGCTCATTTAAATCCATTGGACCCATAAACGTGGCCCAATAAATTTAGGGGCAAATTGTGGGTACCCAAAATAAAGAACTATGGGCCTGGACGAGTAGCCCAGTCCTGGCGGCCCAAACTCTAGGCCCCTCATCTTTTATAATTGATCCAGTCTCCCCCCACGATCCCATGAAGGGAAGTTATGGGGGAAATGGAAAACGTGGAGGAACCCATCACCCCCACTCATTTACATGCACATGTATATATTAAACCCTAGGTCCGGGGAAAAAGGACAAGTTGTATTCCCTGTAATCACTCTCCGGAGTATATAGAAATAATATCGACTGCGCCACCGTGGACGTAGGCACATCTTGGCTGAACCACGTACATCCTTTGTTGTGTGATTGGTATCTTGTATTCCTTGTTCTCTTCTTGATAATCTTTCGCTCATATTTATTTGTGTTGCATAATAATTGCTTCTACAATACCTATCACAATCATAAGTATAATAACCATCCCATCGCGCTATAACTCAAGGATGCAGTCTCATAGTGCATATCTGAATCCGGGTTTACTCACTCAACCACAATACCAAGCCAGACTCACTCACAGTCATGGTAAAAATACACAACGGTGGAGGGGATCATGTTCCCTCTGCAAGTGGAGTACACACATCGCACTCGTACATGGGATGATATGACCTGGGGATATAGTCTCTCTGCTCCTCAAGCCAGGGGATTCATCCACATCGCGCAACCTCCCCAGATCACACTAGAGAAAATATACAAACTAGTTGTTCCAACCCTACGCCAAAGGAAAGCCCGTGGAATCATCCTCTAAAGTACAAATATACCAATCACACACATATATATTTATTCGTATCATATTATATATATTGTAACCACATTGTATATATAATCTATATCACTTCTCAATATATTATGGCTATAATTGCCAAACTCTTGTAGCGATAGCCAATAACCCTGAATGATCCCATTCATAATAGTATATAAGCATTCATATACTTAAAACACTAAACCCATAAGTATTCTCTATACACACTTGCCGAATACCTCTCTCGAAAGTTGTTCGACCCGAACCTTCCCTAAGTCCATACCTCGGATTGTACACTAAACTAATCCAAGGTTCTCTATTTAATTCCAAAGTTTACTCACCCTCAATACCGTCATCTAGGAGTCCTAATATCACAACTAGAATCCCCCATAATAATATCCAATTGCAATTTAACTCCCCCTAAACTCAAAGAAGGAAAACTGCCAAATTCGACAAAAGCGAATCGATTCGCCCCAAATGCGAATCGATTCGGGTTAGCGAATTGATTCTATTTCCATCCGAATCGATTCGGAAAGTATTATGAAAGAAGGTCCTCAAAGGAGAATCAATTCGGTCTTAATTCGAATCGATTTTTTTTGGGACAGCCTTAAAGGTCCCCTTATGCGAATCGATTCGGTGTAGACCTAAATCGATTCGCCTTGTTCGGAGGGCACTGTTTGGACGATTTCATCTTCTCCAAAATACACAAATATCAACCCATTCTCCATTCTATGTTTTCTAACCTCAACCAACATCTCCATAATCATCCTAACACTTATTTCTAATTAACACATGAATTAATTTTCTCCCAATGTCAGGTTTGATTTCTAAATAACGATTTCGATCTCGGACATCCTTCCGTAGAAAAATCATTATAAATAAAAAAAAATCAGAAAAATACACGGTCGACACCCACGCGATCGTACAAAAAAGATCTACAAATTTATTTATTTTTTACCAAGAGCCGAATCGATTCGCTTCCTGACCGAATCGATTCGGATGTGATGCTGTGTCACTATTCACATTCTTCTCCAAAAATCCAAAACCTCCAATATTTTTATTTCTTCTCCCAACCTTATTTAATCACAACCAACTATATATATTCAAGAAAAATATGTTCTAATCATCCTATAAGCAAGAATAAACAACTAATTTCTAGAAATCCCAAAGTTTTCCTAATATGAGATTTTATCCGATTTTAATCGTCCAACTTTTGAAAAACCCATTTCTATTGAAGAAACCCAAACCGAAAACGTTTATAGTTTATCACTACCAACTATCATATGAGATATATGCTTAAAATAATAAAGCAAGTAAACACTTGACTCGTGGATAAAATCCGACGACCTCGAGTCGAATCCCGCGGAGTTTGGTCGGAATCTCCTCTTCTTCTTCCTCTCTTCCTTCCTTTCTTCTCCTCTTTCGTTTCCCTCTTTTCTTTCTTTCTCCCACTCTATCGTGATTTTTCTAAAGAGAGAAATAAGGGTTTACCCCTTAAAACCCCAAAAATGACTCGTTTACTCAATTACGAGTCCCTACTAGTCCGAAAGTCCCCGAAACCTAAACACTACCCTCGGATACTCTATTCTGACTATCTCGTCCATTTCAAAACCAACCACGCACTTGAAATATCCATCTGATTCACTTAACTACAATTCACTAATTAAACCCAACACATCTTAATACGGGTTTTCCAATTAAAATATTATCCTTTGTCTTTTTACCCAACTGCGACATGTAATTAAAATAATCCGGCTTATTTACGTAGTCCCAAAAGTAAATGTAACACACATCGGAAATCATCTAACACTCATAAACTCCAAAAATTATTATTCTAAAAAATTCCTCAAATTTCCAAATTACACCCATTTATGTAATTTAAATATCCATAAAATTGCGGTATATTACACAGTATTCGTGACATATCAATTATCTCATCCCTGCAACCTCCTACTCGACATCCCCAACATTATCAATCTCATGTTTAACATCCTGAAGAACGGGGATACTTACAGGATCGACCAAATTATAGGAGTTAAGAACTTCAGCTAATTCAGGAAACTTAGATACGAGGTCAGGGAAGTGATTGAATATTCTTCTATAAGCTGCCTCCGCCCCTCATTCTAAATTCTAGATGGCATAGCCATCAAATTCTTCTTACTCCTTAAACTTGGCCACAACTTTCGATACACTCTCTATAATATGACCATTATCAGAGTCCTTTTGCTTCTTCAGTTCATCTTTTAGCTTAATTAACCTAGTATTGTAATCATCCATCGGAGAATAAATGCATCCCTTTTATCAGTCTCGAAGCTTCTGAGTCGCAACCTCATGAGCAACCTTCTGATCGTTCACCTACTTCTTCAGATCAGATAGATGAGAAGCTGCCTCATAAGCAAGCTTAACTTTATCTCAGATTCCAACACCCACTATTAGAGATGTAAGGGAATAAGTTAGTATAAAAAAGACAAAGGATGATATGACACTTAACAAAAATCACAAGATGATGAAATGAATATTATATTTAGGTGGCCCTACGGAGTGCAAATCCTGACAGCCCCTGCACCTCAAAATATTTTCTATCGCATGAGGGGGTCATTAAAGAAATCACTTTCTCGACCTTAGCCTAACTCCCAAAAAGAGAGAGAGGGTTCAGGACAAGCTGAACTAGACACACAACTGCCAATATATCGTTCAATATTAGTATGATTAGAACAGAGGTTTATCTCATATTTTCTATTGATTGGGGGCTACAGAGGATCCCCTAGCCAATTTTCTCTTTTGACCCCCCTCAGTCATGTTGGGGCCAACAGTTATAGATTTCTACTAAAGCTGTAGAGAGTGTTGCTTTCTCCTAGAGTTTGTCTAGGATGTTTTTAGTCATAGGGGTAGCCATTCCCCAAATACCATCTTGGGTATTTATTGAACAATCTACAAAATGAAAATTGTTAGTATTGATCTAAATTAAAAAAAAAAGACGATAATAAAGTCACAAGAAATTAGTAAACAGTTCAAAAGTTCTTACGAAGTTAATCTAATGGGTTTACACTCATTCCAATAAATCAGAGGATCTCAGAGTTCATCATATCCTCAAAGATGATCAGGCCTTGGGATCCTTTCAGCTGATCAATTTTTTGTCTCGTTTCAGCACTTAGGCTGGGGTCAACCTTAGCTGAGACCTTGATACGATCCTATTGATGCGTCATTGTCATCTCACGAAGGCTAGATGACTCATCATCACCGAACTCCCATGCACCAAAAATGATGAAATTCCAATTATGGTTGGAAGTATGGTTCATGGTTAGTGGGCTAGAAAATGATAGTTATGGAGAGGATCGAGTAATATGCCTAGAATACATTTCTAGGTAAGCCTTCATCATAAGCAAGTTTTCAAAGGACGACGTCATGCACGATGATCTCATCCTTATTTCTAAGATCGTACACCCTCTCAACCTCAACAACTTCTCATATATGTATTGATGAGGTCATTCCATACAAATGTCACTAGATAATAAGGTTAGTCTCATGGATGCCACTTTAATAGGACGAGGCAACACTTATATCGAGTGTGAAGGCATCCTTATCCTCATCATCCTCAATAACATGAGCCTTGTAGTGAGGGTATCCTCCTTAAAATTTGACCTCAGTCATCATAACAAAAGGGATATGGTATTTGAAAGGATGGATGAATATGATCCCCATTCACGTCATCAAAAATATCATAAATTGCGGGTTCAGGATACCCTTCCTAATGAGAAGAGGATCTTACGAATATAAAGATCTATAAATGGAACAATGAGATCTTTTACTCGCCCCTATCTCTAAAGGGGCGTAAGTACTTCACTCAATAGGGGATGGGATTCATTTACTAGCATTCCTGCTAGAACTATAAAAAGCTTCGATCTTAATGGGCATGAATGACCTTTGTTGCTAAATTTGGCAAAGTCTACCATATCGATTATACCAGGACGAGCCAAAGCCACACTCTTATCCTCCTCAAAGTAGTTAAGTCTAGGGTTTATAAGGTCATCATGGAGATCCAAAACTTCAGAGGAACTATAGCCCTTAGAGTAAGGCGGCATAGTATCACTCCTAATGGTGATAAAATTTAGGTGATGAAGTGTGGTGTTGTAGTGGGGGGATAACAAACTACTAGTTTATAAGTTTTGGGGGGATAAAATATCAAAAAGGGAAAAAGGGATAAGTTTTAGGAAGAACACCTAAGAACATATAGAATTAGTTTCGACAGCCAATACTAGAGATGATGCCGAAAAACCTAAAGACACAAAAATCTTTTTCTAAAACCTCACAAGTCCTACAGAGAACCCTCCTAAACACCTAGGACGTAATAGATGCAAAAAAGGTCACCGAAAAACACACTGATCGTCGAAAAATATAAAAAATGAAAGAACAGTGGTTTAAAACTAAGAAGTCAGTAGAGAAAAATATCAGGAATGCCCAAAGGAGAAAATAATGACCTAGAAGAGAACGAAGAAGTCGAATAAGAAGATCAGAGAGGTTTTTTTACAGAAGTTAGTGAGAGAAAATTTGGTAGGGATTTGTCTATGGAATGTTTGTGGGAAATGATAGAGAGAAGGAAATTATCACCTAAACTAAACTTTGTGAAATTCAAAATGGTTGTGATGATTAAGCATAGCTCCCAAGGTATAGAGTGATGCAATAGCTATGTGCGTAGGCCAATAATGCTTAGAAATTTGTGTGTCATGTTGCACAACCAGGTGATGGACGAAAGCTAGACAACTTCTTATAAGTGGATGAGACCAAAGTAATTGGGTTGATATGACCGTTACATCTAACTTGACCCTTAGTTACCTTCGAACACAACCTATGAAATATACATTTGGATATAATGAGACAAACAAAACACTCTTAAACTTCAACAACATATAAACATAGAAGGATAATGTCTAGGGGTAATTGATATACATAAGTGTAGTCCCTTCTAGATGACACTCAAGAAAATGACTATCACAGACTTCCTAAAAAAACTAATACATTCACCTTATTCCACATCATCAGTCTTATTCGCAGATGTCTCTTCCCATGATAGACTTATCTGGATAACATCCTAGTAACCTTCTAGGCTCCCTAGTCTCATCTTATAGGAGAGACCAACCTTATCTCCACCTACAGCGGTGTCGACCTCAGGTGACACTAGTATGACAAGGCAGTAACCTCAGTTTGATATGGGAAAATCACTTATAAATGAACACCCTGTCTCATCTCAGCCCAAAACATAATGCAGGGCTTTAGCAATCTTAGCTCGGCTTAGACCTTATACCTTCGACACATTTTACAAGCATGGAAAGCATGACAAATGGCATTTCGCGTGTACCACATAAAACTGTTATCAAAGATTAAGAACCCATGTGAGGGGATATTCTTTATGATTATCTCTAATCTACTCACTCGCAACTGGATTTCTATCATTGGCTATGAAATTTGTTGGGCATGGAATGCATGCTTGGGGTGACACTGTCCCTATTCTATATAAGAGACCATGTGTCTTTTTCATCATGATCATCTCTTGAAAACCCTATTATTACTCTATAAAACTAACAAGAGAGAGATAAAGAGATTGTATCGTGTCATCAATTGCGATTTATTCCCTACTCTAGTGAAAACACACTCATACATTGTATAGTGGATGTAGGCCAACGGTCGAACCACTTAAACCCTTGTGTTATTCATTATTTCTCTAAACTCTTCTGTTAAATTTCTTATCAATTACTGTTTCATTACATTTGTGCAATACTTACATCAATGGTGAATCCATTATATGATCTCATTTTCATCAAGTATCATCAGATGTTGGTTAGATGGATAACTAAGAAAGCACTCTAAATACACTAAAGGTAGGCATGTAATCGCCAAAATATGGATGAAATGGTGTTTAAAGCTCAATAAATTCTTGGATTATTGGTCAAAACTAGACAAGTGTATTAATGGAGGAGAGTAAAAGCTCTGATTTGTAATAAATATCTCGAAGTGATTTTATGGTATAAAGATCTAATAACTTATCAAATGATAAGTGAGGTATATATAGGCTCAAGCTACACTAGAGGAACCTTAAGTGAATAAAATGATTGGTCAGACTACAATACCTAACATGTCATTAGTAGTTAAGGTGGATTGAAATTCTCAAATGACCAGCCATTTTACCAGGTGGCATAACAGGTGTATCAACACATTTATGGCCAACTGCTCACTAAATTGTCATTATACTAAGGTAAGTTTGATTTTACATGTGTTAGGTATGTTATGACATCACACGGGTCTTTTATGGGAAGATCGTATTTTTAGCGCCAAAAATTATGGTTAAGAAATGGGTCTACCCATGTTTTCTTGAGTAATGCTCATTCAGGTTATGCTAGATGTTTTACCCAGTGTATCTAAAAGGGTTAAGCTCAATCTCCTTAATGATAACTTTCTCTCGATCCTCAAAACCAATTCCCTTAAAGTTTCCTAAATGAGTTTCCTCGATAGATCATGAAACCTCTCATGTCCTGTCAGACTTGGTCCATCGCTGGTATCGAGTAACCATACCAATATTACAATAGAAAGAATACTTATAACAAAATTGATAAAATACATGGGGTTCATCTTGGTTCTTCCATAATGATTTTTCAATCTTTGATTAAGCTTCACTTTGTCTTAATCTGTCATTAATTACTTAATGGGTAGGTTTATCTCTAATTGAGGAGGATTATCTTGAAGCCCCTCCTATATTTTCCCACACGTAGAGAAAGTAGTTGTATAAGTATTAAGTTTATATACAAAACACCTTCAACTGACACATCATAATTTGAAGCATCTTTGGCCAACGCAACTTGAATCGAAACCCCATGTTTGTGTGTATGCCAGCCAATCTTTATGTATGTTCAGCATTTAATACTGATGACCCATCGCTTATAAACTCTGTTGCATTTTTAGAGGTTGTGCCATGGGGTAAACTATGAACCGCCTTGATTTACACAACCAACATTCCACCGTCAACTTTCAAAATATGCTTAGGATAATGAATCGTCGAGAACCCTCAACGACTGATTTTCCCAACACTTTAAATAACATTTTGTCTTTCATTTCAAACCTTCCTAACATTTATTCCATTAGAGAGTTAAGATATTTTTAATTTTAGAGATAGTAAGTCATTTTTATAGCTTCAAACTTTGATAAAACCCATATTTGAACTCTGTGGAAATTCAAAATCTGTCAAGCTCGCCCCAAAATAATATGGCATGAGGGGATCAAGGAAGAAATTCCTTTTTTGCCACTCGTGAGATATTCGGGGCATCCCATGGACACATTGGCCATCATAAAAGGTGTAAAAATAAAAAAAAGTGGAGTCGCCCGCCTATTTTTCTTGATAATCATCCAAAACTGTACATTTTATACCCCGAATAGACGTACTTTAGTTGCTAATTCTCGACAATATGGGTTTTATGCGCTTAATTGTTCAATATGCAGACTTAATTGCAGTTTCGGTGTCAAAAGCTATATTTCTAGGCAATTTACAGTTAAAATGGAGTTAATTACCTTGTCCCGTAACCCTAACCTCGCCTAAACCTACCCCGAACCCCGTGTGTCTCTAATTTGTCCCTTTTTAATATTATTTAGATTTTTAGTTTTGAGTCATTTTTATTTTTAGGATTTATTTTAGATTTATTTAGTATTTTCTAGGTTTTGTTTTCTATTTTTCTATTTTATCTTTATTATTTTAATTTTATTTTATTTTATTTTGATTTTAATTAGTTTTTCGTTTCATTAGGATTAGTTTTTTTGAGTTTATTTTTAATTTTTTATATTTTATATTTTTTGAGGACTTTAATTTTCATTTAGATTTTTAATTTTTATTTCTTTTGTTTTATTTAGTTTTTAATTAAGCTTAGGATTTTATTTTTTATTTTTAATATTTTTATTTTTTATTTTCTTTAGTTTGTTTTATTTTTAGTGAGATTTTATTTTTTATTTTTATTTTTATTTTAGTTGAGTGTTTTTATTATTTTAGTAGGGTCATAAGTTAAACACACACACACAAACTTATCCTACACCCTAAGTCACACCCCAATTACCATATACTACCATACACACAAATACCTCTTATCCTAAACCCTCACCCACCTAATCAAACCCACCATCGTCTTCCACCTCTCACCATCTCATTCTTTATCCTCTCTCATAAACCTCCATAACCAACACCCACAAGCTCTACACTCATTTCCCATCTCCTATCTCCTAACCTCCACACCTGCTGACAATACCACCGCCAGCGCCGGCGCCCCTTTCGACCCCAATCCCGTCGCCCTCATCCAGCCACCTGCGCCCCCTTCATCGTCCCATCCCCCTCACCGGAGATCACACCGTCCAACCCGTGGACCCCTAACCCCAGCAGGCCGGCCGACAATGTCCAACCCGCCGGAATCCCTCTCGGCCGCTCCCATGATGGCGGCGCCACCCAAGACCCATCTCCTGTCGGCGTTGTATCCGGACTCTCTCTCTCCTCGATCTAAACTCTGGCCACACCCAGCTATTCCCAACTCCAACCGGTGGCGATCCAACCCCATCTCGAATACCCGAAATCAAAAACCCATTTAACCCCTTAGCCAAAAATTGTGTTCTCAACCTTCTGCCAAATTCCAAGCCAAGACCAAAATAAAAAATAACCCATATGTGCCTAATAAACCCACTTATCCCCTTTTACCCAAAATACCCCCAACTAACTCTTTCACACCTTTTTCCCAAAACACCCTCAATAACCATATCTGATTTTTTTATTCCCTCATCCCCATTTCTCTCATGACCTCACACTCCTTTCACCATTTCCATGCACACTCAAGCCAATTCCCAAAAATACCCCCATGCTCCATGTTCTTACGATATATGAAGATGAAGACCCCATTTGAAAAAAGAGCTAGATAGATAGGAATTTTTAAAGAGAGAAAGTTTAGGGTTAGAAATAAATTAGGGTAAACACCATTTTGTAAATAGTTTTTATTTTTATTTTTTTGAGATTATTGAGTGATAAATGTCTGAGGATTAATTTGAGTGAAATTTTTATGTAATATTGTTTGGATCACTCAAGTTGATGGATTATGAATTTCAACTCATAGATTGAAGATCAATTAAGCATCAAGAGATTGGGGTTTGATTGTTCTTTTCTCATCTCATTTATTTTATGCCTTTGATTATTAATTTGTCATATTTCATATCATGCTAGGCTAAATCCCCTTTCAAGGGGTGGGGTAAAACCCTTATTTGATGTTATTTTATTTTTATTTGTTTAATTACTTGAAAAGTCCATTTGAATGTTAATTTTGATCCCTCACCCTTAAATTTACCCCTCTAGAGAGGGTAAATGATTTTCGAGAGAAAATCGAAATTCTAGTTATAATACCCATTTTATATTCGAACTAGAGATAGGGGTTTCTTAAGTGGGGTATTAAAACTTGAATTTCAACTCTAAATTTATTATCTAAGATTGCCATAAATTTTAATTGATCGATCCTAGCGACTGATTAATTAAAAGGAGTGTAGATTTATTTTTCTTGAGTTGTGGGGTGTTAAACTTAATTTTCAAAAAGATTACTATTATAATTACACTTGCAACGAGAGTTGGTTTGTAATTTTGATATTAATTTGGGAGAATTCAAATAATTAAATTAATTAATTAGAATAACTAAAATTTGTTGTGTAATCCCACTCCTTGATTGTTCTCACAATTATTTAGCTCACTTTATCTCTTATTTTATTTTGATCTTTGTTTTTTCATTTTAGTAACTTTCTAGTTAGTTGTTATCATCTCTCATTTAGTTTAGTCAATATTATTTCACCTCAGCTCACCCAATTGTTTTAATATTTGAAAAAGCTAAAAAAAGTAGAAAAGTGAAAAAGCAGAAAAAGAAAATAAAAAGTGAATTACAATTGAGTTTGTCTCTTGCTTTACCCCCTTGGAAGTGGATTGATACATTTATTTACCTTTACACTTGAGTTGTTACATTTTTAGGTATTATAAGGTTTTGACTAAGTTGGCTTTTAACAACAACATACACAAAAGTCACGTTATCAAATGGCGCCGTTGTCGTGGAGATGAAAAGTTAAAGTTATCAAATGGCGTCGTTGCCATTCTTGGGATCGTGAAGCACTTGGAGCGGATTTCAACTTGTAGTTCATTTATTTTTTGCACTTTATTATTTTTTGTACCATTTTTATATTTTTAGAAGGCTTGTATTAGGATTATTTTATCATTGCTTGTATTGCGGTGCATAGAGACACCTTTATTTTATTTTTCATTTTAAAAATTATAATAATCGAAGACAAGTGTGATAGGGAAACCGGAAAAGGTAGAGAGAGGGCGTCCAAAGTCGAGATTTTAGAAGCCTCTCTACCTTGGGTCGGTAGGACTCCCGGGGACGACTGAGATAGGCGTGATCTCCCCCCGGTCGACTCAAAATTTTTAGCACCCCACGGCCTAAAAACCATGGGAGGTACATTTCTTAAACCCTCGCGCCTCTCTTGTTAGCTAGTCAATTCTTTTGTGTGCTTTGTGTCTTCTTATGTGATTTTATTCTCGCATTTACTTTCAAATGGTGTTATGAATTAATTGACTAAGACCTACACCCGGTCACTCACGAGAAGGGATTTCATCACCCGACTCACTCGCTTACCATTGTGTGCTATCCTAGCCATCACTAAATTTAAAATCAATCAACTAGGTAGCCCACTAGGAGAACATTTTTACAACGGCGAGCACAAAGATATTTTCGTGATTTTTTATCGCCCACGGACTTAATTAAAATTTGACTACCCTCTCACTAATTTTGAAGATAAAAATTGGCTATATGCTAGTTAGGATTTCTCCTTGACTTGTGTGTGTGTCCAATTCATTTTTGGCTGGTTGGTTTTAATTAGTTCGTGCAAATTCAAGAAGTCCATATTTTTTCCCTACCTTTTCTTCCAAAAATATTTTCTTTCTATTAGTTTTATAAAAAATCCAAAAAAAATTTCTTTCTTTATAAAAAAAAATCCAAAAACATTTTCTTTCCCTTTGAAAAAATTCCAAAATTTATATATATATATATATTCTTCTCATGGCCGAAGAACGTCATTTACGGGACTACTTTGGTCATTTTCCATTGACACATGACACGTGTGAGAGTGATCCCGAGCCATCTCTTTATGATATTTTTAGCGGTTTCACTTCTCTCAAGAGTGCCCTTGATACTCTTGACCCGTCCATGCACGCACCTCCTACTCCATCGCCCTCGGTGTCAAGTGTCAACGTGTCTCATCCTTTGTTGTGCACCAACTGTTATTATGTCGATCACATGTCCCATGAGTGCCCTTACATTCCATATCCATCAGAACCCACCATGGAACATGTGTATCCATATGACACTGTTTCGGAACCCATCTCGTCCTATTATCCCGATATACCTAATCTCGAGTTGTGTGAGTACCCTAGTTATTCGTGGAGGACTTATCACCCTTCCATGCAATACGAATCCCAACCCGATGTTGTGGGTCCTCACACGTTCCAACAATTGTCATGGAAACCGTGTGCACCCGTTCACGATTAGTTCCCTCACTACGCACCCCATGAGTATCAACCATTTTTCCATCACGAAAGAGATCCTTTCGTGTATGATGAACTTGGCCCCACCCCACACACTTCATTTGAGTATTCTCCATATACTCACGATAGTAGCGCGTTGTGTCCACCTCAACCACCACCACCACCACCCGTCACTCCACCACCACCATCATCCACCTCCACTCTTGAAACCCTCTTGTAAAAGTTCATACTCGAGCAAGAGAAAGACACTCAATCTCAAACTCAAGCTCTCAAACGACTAGAACAAAGGTTAAATGATTTGGAGTGTGCGAGAGAGTCGGACATTCCCATGGCCCCACCCATCGTTGCAACCGAGTGTGATGATGATGTGTCCTCTTGTGACATGAATTTTGAGTGTCACCAGCCATACCACCCCGAGAATCTCAAAATTGGGACCATCCCATGGTCTGGGCCCCAAGTCGACAATTGTGTTGATTTACCTTTAGATAGTGAGCCTGATCAATTTCCACCATGTCCATATCAACCCCACTTTGAGGTTCCCAATCACCTTCCCACTCCCGCTGAATCCAAAAAAATGCCCGAGTCTATACCTATCGAGCTTCACCCTTGTGTTCTCGAGGAACCACTTCATTCTAGGTTAGCTCTGGCTACAAGTGCTCACCATTTTCCTGAGATAGAATTCGTTATAGTTCCTAACTATTCGGATATGGATGATGTCCCACCATGCTTGGCTCCCATTGAGCCCGATATTTCTAGTGATTCCTTTATCTTAAATCTTGGTGCCTCGTCTTACTCAACCACCATATTCATCGATGCTACTCTTATGGAGAAGTTTACCACTCCATCTTTAGAAACCACACTCTCTTGTGAGTATTCCTTTACTCCTCCCAATGAGTGTGTGTCTCCCACGCTTGAGTTGGATCATCTTCCTCCACCGTTTATCCCACCTGACCCACCCATTGTACCTTTCACCCCACCACCTGGTTTGGATATTGATTTTACACATTTCACGTTTCCATCTACATTTTTAGATCCACACCTTAAACCATCCTCTACCATCTACGAGAGTATATGTGGTGATATTCTCCACTTTCGTGACACCGAGATTGTTACTTTATGCACACCACTTCCATATGGTGTTGAATTTTCTTCTCAACAGCTCCCTGGTGTGTCACGGGGCGACCATTACCATCGCCCATTTATAGAACGGTCGTGTGATTTATATGAGTCCCACCCCATCACTATTGCCAAACCCTTTTGCCTTCCCATCCAATTAAAGCACCACGCTTATAGGGCCCTTATTGCCCTCACCTTCCATCTCAATAAGGCTCGTGGCCGATTCCTCTTCATCCTTTCCACCCTCACCTTTACCCTAATTCCCACCCACCCATGGTCCACCGATGCTTTTCATCGCATGATGCACTTTGCCATACAAGTGCATTGACCCCCTTAGACCTAATCCAACAAGACTGACGCTTCAGTCTTGTTTGGGGGTGATTCTCATCACCCAATTCTTCTGTCGCCCCGCGCTTTCATAGATCTTATCTTTAGGGTGAGAATGGTTCGGTTTGGCTGAAGACATTAAACTTAGCGCTACCGGGAGGCAACCCGTGTTTCTTGTACTAGTCTCATCCTGTTTGGAGGTGGTGTTTCACATCACCCTATGCTTTATCATGCTTATAGACTTGTACTCCTTTTTTTCTCTTATCATTTATTCAGGTTTCATCTTCGCCTCATCTGTCCACTTCATTATCGATTCATTCTGGTATTATCTTTCCTACCTTATGCTCTCAATTTAAAAAAATCATTTTACTTAACATCGAGGACGATGTTCCTTTTTGTTTGGGGGTGGGTAATTTTATCAAAATTATATCTCTTTTGAAAAAAAAATGATTTTTAAAATTTTCTGTAGTTTCTTTCATCTCAATCATTGATGTGAATTTTCAATCATCCATCTTTCAAAGTCTAGGAATCAAGATAGAGAATATTTTTTCTAATAGCTTATGTGATACGTAACAAGGCATGTTTTACCATGAATTTCTAGACTCAACAAAATTTGCGCACTTATCACGTCACTACGGTTTAGAGTTGAGGAGTACTATAATTCTCAAGAAAACCTTAAGGATAACTAGTAGAGACTTTAGCTTGTGAGATTCATGCCTTTCACCCTTTTAGAGTGCTTTACTCAATCTTCGAGTAACAAGTTGATTCAACTTCTTTTGGATCCGCACTTTAGTTGTTGTATAATCTCATTATCCTTCATTAAAATTTGTCTTCATCACTCAGAATGACATTTTTTCGAGTTGTAAGAAACATGTGTCTTTAAATTTGTCCCGATCACTAGATTTTCATCCATACAATTACCACTTTTCCATATCACATTTCCATTCACTCACCCATTACATTTCCATGTTCTTCCAAATTCCCATATATTCCCCTCATCATCATTCCCCACTCATTTCATATATCTTCCATCATTTCAAATAAAAGAGTGTTGACTCCATATGTTTAATGTCTTCATTGTTGGTTTGAAAAGTGAGAGAAAAAGAAAAAAGAGAAAAACATAAAAAATAACAAAAATAGAAATATAGAAATATAGAAAAAAAAGAAAAAAATACAGAAAAAGAAAAAAAATAGAGAAAAATAAAAGAAAAAGAAAAAAACAAGAGAGAAAAGAAAAGAAAAAGAGAGTTGTAGTTTATTTTTATGTAATAAAGACATTTGTGCCTAAAGTGTATACACTCTTCTTTCACATCCATCTTTTACCCATCGCATAACCATCACTCATCATTCATCCATCCATCACCATCCTACCTCATATCATATTCATACTCATTTCATTCCCCCCCATCCATAATCATCCGTTATTTCCCCTAGGTGTTCGGGCAAATGAAAGTCATCGTGGTGAATAACTCGACGTTCTCACTGTATTGATTAGCCTTTCTTTCATGAGATCATTTTTCTTTCTAATTGTTCGTTCTTTCTTATGTGTGTGATACATTTGAACTTGCTTACATTTACTCATCTCCTCACACACAAGAGAGATACACTTACCCATATCTCGAGAGTTCGTTTGAGATAGTTATATCTAGTGAGGTTTTGAAGTTGAAGTGTTGATTCCAAAGAGGCAATCTAGGAATTACTCTTATGATACTCGACCTGTTTTGACTGATTCACACTACACACGTTGAGTTCTAGGAAGGATATGCCTTGAGTATTTACTTATCTTAATCTTTTTACACCTTCTAGCTTGTATTTCTGAAAATATTTTTCTTGTGATGAATTGTGCGATATTTCTACGTCTAATAAGAGATTGATTGCCTTTCAATAATTTTTTGCAAATAAGAACTTTGTGGGTATATGCCCTGCAAACCCTCACGAGACATAACTCGTCCTGTAGGGCAACCTATAGGTTTAAAGGCTTGTTGCACATGCTAAGTGCAATCGCAAGTGCCCGCAAAAGTGGTACACTTTTGGTTTCTTATCTTTCTCTTTATCTTATTGCTCGAGGACTAGCAACGCTTTGTTTGGGGGTGGTGTGATAAGCACGCAAAACTGTACATTCATACCCCGAATAGACGTACTTTAGTTGCTAATTCTCGACAATATGGGTCTTATGCGCTTAATTGTTCAATATGCAGTCTTAATTGCAGTTGCGGTGTCAAAAGCTATATTTCCAGGCAATTTGGAGTTAAAATGGAGTTAATTACCTTATCCCGTAACCCTAACCTAGCCTAAACCTACCCCGAACCTCATGTGTGTCTAATTTGTCTCTTTTTAATATTATATAGATTTTTAGTTTTGAGTCATCTTTATTTTTAGGATTTATTTTATATTTATTTAGTATTTTCTAGGTTTTGTTTTCTATTTTTCTATTTTATCTTTATTATTATAATTTTATTTTATTTTGATTTTGATTTTTATTAGTTTTTAGTTTCATTAGGATTAGTTTTTAGGAGTTTATTTTTAGTTTTTTATATTTTATATTTTTTTAGGACTTTAATTTTCATTTAGATTTTTAGTTTTTATTTCTTTTCTTTTATTTAGTTTTTATTTAAGCTTAGGATTTTATTTTTTATTTTTTAGTTTTAATATTTTTATTTTTTTTCTTTAGTTTGTTTTATTTTTAGTGAGATTTTATTTTTTATTTTTATTTTTATTTTAGTTGAGTCTTTATTATTTTAGTAGGGTCATAAGTTAAGCACACACACACAAACCTTTCCTACACCCTAAGTCACACCCCAATTACCATATACTACCATACACCCAAATACCTCTTATCCTAAACCCTCACCCAGCTAATCAAACCCACCATCATCTGCCACCTCTCACCATCTCATTCTCTCTCCTCTCTCATAAACCTCCATAACCAACACCCACAAGCTCTACACCCATTTCCCATCTCCTCTCTCCTAACCTCCACACCCACTTACAACACCACCGTCGGCGTCCCTTTAGACCCCAATCCCGTCGCCCTCGTCCAGACACCTGGGCCCCCTTCGTCATCCCATCCCCCTCATCGGAGATCACACCGTCCAACCCATGGACCCCTAACCCCAGTAGGCCGGCAATGCCAAACCCGCCGGAATCCCTCTCGGTCGCTCCCACGATGGAGGCGCCACCTAAGATCCATCTCTTGCCGGAGTCGTGTTCGGACTCTCTCTATCTCCTCGATCCAAACTCTGGCCACACCCAGCTGTTCCCAACTCCAACCGGCGGTGATCCAACCCCATCTCGAATAGTCGAAACCAAAAACACATTTAACCCCTTAGCCAAAAATCGTGTTCTCAACCTTCTGCCAAATTCCAAGCCAAGACCAAAATAACAAAAAACCCACATGTGCCTAATAAACCCACTTATCCCCTTTTACCCAAAATACCCCCAACTAACTCTTTCACACCTTTTTCCCAAAACACCCTCAATAACCATATCTGATTTTTTTATTCCCTCACCCCCATTTCTCTCATGACCTCACACTCCTCTCACCATTTTCATGCACACTCAAGCCAATTCCAAAAAATACCCCCATGCTCCATGTTCTTACGATAAATGAAGATGAAGACCCCATTTGAAAAAAGAGCTAGATAGATAGGAATTTTTAAAGAGAGAAAGTTTAGGGTTAGAAATAAATTAGGGTAAACACCATTTTGTAAATAGTTTTTCTTTTTCTTTTTTTGAGATTATTGAGTGATAAATGTCTGAGGATTGATTTGAGTGAAATTTTTATGTAATATTGTTTGGATCACTCAAGTTGATGGATTATGAATTTCAACTCAGGGATTGAGGATCAATTAAGCATCAAGAGATTGGGGTTTGATTGTTCTTTTCTCATCTCATTTATTTTATGCCTTTGATTATTAATTTGTCATATTTCATATCATGTTAGGCTAAATCCCCTTTACAGGGGTGGGGTAAAACCCTTATTTGATGTTATTTTATTTTTATTAGTTTAATTACTTGAAAAGTCCCTTTGAATGTTAATTTTGACCCCTCGCCCTTAAATTTACGCCTCTAGAGAGGGTAAATGATTTTCGAGAGAAAATAGAAATTCTAGTTATAATACCCATTTTAGATTCGAACTAGATATATGGGTTTCTTACGAGGGGTATTATAACTTGAATTTCAACTCTAAATTTATTATCTAAGATTGACATAAATTTTAATTGATCAATCCTAGCGGGTGATTAATTAAAAGGAGTGTAGATCTATTTTTCTAGAGTTGTGGGGTGTTAAACTTAATTTTCTAAAAGATTACTATTATAATTACACTTGCAACGAGAGTTGGTTTTTAATTTTGATATTAATTTGGGAGAATTAAAATAATTAAATTAATTAATTAGAATAACTAAAATTTGTGGTGTAATCCCACTCCTTGATTGTTCTCAAAATTATTTACCTCACTTTATCTCTTATTTTATTTTAGACTTTATTTTTCATTTTAGTAACTTTCTAGTTAGTTGTTATCATCTCTCATTTAGTTTAGTTTAGTATTATTTCACCTCACCTCACCCATTTGTTTTAATATTTGAAAAAGCTAAAAAAAGTAGAAAAGTGAAAAAGCACAAAAAGAAAATAAAAAGTGAATTACAATTGAATTTAGTTCCATTTGCTTCACAACCTTGAAAGTGGTTTGATACCCTTACTTACCTCTACACTTGAGTTGTTACATTTTGTAGGTATTTGAGGTTTTGATTAGAAAAGCTTTTCAAACAACGATGACAAGACAAAAAATACACCAAAAAGTTCTTTCTATCATTTCTCAAAACATGTGAAAAATGTAGTCGTCCCCAAAGAAAAGGCATGAAAGAAAAACTTATGCATATGAAACTAAATAGATCACGGTTTCAGGGACTAAGTTATGTAATGGGAAGGTGTTAGGTACATATTCCACCATTTGGATCTCTCATGAGCTATAGTAATGTTTTTTTCCTCAAAAATGCAATTTATCTGTGCCACGTGTGTGGAGTGAAATAGATGAGAAAAGAAATATTCATACCCACATCATGGAGAAGAAGGGGATGAGTCATTATAAGGAGTATAAATAAAAAAAAAGTAAGAAAAATAATATAATAAGTACCCAAAAGGTGAGTAGCATATGGAGGCATAATCCATCTCAAAGAATGAAATACACATGTCTCACGGGACTGCTAAAAATATAATAAAGAGAAAAGGCTATGATATATGCAATATACCGGGTCATAATCTACTATAAGAATGTGGATATACATGATTACAAAAATGAATGAGAATACAAAATATGAAAATATGATATAATATCAGCAACACACCAAATTATGATTCACTATGAGGAAGCATATATGCATGTTTGATAGGGTTGCTAAGAACATATAAACTAGTTTGTGTGTGTGTGTGTGTGTGTGTGTGTATGATACTAATGAGATTGAGAATTAATAAAGTGAAAAAGCAAGAGAAAAGGAATCAAATCCAAAGGAAAAATCTGTATTCCTATGTAGCCAAAAATGGCATCAAAGTTCATGAAGTTCGAAAACATATAAGGTAGAATTTCGTTATTTTGATTTCTTAAAAATTGTGCACAATTGAGGAATGTGTAGTAAAACTGAAAGGAAAAATATAATTTGGGGTTTAAGAATCAAATCCTTTATTTTGTTTTTTTAAGTTTGTGAAAATAAATTTGGGTGAATATATAAATAGTAAAAAAATGTGACTAAGGTGAGGAAATGACACTAAATGTGAATAATATACGAATAAGTAAAAAAGTGAGTAATATTACTATATTACTTTAGTTTGAATGAAAAGGATTTTGACCTTATATGAAGCTTGAATTCTAATTTTGATGCTGATGTAGGTTAATTTTGGTGGTGTAATGGTGATAAAGTGGGGAAGAAAAGTGAGGTGTATAGATGATTTAGTGGAGTGTTAAAAGAATGTTTTGAAAGGGATGTGTAAAAGGCTACAAATTGATTTCGAGGAAAATGAGGTTTGGGGATCTGGAAAATAGGGTCCGTGACAATGAGGTAATGGCTTCCTTATATGGGAAATTTTTAGGGATGGGGGTCTACCTATCGGCATTAGTCTAGGCTTGCCTATTGGCATAACCCATGACTTAGTGGCTAAGTAAAGTACACGTATGCCAATAGATAGAGGGCCAGAGGTTTCTATAGTTTGTCCGAAATAGACTTTTTAGAAGATATGCATTAAATGAAAATTGCAAGTCTAATTCACGCATGATCGGGACTGCTGGAAAGAGGATTAAATTTTATACAAAAATGAATTAAAAAACTCTCAGGTTCGAGTGTTAACCAAATTCAAATAGATATTGAAAGCATCCAGTGGCCTCTAGATGAAGGTTTGAAGGGAAGGGTCGGGGTCTGAGCATTGAAGGAACTGTGTTTGGGACCTATAAAGGTGAATAGGGGTTACTATAATGGGGGTACTAGAATTGTGTGTTTATTAATCCCCTCGATGAACGATCTTAGGATAAGCGAAGGTCATCAAAAGATAGACACCCCAAAGAAGGTGAGTTATAGGGGTGAAGTTCTGACTCTGAGGACCTAGGGAGGGTAAGTAACCTGATTCAATGGGTCAAGGAAAATTATGTGGGCTTAAGGAGTGGAAACGACCTAAGGGCCGAGGCCAATTCTATGGGCCTAACGAGTGAAAGTAACACGACTAAGTGGTTTGAGGATAATTATGTGGAACTAAATAGTAGAAGAAATAGATTCAATGGCTCAAGTTATACAAAGGGCCTAGATCAATTTTACGGACCTCAAGAGTGAAAAGGAACTGAGTCAGAGGGTCAAGGCCAATTTTGAGGGCCTATGTTAATTCATGTAGACCTGGAGGGTAAAATACACCTAATTTAGAGCATCAAGAACAATTCTAAGGGCTTGGGGATCGAAAATGACCTGACTCAGAGGGTTGAGACCTAATTTATAGTCATAAGGAGTAATTGTGGCCCAATTCAGAGGGTCATGGCCAATTCTGCGGGCCTTGGTCAATTTTGTGGACCTAAAGAGTGAAATAGATCTCATTTAGACCAATTATGCGGGCCAAGATCAATTATGTGGACCTAAAGAGTGAAGGTGATCTAATTTAGAGGGTTGATACCAATTTTACGGTCCTTAGTCAATTATACGGACCTAAAGGATAAATGTTTTGGACTTTTCTAAGATTTTGGTAATTTTTTCATTGGGGAGTAATGTTTATTTCTCTTATGCAGATGGACATTACTTTTTCAGGCATACGCTCTCAGGAATCGATAGCTATTAATAAGGTATGGGAGAATCTCCTGAGGGAAGTGAAGTTAATGGTGGAGGTTGCAGGGTTTTGTCCTCTTGCAGGGGCTTTGGATGATACGCCAAGATCATCGAGGGCTTTGTGTAGTTTAGAAGAGCTATGGTGGGACACTACTCACATATTTTATCTTAAAATGGGTGATATGATGCATTTCTGAGGATGCAATACGGACTACCCTGGGGACTTTTGGAGAATTATGTCTCGAGAATATATAAGAATACCAGGGTTTAAGGACACCTTGTTGGAATTCCACATAAACATCATGGAAGGATAACAGGTGCGTCAGGAAGCTGAAATATTTATTTTTCTTATGTTAGGAGGCTTCACGGTGGCGTCGAGTGGTGATGTTGTCCAACTATGGTTCCTAGCCTTTCTTCGTGTCGTCTATGAGATTCACATGTATAAATCGGGGAGCTTCACATTGGCTTATCTGTATGATCCTCTGGATGCTTGTCGTTAGTATACATGTACGGGTCCCATGTACCTTTTGGAGGTAGCTTTTATTTTTTTTTCATTTTTTCTTATTTATGTTTTGAGATTTTTATTGAGATAATTGTGTTGTATTTTGGAGATGTGGTTTTAGAAGGTGATTGGTCATAACATGGGATTGTCTTGGCAAGCGAGTGAAGTGGGGGAGTTCTCGAAGATGCATTGGTGTAGGAAATTAAACAGAGTATCGAAGGATTTTTTTTGAAGGATATGAACGCGGTGTTGAATGCCCTTACGAGTGACCAAATCAGAATTTATTTTCATTTCTTTTTTAGATTTTTGTGTATTTTCCTTCTGTTTTTGTGGATTTTATTAATGGTTGATTTTAATTTTGGGACATGTGACGTTTATCCTTGGCATCTGGTCTCGAGGGAAACGGGGGCCATGGGCATTCATGCCAAGATGTGGAGATTATTAGTGCATGAGTTTGGGTATGTCTGGTACTTAGGAGATGAGGTAGTGAGGCATGTGATGGAGGGTGAGGTGGAAGCCCTAACGTCGGTACCTCATACTTTTATGAGTGAAGTGGGTAAGTTGTCAAACAAAGATAGGACGAAGGTAATAAAGTATGAGTCTTATACGTTCTATATTGATACGGCAGAGGGGTATGACTATCTAGATTTTGTGACCACTTAGCTGAAGCCGTCATCCATATATCGAATGGAGGGTGTACCTACACCTTCAACGGGGACTATGAATTGTAGCAGTGTACTATGTCCTTCAACATATGCGTTAAGGAGAGATGTAGCGACAGTAGAGGACAATCCCATCGATCACTTTTATATTACTTCTTATCACATCCAGTTGGGTGGAGTCCCTATTATGCCAGTGCCTCATCGTCCTTAGGCGCTGATAGATTTCTTCTCTCCATTCTCCGAGGAAGTTATTCAAAGGGAGATATGACATTAACTTTTGATTCCCAAACTGATATTTTGATCTTTCCTCTATTACTGACTTTTTTTTTAACTTAAGTGATCTGATATGCCCAAAGTGCGCCCTCTTACTTAGAGTAACTAACCTTGGCCAGTCTCACAACCGAGGTGACCAGAAGCTTATGACAACCATCAGTAAGGTCATCTCTGATAAGGTCGGCCCCAACCGACGTTGCAGAAACCTCATACACCAACCTCAGTTGGTCCTCAGTCGAGGTCAGCGAAGTCTCACGGGCACAACCTACTACCAACATCATCATCGACCGACGTTACAGCTACCTCATACCTAACCTCGGTCAGCCCTCCTAGCAGAGGTCATCATAGACACAAGGTATCTACCATCACGTGGGGGAATATTGAGATCATCATTATCTACATAAGATCAGCGGTGTGTCATTCTCATACTGGTTTGATTCTCATACGCATGCTCATTACATGCTTAGGGGGTACATTATACCCCCAAGCACTATATTTAGAGGTCATCCTCTACCTTGTAAAGGGATCCATAATTGCAACCCTAGCTGAAACTCTGATAGTTTACTCAGTAGAAAGAGAAAGCTTGAGAGATTGTATCTATGGCCATTAGTGCCTTCATCTAGTGATATTACTGTAGGCCAGATTGGCTGAACCACTTATATACAAGTGTTCATCCTCTTATCCTCACCTCCTTATACTATATATATATATATTTATATATATATATATACACACTCTTGTGCTGCCATTGTTATTGCTAGATTGAGCTTGTCAACACCTCATCTGGTGGTGCTATTTCCAGCATCATCATTTTAGCGCAGTCAGTGGGAACGAGAAGATTCATCTCTTCCTTTTTTCACCTTGACCTTACCGGAGACTCTGGTGGTGAACCAAGCCTCACCCCTCGTGTGAAGTTGTGTCACCATTGAAAGAGATCCTTTAAGGTATCAAGCTCTATAATATTTTCATTACAAGCTCTCTAGTATCATCATATGGCACTGGACTTACCACCACCTCCTCCGCCATCTGGTGTTAGAGGACTTAGTTCCATCCAGGTACCACCCTAGTCTGAAATGGCTGAGGTGGCAACAGCCTTGAAGTCCTTGGTTGCAACGCAGCAAGTGATGAAGGAGCAATTTGCCCAGCTAAGCCAAAATATAATAAGACCACCTGGGGTCTCACCAGAGATGATTACTCTGACAGCTGTTCAACCACATCCTGAGGCTAGGGGACTACCCCAGGCACTGAGAAAGGACCAACCCACACCTCAGCAGAGGAGGGACGTTGCTGAACCTAAGCGTTTATGCCAGGGGAGGCAAAGAAACCCTTTCCTTAAGGACAGGTATGATGACATTGAGGCAGAGGATATGAAAGAAGATTGCTGGGAGCCATACGAGGTTTCAAATAACACACTACGTCTTATACAATAGAGCCGAGGTTATGGAGGAAGACGAGATGATGATGCCCGACAAAGAGGATCAGATTTTGATCGCTTGAGTAGAGGGTCGGCCTTTGAAAGGCTCGACCCAGTTAATGATCTCAGGCAGAGGTTATCGAGGTCAAAAAGTGTAGTTGAATCAAAAAGGGAAGGTGATGAACATTAGTGTCATCATGGCCGACCCCAACATGGCCGAGACTGTGGCCAGGAGGTCAACAGTCGACGTTGTGCAGCAACTGAGGAACCCTCGGTCCACCCCTTGGAGGTGGCTAGGGAAAACCTTGGCTAGGCCAACATCGATAAATCTTGGAATAATTCCATTCAACGTATGGAAGAGAATATTGGGAACCACATAAAAATCCGAGACCCACTACAAAGACGATTTTCAGAGGGCTCCCCATTTGTGGCAAGGATTGTCAGCTTCCTAAACCACCAATGGTGTCTCCCAAGTAAGATGGTAGTACCAACCCAGTGCATCACATTGAGATGTATCAGTCTGCAATAAACATTTATTCAATCCCTTATGAGATGAGGTGATGAGATTTTTCAAGAACCTTGACGGGAGCTGCACATATTTGGTTCACTTCTCTTCCTAAAAATTCTGTTGATAACTTTAAGGGTTTGGCTGAGCATTTTATACACAACTTCTATTTTAGGGTAAGACCTCAGAAGAAGAAAACCCATGTACTTTACGTAAATCAAGGCAAGAATGAGAGCCTCAGAGACTACATTGCAAGATTCAACAAGGAAAAATTGGAGGTTGAAGATTACGAAGAGAATATATCAATGACAGCCCTCATTGGAGGACTTTAGAAGGGAAAGATAATTTGGAAGCTTGTTGAAGACCCTCCTAAGTATGTGGCTGAGCTCTTAGAAAAAGTTGGAAAGGTTATGAATGTAGAAGAAGAAATGGCTGCAAAGTATGAGGATGAGAATGGAAGCATCAGTGGGAAACTTCAAAGGAAGAAGGATGGAAAGAAGAGAGTTACAGATGATAAATTTTCACACTATACTCCTCTAACTGTGAACTGCGAGCACATACTCAATGAAATAAAAAATGATAGATCCCTAAGATGGTTGGAGAATCTGAAGGCTCCTCCACATAAGAGGAACAAAAACCTATGGTGTGAATTCCACCAAGATCACGACCATCTAATTGACAAGTGTTTCACCTTGAAGGAAGAGATTGAGCAAAATATTAAAGTATAGAAAGCTCAGAAAGTACGTTAATGGTAGAGAACCTAAGGGAGGGAGAGATGACCCTAAAAAGAAGAGAGATGACAGGTTCCGGGAAGATGCCCCTACTAGAAGAGCTGAGGATTCAGATGATGATGTCGATGACCCTGACCTCCCACCAAAAAATGATAATATCTCAGTGAAGAGGGTTGGTATCATGCCTTTTAAAGTGAACACCATCTGTGGAGGACTAGCAGGGGGTGGCTCAGAGGTAGCCGATCGGAAAGATCACGCGTCAGAGGCCAAGTTAGTGACCAAAGTCGAGGTTATGAACTTCGCATCTTCAGAGGTTATATAAGAGAATGGAAAGAATGTAGATATGGATACCCTCATAGTGGCCTTCTCATGACTTGATTTTAAAGGTATCTTATCTCCACACAATGACCCTATGGTAATCACCACAAGGGTGAATGGGTGCGATGTTCAGGGGATACTCGTTGATGGGGGTAGTTCTATAGACGTTATGTTTTGGCCCTATTTTAAGATCCTAGGCCTCAACAGAGCTAGGATTATCCCTTATCACCATCCCTTGATTGGATTCAGCGGAGAAAAGGTTCATCCATTGGGTATGTATGATATGGATGTAAGAATGGGAGATGAGTGGCCTAAGAGGTTGACCAGAAAAATCAATTTCTTTATGATGGATGAAAACGTCTTTCAGCTTACAACCTCATCATAGGACGAGTAGTCCTCAAGGAATTTGAGGTCGTGCCTTCAACGGTCCACCAAATGCTAAAATTCCTAAATCCCTATGGAGTAGGGGAAGTGCAAGGTGACCAAACATCGGCACATGAATGCTACTTCAACTCTCCAGAAGAGAGAGAGGCTCATAAGAGGTAAACAACCACATTCAACATCGATACAATTAATCTTAGAGAAGAGACAAAGCTTAAAAAAGGAGAGGTCGTGGAATAGGTATAATTGACACGACTCAGAATGTGTCTCTAAAGTGTGTACTCTCTAGGCTCAAGTGCAAGCCTGTCGTTCAAGTAATAATCCGACAAGTTGGGTATCGATCCTCAGGGAAAAAGGACAACGAAGTTGTGACGACGGGATAAGATTGAGGAATCCTAGCGATGACTCTAAGAAGAAAAGAAAAAAAAAATTGATTTTTGGTGTTTGGGATTGATTAAACTAAATGCAATTATGGAATTATTATAAAATATGCAACTAACTAAATTATCTAAATGAAGAATGCAGAATTAAACTGAAACTTTCAACTAAATGATGAGAAAATAGGATGGGAATACAATCCCCCAACCCTAGTGTAATGCAGTGACAACGTCAATCATAAATTTATTCGATTAATTCAAACCCGGAATTTAGTACTCCCAAGCATTATGTATACGAGGTTCAAGCCCGCGTCATACCTAATCTGAGGATGAGTAAATCGGTATCGTGGTAATTACATTCAAATTGTACTCTAAATCATCACGAGTACCCAGAGGCAAACGAGATATAAAGATCTACAATTCTTAAGAAATTACGCGATACGATTAAAATTAATCATTACATTCATCGGATCGACGTTATACACATGCACTAACACATCAGGTTGGGTTCATGCATCCCAACCTTGAAAAACCTAGCCGGACATGTTAAATTGACTAAAGCATGAAATAATGACGTTGCATGTGTAGGAATTCATGATGAAACTGACTAGAAACATGTAACTACGTATTATGAATGCGAAAACAAGTTGAATCTAATAGGAAAACAAAGCATGCAAGAACAATAATAAAGAACAAGAATTTTGAATTAAAACTAGAAAAGCAAACCCGAAATAATGAAATCTTGAAGCAATTTATTCCCTTGATGTTCCTAGATGTTCCTCCCCTTTCTTTCTACCAAAAACTCTCTAAAAGTAACCCTAAAAGCTGCTCCTAGGTTAATGCCTACGTTTCCCACAAGTTTGGAGTGTTTAAAACCTAATAGGAGACTTGGAGATAAATCAGAATAAAATACAAAATCCGCGTGTCAGGTACAGCGAACCGGTTCGGAGGTACAGCGAACCGGTTCGGAGGTACAGCGAACCGGTTCGCCCCCCCCCGAACCGGTTCGGGGTGGGGTTCGCATGTACCAGCCTAGACTTGCTCTCTACACTTAGATTTTTTTCTGGATTTTCTCTTCTTTTCATGGATTTTTCTTCAACTTCAACTGAGCATAACTTTTCAACCGTAGCTCGGATTTGGGTGCCGTTTCTTCCAGTGTTCTCGTTGTTCCTAGCTATTCAACTTCCCAGTTGACTTATTCTTCCGGATCGGGCTGCAAAATTACCGACATGCCCTTGAACTTGCCTTCTTAGCTTTTCTTGCACTGTCTTGCTTCCTCCTTTGCACTGCTTGCATAATTAACCTGTAAAACCAATAGGAGAAGCACGAAACACGCAATACTCGCCAAGAAGGTTAGAAGCATAAAAGTGAATCAAATCCATATATGTTACATCATTCGGGTTCACAAAACTACTGAAATTAGGGGGATAAATATACAATATTTATGCCCAATCAAACCCCCCTAACTTAGAACTTGGCGCGTCCCGAGCAATGTAAAAGAATGAAAGTAAGAGTTAAGGACACTTCAAGGACTTTATTGGGATAGAATGCCACTTTCGCGGGCAAGCGATTGCATTTAGCATATGCAACAAGCCTTTAAACCTCTAGGTTACCCTAGTAGGACGAGTTGTGTCTCGTGAGGGTTTGCAGTGAATATACCCACAAAATTGGACTCAAAGAAAATTCAAAATACGCAAAAATTGTACAATTCAAACTTTTCCATAAAATAGTCATCATCAAGTCATATTTACAAGTCTCAAACCGTAGTGTGTGTGTGCGAAGCCGGAAATATAACCACCAATTTCCATCGATTGATCATTATGTTACTTATCCGAAAATTCGTTTTGATTTCAATTTCTCACGGAATGCACTCACAAACGAATCTCTAGGATTATGGCTATTCTCTCGGCATGCGTGATATAAGGAGTAAATGTAATGGAAGCAAATACACGCATGCATTTAGAAAGATGGAAATTTTATGGTGAAGGGATCTCTTCAATGGATTACAGTTTTAAAAACGGGAACATCGCCTCTACTTCGCGCATTTAACCTCTTATATTATCTTTTGGTGTATTAACTCTCAACGCGGTACTCAATTTACGCAATTTGGACTCGGTTAGGACTTTTTCGGGTTAAAGGTTGCATTGGGTAAAATAAAGGCGGTATGGAAGGTTGGAATTGGAAAAGTCATTCGTGATGTCCATTTGTGCATTTTCCGGGCTATTGCTCATTTTTTTTTCTTCTTTTTCTATTTTTTTTTCTTTTCTTTTTTTCTTTGTTGCTATTTTTGTTGAGCATTCCTTTTTTTTTTGTTGCACTTTTCGGACTTTATTTGATAAATGTTCGATTTTCACAATTTCGGGCTTTTTTGGGTTTTTCGGGTTGTCAAACGAAAGGGAAAATTATTCGGCTCAATTTGGGTTACAAAAGGTAATTTTTCGCTACTTTTTTTCTGGCCTATATTTTTGGGTGACAAACGAGGGTCTACTTCATTGTCCAAAATACCAATTGTGTTACCATATGCGTTTCGAGGTGAATTTAAGTTTAGAGACTAATTTGGCACGATTTTCAAGGCAACATTGCACACATTTTTTTAAACCGATCAAAATGAAAGGATTGAGATCCTTGACAACTTATTAAGCGCTAAAAAGAACTTTGAGTTAACAATTAACTCGGATTGATTTAAAAACTCGCAAAACGTGATAGGCTAGAATCTCACTGGGTTTGTTAATCTCCACATTTATTCGTTAAGTCGTCAATTTTCGCACAATTTCCATCTTTGGTCAATTTCGGCTTTGTGTATGTTGGGTGTTTACAATTTGAGACTCCAATTTGACTTTTAATGATATTTTTGAAAATTTTGAATTCCAATTTTTATTTATTTTGAACAAAAATATTTTTGGATTTTTTCAAAATTTTATGATTTTTTTGGAAATTTTGGGCATTTTTGAAAATTTGTGAAGTTTTAGAAATATGCACTTGTGACCCCCCCTAACTTAGACTTTTGCATTGTCCTCAAGCAAAAAGGACGAAAATCTAACTCAAGGCGAATGAAAAGTGCGGAAAAATAAAACAAACAAATATGAAAAATGCAACAAGACACTATATGACACTCATGCATGACTCAAAAATACGACAACAATCACCCCATACGCGTCGGGGGTGCGACGACCTCTCATCTCTCCATAAACTCACCCGACCCCACTTATGGGGGTTGATGCTCTCCTTGTCACTCTCGTCCTAGGATCATATTCCAATAATCAAAACAAGTTGGGACCTCGCCCATAGATAAAGGATAGACCGGGAGACTCGTCGTGACTAATTGAAAAGGGATCCTTGTGATGCTGACTCAAAGCATGGTCAACGTGTACTGACTCGGAGGGGACACCTAGGTTTCTTTCAATTTTTAAGACGCATGGGTCGGGCTCTAAGTCGGATGAACCACAACTTTTCTCCTCACTCGCCTTCGGGGCCTCTAGTGTTGTGGGTGGATTGTCACAACGAAGGAATTCATCAATTTTTGCTTTTAATTCGCTGTCGTCTAAGTGACTACATGAATCCAATAGGGATTGGCCTTCAATAGTAATGCTTTCATCAACCTTCCCGAATTCTCTTTCAAAATCTTCCATGCTCATGTCGCCTAGTTCTCCCTCTCTAGTAGTGCCTACATCCTCTCTTACTTGCTCGATCTCCAACTCCACTAGTTTTCTCTCTTCTACCCCCTCTCTCTATCTTTCAATTGCGGTCACAACACACCTCTCCCCCTCTTTGCTCTCATCGTCACATCTACCACCGTTACTTGGTGAAATAGGGCACACTCCTAACGTCTCTCTCTTGTGGGACCCTTTATTCTTGTGATTTGACATTAAAGATGATCCTAAGGTGTCTCCACAATAATTCTCCTCATTGTATTCCTCTATGACATCATTTATATAACTCACCGCGTGAAGATCATCTTCTTCCCCTGTCTGTTGGGTGATATGGAAGATGTTGGTCTCTAAAGTCATGTTCCCAAAAGTGAGTTGCATTCGCCCATTCCTAGTGTTGATGATTGCGTTAGCCGTAGCTAAGAACGGGCGCCCCAGGATGATAGGGACATGGTTGCTTGAGGTAAAGGAGGGCTCCGTGTCCCAAATGACAAAATCTACCGGAAAGTAGAAGGTGTCAACTTGGACGATCACGTCCTCAATTATGCCTCGTGGAATCTTCACGGTTCGATCCGCTAGTTGGAGAGTGACCTTTGTGGGCTTGAGGTCGCCCAAGTCAAGTTGCCTATAAATGGAGTAAGGAAGTATGTTTACACTTGCTCCCAAGTCAAGTAAGGCTTTCTCAATTTTATTATCTCCAATGATGCATGATATGGTGGGTGCACCGGGATCTTTGAATTTAGGCGGGAGATCATTTAGTAGAATGGAACTCACGTTTTGAGCTAGAAAGACATTCTTTTTAACCTTCATCTTCCTTTTTACCGTCAATAAGTCTTTGATAACTTTGCCATAGGCTGGAATTTGCTTGATGGCATCAAGGAAGGGCAAGTTTAGCTTCACTTGCTTAAGTACTTCTAGCACTTCATCACGTGGGCATCCTTTCTATGAAGAAATCAACCTTTGAGGAAATGGTGTCGCGGTGGGTGGTTTCGCTACTACCTCAGGCTCACTAGTGTTATTTTCATCACCTTCATTCAAGGGGACATCTTCGGCCTCTTTCGTGCCGGGCGAAATCTCCTTGTCTTTAAGTATGTCTCGTGGGGGAGGTGACAAGTCAACTACCCTCCCACTGCGTAGAGTGGTAATTGCGCTACATTGCTCAGGATGGTCATGGAGCGTCGAGCTAACACTAGTTTGACCTTGGAGAGGTCTTTGGCCTTGGGCAGGGAATTTGCCCTTCTCTTGAACACTTAACGAGGATTGTATTTTAGACAGATTCGCATTTATGTCGCCGATCAGACGATCATATTTGGCATTGGTTGCGGTCTGGTTTGCAATGAATTGATTCACGGTATCCTCGAAAGTTCTCCGCTGTGGTGGGATATAATTTCCATGAGGTGGTGGCACTTGCATATGTCCCTGCATGTGCGGAGCTTGTTGAAATTGTTGTGGAGGAGGAGGGGCAACATGTGAAAGAGGGTTCATTGCGGCATGTTGTTGCCCGTAGGTAAAACCGGGATGGTTTTTCCACGAAGGGTTGTATGAATTCCCGTGCGGGGCACCGAAATTACCCTTAAAGCCTCCTATCCCACTAACTTGCTCTTGCAACATTACTTTGTAGGCGGGTATCGTTGGACACTTCTCAGTTGAATGTCCCGCCTCACAAATTGCACACACCTTTTCGACGGGATTCTTGATGGATCCAACTACCTCACATAAGTCTCGCAGTCCTCTCTCAATGGTGTCCAATCGACAGTCCGACATAGAATTCTTATCTACGTGGAATAGATCGGATGTCGATGGAGCGGTGGTAGATTGTCGATTTCGGTTTTGAGCGTTCGGATCAGAGGTATCCCAGGATTGGGTAGTCTCGGTAACATACCTCATGTGAAGATCAGCGTCATGGGCATCTAGATCGACAAATGGACCACTTCCCATGGTTTCAACAAGCTGTTTAGAATTAAGATTTAACCCATTATAGATAAAGGAGATGATTTGCGATGGATCAAATCCATGATGGGGGCATGAAGCCACTAACTCGTTGAAACGTTCATAACATCAATGGAAAGGCTCATTTTCTTGTTGCCTGAATGCTTGAATTTGAGCCTTTATAGAGATTGTTCGATGTGTTGGGAAGAATTTCTTGAGAAATTTAGACTGTAGCTCATTCCAGGATGGAATCGAGCTTGGAGGTAAAGACCATAGCCAAGCTTTGGCTTTATCTTTAAGCGAGAATGGGAAGAGTTTGAGGCGGATTACCTCTTGTGTGCAGGTTTGATCATTGAGAGTATCACACACGTCCTCAAATTCCCTTATGTGGAGGTATGGCTTTTCAGAATCCATACCATGATAATGTGGTAGTGTCTGGATCATCCCATTTTTGAAACGAAATTGCCCGGCATTATACGGGAGTATAATGCATCCCGGAGTGACAGTGCGCTCGGGATATAAGAATTCTCTCAACGGGCGGTACGGGGGCTCATCCTCACCAGTAGCTGCATTGCTATATTGCGACATATCTCTCTCACTTGATGACTCGGCGATCTCACTGGATGTGCACGACGTGTGTCCTACGAAGGAGAAGGGAGTGTTGCTGGAGATTGAGTGTGACGGTGTGGGAGGTGGGATCCAGAATTGTGGGGCTTGTGGAGTGTGGGGACTATCAGGATTATACTCAACAAGTGGATTTTCGTGAATGCTGGTTGGAGTATTATGGGGTGTGGGAGTGGTTTCAGAATTTTGCATTAAGCTCAGGAGAGATGACAATTGTGAATCTTTTTGGATTTTTTTTTTTTAAATTTTTTTTTTTTTTGAATTTTTGGTCAACGCTTTGGATTAACTCAATCTAATCCTAAGTCTACCTAATTCCCCGGCAACGGCGCCAAAAACTTGACACGACTCAGAATGTGTCTCTAAAGTGTGTACTCTCTAGGCTCAAGTGCAAGCCTGTCATTCAAGTAATAATCCGACAAGTCGGGTATCGATCCTCAGGGAAAAAGGACAACGAAGTTGTGACGACGGGATAAGATTGAGGAATCCTAGCGATGACTCTAAGAAGAAAAGAAAAAAAAAATTGATTTTTGGTTTTTGGGATTGATTAAACTAAATGCAATTATGGAATTATGATAAAATATGCAACTAACTAAATTATCTAAATGAAGAATGCAGAATTAAACTGAAACTTTCAACTAAATGATGAGAAAATAGGATGGGAATACAATCCCCCAACCCTAGTGTAATGCAGTGACAACGTCAATCATAAATTTATCCGATTAATTCAAACCCGGAATTTAGTACTCCCAAGCATTATGTATACGAGGTTCAAGCCCGCGTCATACCTAATCTGAGGATGAGTAAATCGGTATCGCGGTAATTACATTCAAATTGTACTCTAAATCATCACGAGTACCCAGAGGCAAACGAGATATAAAGATCTACAATTCTTAAGAAATTACGCGATACGATTAAAATTAATCATTACATTCATCGGATCGACGTTATACACATGCACTAACACATCAGGTTGGGTTCATGCATCCCAACCTTGAAAAACCTAGCCGGACATGTTAAATTGACTAAAGCATGAAATAATGACGTTGCATGTGTAGGAATTCATGATGAAACTGACTAGAAACATGTAACTACGTATTATGAATGCGAAAACAAGTTGAATCTAATAGGAAAACAAAGCATGCAAGAACAATAATAAAGAACAAGAATTTTGAATTAAAACTAGAAAAGCAAACCCGAAATAATGAAATCTTGAAGCAATTTATTCCCTTGATGTTCCTAGATGTTCCTCCCCTTTCTTTCTACCAAAAACTCTCTAAAAGTAACCCTAAAAGCTGCTCCTAGGTTAATGCCTACGTTTCCCACAAGTTTGGAGTGTTTAAAACCTAATAGGAGACTTGGAGATAAATCAGAATAAAATACAAAATTCGCGTGTCAGGTACAGCAAACCGGTTCGGAGGTACAGCGAACCGGTTCGCCCCCCCGAACCGGTTCGGGGTGGGGTTCGCATGTACCAGCCTGGACTTGCTCTCTACACTTAGATTTTTTTCTGGATTTTCTCTTCTTTTCATGGATTTTTCTTCAACTTCAACTGAGCATAACTTTTCAATCGTAGCTCGGATTTGGGTGCCGTTTCTTCCAGTGTTCTCGTTGTTCCGAGCTCTTCAACTTCCCAGTTGACTTCTTCTTCCGGATCGGGCTGCAAAATTACCGACATGCCCTTGAACTTGCCTTCTTAGCTTTTCTTGCACTGTCTTGCTTCCTCCTTTGCACTGCTTGCATAATTAACCTGTAAAACTAATAGGAGAAGCACGAAACACGCAATACTCGCCAAGAAGGTTAGAAGCATAAAAGTGAATCAAATCCATATATGTTACATCATTCGGGTTCACAAAACTACTGAAATTAGGGGGATAAATATACAATATTTATGCCCAATCAATAATCCATCGTACTCAATGAGGATGAGCCGGAAAAAACCATCCAAGTCGTCAAAATCCTAAGAACCGATATCAAGGAGGAGCTGGTGAAACTTTTGAGGAAGGGACAAAGCATTTTTTCCTGGAACCATGCGAACATGCCTGGTATTGACCCTAAAATTATGTGCCATAAACTCAATATTGTAGAAGATACTAAGCCCATTAAGCAGAGAAGAATAGTATACTCAAGAGATAAGTATGATGTTATCAGAGAATAGGTTAGGAAGCTCGAGGAGGGAAAGTTCATCAGAGAGGTCATATACCCTGAGTGGTTGTCGAACGCTATTATAGTGCCAAAAGCAAATGGTAAATGAAGGATGTGCATAGACTTCACTGATTTGAATAAGTCTTTCCCAAAAGACAGTTTCCCCCTGCCTCATATAGATCAGATGGTAGATGCCACATTAGGACATGAGCTCATGAGCTTCATGTATTCATAGTTAGGGTATAACAAGATCTTCATGAATGTAAAAGACTTAACGAAGACAACATTCATCACAGACAAGGGGACCTATTGCTACAAGGTCATTCCCTTTGGGCTGAAGAATGTAGGAGCTACTTACCAACATCTTGTAAATAAGATGTTCAAGGATCAGATAGGCAAATACATGGAAGTGTATGTGGATGACATGTTGAAAAAAAGTCTAAAGGTCGACACTCATGTTCCCGGCCTTGCAAAAAGTCTGAAGCTCAACCCGGCCAAGTGTGTCTTCGGAGTACGAGCATGAAAGTTTTTGGGATTCATCGTTAATAAGAGGGGAATAGAGGCTAACCCTGAGAAGATCAAGGCCTTGCTAGAAATGAAGACACCCAGAACTATGAAAGATGTTCAGAGGTGAATTGGAAGAATTGTTGCACTTAATAGGTTTATCTCAAGAGCTACATACAAGTGTCTTCCTTTTTTCAAAGTTCTTAGAAAGGCCTTCAAATGGGATGAGGAATGTGACAAAGCTTTTAAGGAGCTCAATTCCTACCTTGGATCCCCACTACTCCTATCTCATCCCATTCTGTGAGAGAAGTTATATGTATATCTGGTTGTCTTTGAGTCAGCCATTAGTGCTGCAATAGTAAGAGAAGATGATGGAGTGCAGAGGCCAGTATACTTCAATAGTAAGAGAAGAGGATCTGAACAAAAGTACCCTAGGATGGAAAAATTAGCATATGCTTTGATACATGCTTCAAGGAAAATGAAGCCATACTTTCAATCCCACTATATGGTCATCATGACTGATTCCCCACTCAGACAGGTCTTCCATAAGCCTGAGAAGTCAGGCAGGATGATAACCTGGGCCATCGAGTTGGGGGAGTATGACATTATTTTTCAACCCAGGGTTTCCATCAAGGGACAGACACTCACAGACTTTGTAGTAGAGTTTACCTGGGAAGAGGTTGAGATTAAAGATAGTCAAAAGTCTATAGATGAACCAGACAGAAACATCTTCCAAGATCTGGATGAGATTGAGTCAAGCAAAGCCAAAAAAAGAATGGTTGAGAATGAGGAAGACAGGTACCTCTTCAGTCAAGGGACCCTATCAAAGGGAAACTTATGTTTAGATGAAATTGTTTGGAACCTCTTCATTAATGGGTCATCTTGTGAAAGCGAAAGTGGAGCGAGGATGATATTGTCAGCGCCAGATGGTACCGATATTGAATATGCGATGAGGTTCAACTTTAAAGCTTCGAACAATGAGTCAGAGTATGAGGCATTAATAGTAGTTCTTTCCTTGGCAAAAGACCTTAGTGCTGGCCAACTCCTAGTCCATAGTGACTCAAGGTTGGTTATCAACCAAATCCTGGTAGTGTATGAGGCCAGAGATGAAAGGATGGCCAAATACCTGAAGAGGGTGATTATAATGCTAGAAAGCTTCAAGTAAGTGAAGATTAAGAAGATACGTCGATAAGACAACAGTCAAGCCGATCCACTTGCAAGGTTAGCCTCATCAACAAGGACAAACATAAGAAGAGCAGTACCCGTGGAAATTCAGCTCAAGTCGACCATTGAAGAAGAAAATGTTGTCAGAACTTGCCTCAATTTGCATATGGGAGCCTCATGGATGGACCCTCTTATTAGATACATCAAAGAGGGAGACCTACCAGAGTCAAAGTCATAAAGAAGAAAGATGAGGTTCAGAGATGTAAAATTCTCAACTGTGGGAGATATCTTGTACAAAAATGGGTTCCTACTCCCTCTGCTCAGATGTGTCCACCCTTCATAAGTTTCACACATCTTGAAAGATGTACATGATGGATCTTTCTCCAGTCACACAGGAGGAAGAGCTTTAGCTAAGAGGATAATCACTTAGGGGTACTAGTGGTCGACCTTGGCCAAAGATGCAGCTGCATACATGAAGAAGTGTGATAAGTGCTAGAGGTTCTCCACCATCCCACATCAACCTCATCAACATATGATGTTAATCATCTCACCTTGTCAATTTAAAATATAAGGCATTGATTTGGTAGGACCCCTGCTAGAGCTGCAAATAACTATCGATTCTTAATATTGGCAATTGATTATTTCTCAAAATGGGTAGAGGCTGAGCCGATGATCACAATCATTGAGCAGAAGACCTTCCAATTCATCTCAAAGAACATCATTTATAGGTATGGTCTTCTAAACACCCTCATCTCAGACAATGGAACCCAGTTCAAGAACGTTTCCTTAGAGAAATGTTGTGAAAGAGTAGGGATCAAGCAGTTCTTCTCTTCTCCTGGACGATCTCGGGAAAATGGCCAGATCGAGGTCAAAAACTGAACAATCCCTGATGGGATAAAGAAGAGGTTGTAAGAGTCCAAAGGGATATGGACAAAGGAGGTACATTCTGTGTTATGGGCCTATAGGACGACAACAAGAACAACAATGGGAGAGACTCCTTTTATTTTTGCACACGGTTCAGAAGTTGTCATCCCCACAGAAGTAGGACTTCCCACTCTTAGAGTTCAGATGTATGACCCTTAGAGGAATAAGGAAGAGAGAAGACCTGATCTTGATTTGATCGAGGAAAGAGGAGAGGATGCAGAGATAAGACAAGCAACATACCAGCAGAGAATCGCAAAATTCTACAATCAAAGGGTGAAATCAAGGCCTATAGTTGTAGGACACCTAGTCCTAAAGAAGACGTTGGAAAAAGCAAATAAGTTCCATCCAAACTGGCATGGTCCTTACAGAGTAGTTGAGGACGTTGTGCCTGTTACCTACCGGCTAGAAAATCTTGAAGGAGAACCTTTCTCCAACCCTTGGAATTCTGATCACTTGAAGAAATATTACATACAATATTGCAGTTATTTTTATCCTTCTGTAATACACGTATCAGTTTATACAAAGGATGTTAATCAAAAGATAGAAATCTCTGTGCCAATACTTTGTTACATTATGTTTTAACATCATTAATTTGGTGAAGTATGAGGTGAACCATAATTTTATAATGACCTCAGACCTTTAACATCATTAATTTGGTGAAATTTATGAGGTGAAACATCATAATATGGTGAACTCAGACCTTTAACATCATTAATTTGATAAAATTTAAAAGGTGAAACATCATAATATGGTGACCTCAGACCCTTAACATCATTAATTTGGTGAAATTTATGAGGTGAAACGTCATAATATGGTGAACTTAGACCTTTAACATCATTAATTTGGTGAAGTATGAGGTGAACCATCATTTTATGATGACCTCAGACCCTTAACATCATTAATTTGGTGAAATTTATGAGGTGAAACATCATAACATGGTGACCTCAGACCTTTAACATCATTAATTTGGTAAAATTTATGAAGTGAAACATCATAATATGGTGACCTTCGACCTTTAACCTCATTAATTTCGTGAAATTTATGAGGTGAAACATGATAATATGGTGACCTCAGACCTATAACATCATTAATTTGGTGAAATTTATGAGGTGAAATAGCATTATATGGTGACCTCAGAACTTTAACATCATTAATTTGGTGAGATTTATGAGGTGAAAAATTATAATATGGTGACCTCACACCTTTAACATCATTAATTTGGTGTGATTTATGAGGTGAACCATCATTATATGATGGGCTCAGACCTTTAACATCAATAATTTGGTGAAATTTATGAGGTGAAACATCATAATATGGTGACCTCAGACCTTTAACATCATTAATTTAGTGAAATTTATGAGGTCAAACATCATAATATGGTGACCTTGGACCTTTAACATCATTAATTTGGTGAAATTTAGGAGGTGAAACATCATAATATAGTGACCTTAGACCCTTAACATCATTAATTTGGTGAAATTTATGAGGTGAAATATCATAATACGGTGACCTCAGACCTTTAACATCATCCATTTAGTGAAATTTATGAGGTGAACCATAATAATGTGGTGACCTCTGACCTTTGGCATCATTAATTTAGTGAAATTAATGAGGTGAACCATCATAATATGGTGACCTCAGGCCTTAAACATTAGTTTTGTGATAATTTATGAGGGTAAACTTCATAGATTGATGACCTCATACCTTTAACATCATCAATTTGATGAGAGTTTAAGAGGTATGAAATTCAAGCATAACATCATATCAAGCAACAGAGTCTAAAGAAGGTAGAACTAATGATTTATCATGAAAAAGATGAATTACAAGTCAGAGGCATCAAAAGGCCATCAGAAGTTCACAAAATTTAAGAGGTTCAAACAAAAGGGAAACCAAAACTACAACTTTTATAAAGCTTCACAAGAAAAAGGACTAAGTCTCTACAACTGCAGTCATGTCTTCATGACCGATGTTTGTCACCTCAGCTCCATCATCCTGAGGATTAGCATCTTCGGTCTCAGTGACCTCTAGGTGAGCAGACTCAGCTGGAGCAGCATCAGCTTCCTTAACTTCTTACAAGGCCTGAGCAAACCAGGGGTCACCAAATCCAAGACCCTCAAAGTCTGAAGCAGTCAGGCTCCCTAACTCTTTGTCCTTAACGGCTGCCCATTTTCTAGTTTCTTTGATACCTCTTTCAAGTTATTTAAAGACAAAACGAACAAATTCATCAGAGACCTTATAATCTTCAATGGTATTCTATGCAGCATCCTCTAAAGTATCCTTGACTGTAGCATTCACCTTAGTCTGAAGGGCATCATCCTTAGCCTTCAGAGCTTTATCGTGATCCCTCTTGAGTTTAGACATATCGCCATCCCTCTGCTTGACAACCCCCACCAGCCTTTCAACCTCTGTATTTAATGAGGCCTGAACTTGCTCAACTTCCTGACCCTTCTCTATAAGTGGCATCTTCTTCAGAGTCCAATCAATGAGACGATGTAAGGACAAGACACCCTGCAATAGAAGGTCAAATGTTTGAACATGAGCTATAATTTCTAAAAGATCCGAGGTTACACTTAAGGACATCAAAAGAACAAAAATTGATACATGAATTGTTATGTGGAGAGTAAACTCGACCAGTAATGGGATGTCCAAAGAGCGTAAGAAATGCTTGTCCTCTTCAGTCATTATTGTGCCGATAGCATCCGCAACCTTCAGAATGTGGCCAATCAAGCTATCATTGATCTTTAGCTGAGCAAGACGAGCAGCCAGGGCATCGTCTATAGAGATAGGAATTGCATGATCCCCTTTCTGAGTCTGGCTGGGCGTCAGATGCTCCGGGTCAGCTTTGGTTTTCCTCTTTTTGGTAACATTAGCTTGTGATGTGCCGAAGTTCTTCTTGGTTGTAGGAGGGGGCACATTTTTTCCACCTCTCTTCTGGATCAGCTTCACAAGAACTAGAGCAGACATTTCCCAAAGGTCGTCCGATATGCCTTCGAGGCGCTCTACAAGAGACAAGTATCTGAATTAACAAGTTAGAGATATAAAAAGTAAGAGGTATAAAAATTTAGACTTACAAAGCTCTATCAAAGGACCACCCCCTAAGCCTGTCTAAGAAAGGTAATAGGGGGTTATCAGATGTTTATAATTTACAAGACGACCCTGTTCTCCTTGATTGCGAAGATCCTCAACCTTTTGGCAGTTGTCCTGGCTAAGTCCAGGGGCGAATTTAGCAGCAAGGGAGACATTCCCCCATCTCGGAGGGGTCCTTGGAACCGATGTTCCAGAAGCCTCATGTGGACCAAATTCCCATGGGCCAAAAGCAAAGAAATATTGAGGTTTCTAGTTATGGTTTGAAGTTTGGGTAACCAACAACATTTTCTTATCTAATTTCCTAGCTATGAAGTGGTAATAGCTAGAATGGTTTTTGGCAGAGACGGTCACATAACCACCAGTGAAAAGCCTAACTCGAAGGTCTGAGTGGTGACAACCCTCCAAATGATGATGGCCCCAATCATAACGCTCTAGGCATTAGGGGATAATTGTAAAGGAGTTAGATTTATATGGGATAGTAAAGCTCTTATGGAAGGGTGAATAGGAAGACGAAAGCCCAACTTGAACATCTACTCATATACGTGTATATCTCTATCTTAACTGGAGCGACTAAGAATTTATCTCAAAAGTGAGTTCTCTCTAGGCTCAAGTGCAAGCCTGTCGCGTTAGTAATAATCTGACAAGTCGGGATCATCTCCACAAGGATCAGAAATTGGCAATTGTAGATATGTAGGAAAAGTTGTTTAACCTTCAAATGGTTATCCAAAAGAAAGAAAAAATGACTGATGGGTTGAAATTTCTGATTGGTGATGAAATAAAAATTAACTACTTGCACAAAACACCAAGAATTGTAAAAAAAATTAGATATGAATATGAGAGAAAATAGGTTGGAGTACAATTCTTCAAACCTTAGTAAATTACCGTATAGAATACTAGAATTGTAAATTGAAATTTTGACTAAATCCAGTCTTTATAGATCCTAAGTATTATATATATGAGGGAACTAGCCCGCATCATATGAAATCAAAGGTAAATACAAAGCGGTATATAGACAATTATACTTGTATAATGTTCTTAAACATCCCAAGTACCTAGGGCAAGAGAGATTAAAAGATCGGCTATGTTCGTATAATTTCCATACACGATTAGGTCAATATTTAATTTACTCAATATTTCCTATATGGGTAATTTATCTCGGAATGAGTTCATGTACCCCAACCCTTGAAAATTTAGCTAGACATGGTTTTATGAGAAAACAAATTCATAACAATGCATGTAATTAGGTATCTAATAAACATTATAAAAATAAAAATTACCAAACAACTGATAATTGAATTGAAAATAGAATTGAGATGAAATAAGAGAATTTAATTTGATACTTGGATTGAAAAATTGATACTTGAAATCTGCACTAGGGAAAAGAGATGAACTTGAATCCAGAATACTCCTTGATTCTCAAACTTACAAACTAGGGTTTTTTCTAAGAATATGAAATTGTCTACTAAAGAAAAACTAAACAAGCTCTCAAAAATCTGACTCTCTCTCGAAAATTCAACTCCCTTTGGAAGGATGTAGGGCTTGGCCTTTTATAACACCAACTAGAACGATTTAACAGCTAATGTCGATGATATGTGCAAGATATTCCAAGATTTTCACCTCTTCAGCTCCATAATTAATGCCAGAAATTCGAACAGCCGGACCGGTCCCGATACCATCGGATCGATTCTTTTTTCAGTAACCGGATCGGTTCTTTTTTATTTCTACCAGACCTGTCTGAATTCTATCGGATCGGTTCTTTTTTCATCGGTTTGGTATTAATTCGGGGTCTACTGGAATGGTGACCTTTCGGATCGATCCGAGATAAACCGGATCGGTCCGATTTTCTTCAATTTTGACTCTTTCTTTCCATCTTTGACTGGTCATAACTTTTGATCTCGAGCTCCGATTTGATTGTCGTTTCTTCCGATGCTCTTGTGAAATAAGGATCTTAAACTTTCCTTTAGGCTTCAAATCCGAACTCCAGGTGTAAATTTACACTTTTGCCCTTTGACTTGTCTTCCTTTGTTCTCTTCCTTTCTTCCAATTTCTTTCTTTCTTTTCTTGCACTAAATACCTGTAAAATCCATAAGAAATACACGAAACTCGGGGTACTCGTTAGAAGAAGTCAATGGAAATGATATGGGATAAAAACAATTCAATTACTTTGTTCGAGATATTAAAATTACTAACTTAAGGGGCTAAATTCAGAAGAATTTATGCTTGGTGAAATCCCCCTAACTTAGAACTTTGCAGGTCCTGGGCAATGTAAATGAAGATACCCAAAGCTCTATTCTTGAGATTTCTTTTATTTAACTGAAATTCCACTTTCACAGGCATGCGATTGCATTGAGCGTATGCAACGAGCCTTTAAACCCCTAGGTTACTCTAGTAGGACGAGTTTTGTCCCGTGAGGGTTTGCAGTGAATACACCCACAAAATTCTTTATTGACTCAAATAAATATCAAAATACTTAAAAATTGTACAATTTAAATTTTTCGAAAAATAATCACCATAAATTCATATTCAAATGTCTCGAACCATAGTGTGTGTGTGCAAAGCCAGAAATTAAACCTCAAATTTCCACCGGTTGAGCATTACGTTACTTTCCGAAAATTCGTTTTGATTCAAATTCTTACAGATGTACTTACAAACAAATCACTCGGATTGTGGTTGTTTTCTTTCGGTATCCATGATATAAAGGGTAAATATAATGGACACAAATTCACGCATACAAAATTGAAAAGAAGGAAATATATGGTGAAGAGATCTCATCATCGGAATACAGTTATTAGGAAATGGGAAACATCATCTCTTAATCACACCATTTTAATCTCTTTTATTATCTTTTCATGTCTTAGCTCTCCATGGAGTAATTAATTTTGCCATTCGGACTCAGTTAGGACTTTTCGGGTTAAAAAGTGTAAAGGGTAAAAATGGGAATAGTTGGAATGTTTAGAATTGGAAAATGTCTTTATGATGTCCATTAGTGCTGTTTCGGGCATTTGCTCATTTTTCTCTTTTTTTTCTATTTTTTTTCTTTTCTTGCTATTTTTCTTTTCTTGCCTTTTTTTTATTACACATTGAACTTACTTGATGAATTTCCAATTTTTCACAATTCCGGGCTATTTGGGTTTTTCGGGTTATCAAACGAAAGGGAAATATATTTAGCACGAACTTCGAGACAACATTTCACACATTTCCCATAACCGATCAAAATAAAGGATTGAGATCATCAATGAATTATTAAAACGCTGAAAAGGACTTTGAGTTAATCATAACTCGGATTGATTTAAGAACTCATAAAAAATTGAAAGGCTCGAAATCTCACTGGGTTTGATCAATCTCCACACTTATTCGTTAAGTCGTCATTTTTCTTTCAATTTCCATCTTCGGTCAATTTTGGCTTAGTGCATTTAATTTTTACAATTTGAGACTTTAAATAGAATAAAGGTGATATTTTTGAAAATTTTAAATTCCAATTTTTATTTATTTTGATCAAAAATATTTTTGGGTTTTTTCAAAAAATTTTAATTATATATATATATATATATATATATATATATATATATATATGCGAAGTTTTATGAATATGCACTTATCATCCCCCCTAACTTAGTCTTTTGCACTGTCCACAATCGAAAGGACGATAAAGATAAATAAGACGAAATAAGGAGTGCGATAAATAAAACAAGCAAATAATGACAATAAAAACTGTTTAGTACAATACAACTGTGGAAACAAAAGATAAAAACACGACAACATAACATAACATAACCAGAGGGGGATTGTTAAAGGTTCCAACGGGGCTGCCTATGGTGCAGGTGGGTGGTGGGAGCTACCGGGGGCAGTGGGGTCATAAGGATCATAAAAATAAGCAGGAAGTGGGGCCTTGGTACCCAACTGGAGGCGATAAAGATCAGCCTGCATACGCAACATCAGACTCGTGTCCCGTTGGTATGAGGACATAAACTAGTCAAAACGTGTCTCAAGAGAAGCAATGTGCTATGTGAGACCCGTACCGACTGGAACATAATCAGGATCAACAGTTTCATCCTATTCGTCCTCATCACCTTCTTCCATCTCCACATCTGCTTCATTATCAGCCTCTTCCTCAGCGTCAGCCTCATCACCCGAGGTATCACTATCACCTCATCGCGCACGGATCAGTTGGATTTGCTTGTCACTCCGGATGCGGGATTCTTGCCCAAGTGGCTTGGGTAAGTTAATAAGATCTTGCGGGGTAGCAATACCTACATCCTTAAGAAAGGAGGTAATGAGACGACCATAAGGGAGAGGGGCCCTACCCTTTTTGTCCAGCGCCACGCAAATGATATCATTGTAAAAAGTGCGGGCCAAATTGATAATAGTGGCATGGTCAAACAGATGATACACCATAGTAGCTTGACGAGGGCGCATATCCGAATCATTGGAAGTTTGCAAAAGGTTGGCACAAACGATGTGAAAAGTGATACGTGCCTTGTCGGGTAACTGACCAACAGAAAAAGTCTTAGTATTCCAAACCGAACCCGGAGCGATTCGAGACATGCAAACATCTTTGGAAATAGCTGGATCATGACTGGGATATAAAAATTGGGTTGGAGTGATCACACCTTTAGACTTGGGTTTCTGGGCCAGAAGTTCAAGCGAGAACGGTATCGGTGTCGAGTCGACAAAGGCCTGAGATTCAAAATTTGTGGTACGGACGAGCAAACCGTAAAACTGACGCACTTCATTCTCCCATACGGCCTCGTATGGTTCATTGAAAAATCTGCACCAGCCTCAGGACATGAACAGGCCAGTGACAGAATTATAAAGATGACCCCAAAGCACATGACGCTCAATGTGGATTTTTTGCCTAGGACCGAAAAAAGGGCACCAATTTCCCTCTCAGCGTGAATGATATTCGTCATTGCCATCGGGCAGGACTTCAATGGAATTATATTTCTGGGGATCATCAATGGAAAATGAAAAGCTGGACAGAAAGTGAGAGAAGAAAATAGAGATGGAGGTGTGATAGAATTGGGAGAGGGTAGTGAGATATTTATAGGTTGGATGGGGGATAGGGGGGGGGGGGGAAGAATGGGTGGGAAATAAGGGGGGGGAAGAATGGGTATGGAGGGTGTAAGAATTTTTGGGGAGAGGAAGGGATTGGGGAAGTAAATGGGGTGGCGATTGAAGAGGTTTTATCCTCGGGAAAGGGAAAATCCTGCAGACGACCGAATCGATCCGATGGCAGACCAGACCGGTTCGATTTCTTTTTGATTTTATTTCTTTTTAAGACCGGATCCGTTCCTTTTTTTTAGGGCCGGACCGATCTGGTATGTAAAAATGTCATCTTTTCCTGCTTTAGTTCAGTGGCCACTTTCCTCTTGATTGTTCCATCCCAACACTCCCTTCAAAGCAATTAGACCTCAAAACTCTCAGAACTCTCATCGAAACCCAAAACGCTCCCGAGGCATGTGTTTGATTCCCACCTCTAGTAGTGACACACAACTATGATTTACTAACTAGCCTAACATCCTATGACTACTATACACAACATTCACCCCATACACGTCGGGGGTGCGACGACCTCTCCTTTCGTGCTCAGTCAATCCCCATAAATGGGGTCCGACAACAATATCATGTCGGCTTCCATTACAACCTCTTCCAAATACCACTTGAGACATCGTCCGTTAACCTTGAATGTGTTTCCCCCTTTTTGATCCTCTAGTTCAACAACGCCATGGGGGAATACTTCCTTCACAATGAATGGGCCGGTCCATCGTGACCGCAATTTTCTGAGAAACAAGTGTAACCTAGAGTTGTAGAGAAGTACTTTTTATCCCGAATGAAACTCCTTACGTCGAATGATTCTGTCGGGAGCTCATTTCATTTATTCTTTTGAGATTTTATCACTTTCATGCGCATCATTGCATATTTCTTCTAACTCATTCAACTGAAGTTTAGGTGTTTCATCGCCTTTTTCCATATTAAAGTTCACCCTTTTGATAGCCCAATACACTTTGTGTTCAATTTCAACAGGAAGATGACAAGGTTTGCCATATACAAAGCGAAATGGGGACATCCCAAGGGGATTCTTGTATGCAGTTCGATAATCCCAGAGCGCATCATTCAATCTGAGAGACCAATCTTTCCTGTTACGTTCGATTGTCTTATCCAAGATATTCTTGATTTCCCGATTGGCTAGCTCGGCCTGGCCATTCGATTGAGGGTGATAAGTCGTTCCAACCTTATGGACAACCCCATACTTTCGCATTAGATTTTCCATTGGCCTATTGCAAAAATGGGTGCCATTATCACTGCTGATAGCCTTAGGAACTCCGAATGGAGAAAGTATGTGTTCTTGAATGAATTTTATCACCACCTTATTGTCATTCGTCCTTGTAGCTATGGCCTCTACCCATTTTGAGATGTAGTCTACTGCGACGAGGATGTATAGAAAGCCAAAAGAGGGTGGAAAAGGCCCCATGAAGTCAATAACCCAGCAATCAAACAACTCTAAAACAAGTATGGGGGTCAAAGGAATCATGTCATGACAAGTAATAGCTCCCATTCTTTGGCATCTATCAAATGATTTGCAAAAAGTATTCACATCCCGGAAGATTGTGGGCCAAAAGAGACCCCTTTGCACGATTTTCGCAGCAGTTTTATTTTTTCAGAAGTGACCTCCACACACTTCCGTATGACAAAATCAAATTACCCCTTGAATTTCTTCATCAGGTACACATCTTTGGATGATTTGATCAGCACAATACTTAAACAAATATAGATCATCATAAAAGAACATGCGTGACCAAGTAATGAACTTCCTTCTCTCTTGCGGAGTCCAATTGGAGGGAACGACTCCAGTGACAAGGTAATTTACTATATCCACAAACCAAGGAAGAGAAGAAGTAGAAAATATATTTTCATCTGGAAAATACTCGTCTATGGGGATGGGATCAATAGGTACGTCAGACGAGAGTCATGACAAATGGTCAGCAACGACGTTTTCTACTCCTTTCTTATCTTGAATCGAGAGATTAAACTCTTACAGGAGTAGGATCCACCTAATTAGGTGCAGTTTGTCATCTTTCTTGGTCAGAAGATATTTGAGGGCCGAGTGATCAGTGAAGCAAATGATGGGCGACCCAACAATGTAAGAGCGGAATTTGTCGAGAGCAAAAACTACTGCTAGTAATTCTTTCTCCGTGGTGTAGTAGTTATGATGGGGGTAGATAATGTCCTACTAGCATAGTAAATAACATGAGCTTTCTTATCTTTTCTTTGTCCGAGAACAACCCCAATCGCGTAATAACTTTCATCACACATAAGCTCAAATGGGAGGGACCAATCGGGAGCTTGCATGATAGGAGCAGAAATTAGCATGATTTTGAGTCTATCGAAAGCTTCTTATAATGCGTTATTCCATTCAAACGGAGTGTCCTACATGAGAAGATTACTCAAGGGTCTAGCGATGGCGCTGAAGTGTTTGATAAATCTCCTGTAAAATCCAGCATGGCCTACAAAGGACCTCACATCTTTAAGCAATTTTGGTGGGGGTAACTCAGCTATTACTTCTATTTTTTCTCGATCAACCTCAATTCCCCTAGATGAGACTATGTGGCCTAGAACTACGCCCTCAGTGACCATAAAATGGCATTTTCCCAATTGAGGACTAAGTCTTTTTCCACACACCGAAATAAAAATCTTTCAAGATTAGCTAAACATTGTTCGAAAGATGGACCGAAAACGCTAAAATTGTCCATGAACACCTCCAGACCTTTTTCTATCATGTCGCTAAAGAGACTCAACATGCACCTTTGAAAAGTTGCTGGCGCATTACATAACCCAAAAGGCATACATTTGTAGGCAAACGTACTAACGGACATGTAAAAGTCATCTTTTCTTGATCAAGTACATCCACTTCAATCTGATTATAGCCAGAATACCCATTTAGAAAACAATATTAAGGATGGCCCACTACTCGTTCAATCACCTGGTCGATAAACGGAAAGGGAAATGGTCTTTTCTTGTTTCAATATTGAGCTTTCGATAATCAATGCAAACACGCCACCCGGTGGTGGTGCGTTGGGGTATTAATTCTCCCTTAGTGTTTTCAACCACGGTCATACCCGATTTCTTTGGAATGACCTGAATTGGGCTCACCCATTTACTATAAAAAATGGGATAGATAATCCCTGCATCTAACAGTTTGATGATTTTATGGTTGGGTTCAGTCGCCTTTGCATCTCTCTCGAGGGCTTCACCTCCTCCTCGAGGTGGATTTTATGGGTACAAATCAACTGGCTTATACCTTTCAAATCTTCTATAGTCCAACCAAACGCACTCCTATTCTTCCTCAACACAATCAACAACATGCCCTCTTGCTCTTTTTTTAAACTGGAAGAAACAAAAACAGGAAATGTGTCATCTTTTCCCAGAAAAGAATATTTAACATGAGAGGGTAGTTTCTTTAACTCAAGACTAGGAAATCTATCTTCAGAGGGGATCATGAGTGACTCCCTCGGGGGTAATTCCTCAAATCTAGAAATCCAATCAACATATCTCTTCTAAAAACTCATTTCTTTTTGCAACTAAGCTCCCAACTCTTCCACTTCACGCTCAAACTCAGTATAAGAAATCTTATTGTCAACACCTTGCACTAAACAAACTTCCACTGCATCTCCACCTATGATCTTATCGATGTGCTCATCCACCACCTCATCAATAAGATTAACCTCATGAATTTCATCCTCATCACCCATGTGGTTAATAACATTGAAAATATGGGTCTCGAGGGCCATGTTTCCAAAAGCGAGTTAGATTTGTCCAGTACATGTATTGATCAAAGCATTAGGAGTAGCTAAAATAGACGACCCAAAATTATGGGAACATGATTACTCGAATGGGGGTAAGGCTCCGTGTCCCAAATGACAAAATCAACAGGGAAGTAGAATGTGTCCACTTTAACTATCACGTCCTCCACAACCCCACGAGGAACTTTCATTGTTCGATCTGCTAACTGTAAAGTGATTCGGGTAGGTTTAAGATCACCTAAATCAAGATGCTCATAGATAGAGTATGGAAGGATGTTCACATTCACACCTAAGTCAATCAAAGTTTTTTTTAACTCTACTCTCTCTGATAACACACGAAATTATAGGTGCACCAGGATCCTTGAATTTTGGTGGAAGATCATTAAGAAGGACCGAGCTCACATTTTATGCCAAAAAGACATTCTTCTTCACCTTAAGCCGTCGTTTGATAGTCAAAAGATCTTTGATGACTCTGGCATATGCTGGAATTTGTTGGATAGCATCTAGAAATGGAAAGTTCAACTTCACTTGCTTCATAACATCTAACACTTCAGTGTGCGAGACTCCCTTTTTAGGTGGTGCCAAGCGTTGAGGAAATGGGGTAGCAGTGGGTATTTTTACTTCAACTTCAGGTTCAAATCCTTCATCCTTATCATCCATGTGCAATGGGGTCTCCTTAGATTCTGAAGTTTCTTTATCTTTAGATTCCTTGGGAGGTGGTGGCGCTAGATCAATTACGCGACCACTACATAGAGTAGTAACAACTTGACATTGTTCTGGAAAATTTGATGATGTAGAGCTAATCGTAGTTTGTCCTTGAGGAGGAGGTCTATGCCCTTGTGCTGTGAATTTACCCTTCTCCTGAGTATTCAATGCTGATTGCAACCTAGAGATGCTAGTATGAATTTCTGTAAACATTCGATCATACTTAGCATTGCTCACCTTTTGAGATTGGATGAATTGATTCAGATTATCCTCAAGAGATCGCCTAGGTGGAGTGACATACGGACCAGGAGATGGGACCTTCATAGGGGTTTGCATCGGAGGAGTCATTTGCTAAAATTGAGAAGGGGGTGGTGGCAAAGCCACATGTGGATTAGAAGCCATCCCACCTTGCGGTTGTCAATAGTTGAAACCAGGATGATTCCTCCAAGATTGATTGTATGCATTACCTTGCGGTATATTAAAATTACCTCGATGCAGGGATGGTAGGACATCCTTTTGTAGAGTGTACATTGCCTTGTATGAAGGGATGGTAGGACATCCTTTTGTAGAATGACCAGCAGCCCAAATGGCACACACTTTCTCTTTTCCTGCTTGCACGGGTCTAGCTACTTCTCTTAATCGAACTTTAAGCATGTCTCTGAATTTCTTTTCTAATTGGTCAAATTTACGATCTAACAAAGTGTCCTTATCCAAGTGATAAATACCGGATGCAGCAAACGAGTTAGACACTTGTCGATTTTTATTTTGACTATTGGGGTCAGAAACACCCCATGCTTACGTAGTCTCCGCTACATACTTCAGATGAGCTTCAGCTTTGCTCGAGTCTAGCTCCCAGAATGGTCTTTCGCACATTGTCTGAACCAGTTGTTTAGATGCTAAAGTAAGCCCTTGATGAAAAAATGTAATGAGATGATGTTTTTCGAATCCATGATGTGGACAAGCACTAACTAACTCCTGAAATCTTTCCCAACACTTATCGAAAGCCTCATTCTCATTTTGCCGAAAAACTTGTATTTGAGCTTTGACAGAGTTGGTTTTGTGCTGTGAAAAGAACTTGGAGAGGAACTTAGTCTGCATATCTCTCCATGATAAAACAGAATTCGGGGGTAGTGACCATAACCAAGTCTTAGCTTTATCCTTTAAGGAAAAAGGGAAAAGCTTTAACCGGATAACATCTTGTGGGCAGTTTTGGTCACCAAACGTCTCACATGCTTCTTCGAACTCTCTAATATGGAGATATGGTTTTTCAGAATCCATCCCATGAAATGTAGGAAGAATTTGAATCATCCCATTATGAAAGTGGAACTGACCGGCATTATACGAGAATAAAATGCAACCAGGGGTAACAGTTCGCTCCGAAAATAATAGATCTTTCATGGGAAGATATGGTAACTCTTCCTCTCCAGCACCAACACCAACACTTCCGTGCACAGACATATTGCTACCAAACGATTCAAAACTTTCACTCGATGTTTGACTCAAAGTGCGACTTGTGATTGAATTATTAGGTGAAGGAGGTCGAACCTAAAAGTGTGGAGAATCGGTGGTATGAGAATTTTCAGAATTAGCTTCGGCAATAGGATTTTCGTGGACTTGCATGAGAAGTGGATTTTGCATGTAATCGTACAAGAGATGAGATGAAAGGTAGTATTATTTTTTTTTATTTTTTAGAAAAACACTTTAGGATTAAATTCACTTTCCAAAATATTACGAATTTTCGATCCCCGACAACGGCGCCAAAAACTTATAGTGACTAAGAATTTGTCTCAAAAGTGCGTTCTCTCTAGGCTCAAGTTCAAGCCTGTCGTGTTAGTAATAATCCGACAAGTCGGGATTGTCTCCACAAGGATAAAAAATTGGCAATTGTAGATACGTAGGAAAAGTTATTTAACCTTCAAATGGTTATCCAAAAGAAAAAAAAATGATTGATGGGTTGAAATTTCTGATTGCTGATGAAATAAAAATTAACTACGTGCACAAAATACCAAGAATCATAAATAAATTAGATATGAATATGAGAGAAAATAGGTTGGAGTACAATTCTTCAAACCGTAGTAAATTACCGTATAGAATACTATAATTGTAAATTAAAATTTTGACTAAATCCAGTCTTTATAGATCCTAAGCATTGCATAGATGAGGGAACTAGACCGCATAATATGAAATCAAAGGTAAATACAAAGCGGTATATAGACAATTATACTTGTATAGTGTTCTTACACATCCCAAGTACCTAGGGCAAGAGAGATTAAAAGATCGGCTATGTTCGTATAATTTCCATACACGATTAGGTCAATATTTAATTTACTCTCTATTTCATACATGGGTAATTTATCTCGGAATGAGTTTATGTACCCCAACCCTTGAAAATTTAGCTAGACATGGTTTTATGGTAAAACAAATTCATAACAATTCTGGTAATTAGGTATCTAATAAACATTGTAAAAAAAAAAATTACAAAACAAGTGATAATTGAATTGAAAATAGAATTGAGATGAAATAAGAGAATTGAATTTGATACTTGGATTGAAAAATTGAAACTTGAAATCTGCACTAGGGAAAAGAGATGAACTTGAATCCAGAATACTTCTTGTTTCTCAAACTTACAACCTAGGTTTTTTTCTAAGAATATGAAATTTTCTACCAAAGAAAAACTAAACAAGCTCTCTAAAATCTGACTCTCTCTCTCAAATTCAATTCCCTTTGGAAGGATGTAGGGCTTGGCCTTTTATAACACCAACTAGCATGATTTGATAGCTAATATCGATGATCTGTGCAAGATATTCCAAAATTTGCACCTCTTCAGCTCCATAATTAATGCCAGAAATTCGAACAGCCGGACTGGTCCGGATACCATCGGATCGTTTTTTTTTTCAGTTACCGGATCATTTCTTTTTTATTTCTACCGGACCGGTCCGAATGCTATCGGATGGTTTCTTTTTCATCGGTTCGACATCAATTCTGGGTCTACTGGAATGGTGAAATTTCGGATCAGCTCGAGATAAACCGGATCGGTCCGATTTTCTTCAATTTTGACTTTTTCTTTCCATCTTTGACTGGTCATAACTTTTGATCTCGATCTTCGATTTGATTGTCGTTTCTTCCGATGCTCTTGTGAAATAAGGATCTTCAACTTTCCTTTAGGCTTCAAATTCGAATTCCAGGTGTAAATTTACGCTTTTGCCCTTTGACTTGTCTTCCTTTGTTCTCTTCCTTTCTTCCGGTTTCTTTCTTTCTTTTCTTGCACTAAATACCTATCAAATCCATAAGAAATACACGAAACTCGGGGTACTCGTTAGAAGAAGTCAATGGCAATGATATGAGATAAAAATGATTCAATTACTTTGTTTGAGATATTAAAATTACTAACTTAAGGGGCTAAATTCAGAAGAATTTATGCTTGGTCATCGACCGTCAAAGTCGCTCTCATCCCTCAGAGGTTTCCTAAGGATGATAGAAGAGTTTATGGAATAAAGGTGCCTAAAAGCAAGAAGGTCGTACTCGCTGATGGAACTCTCAATCTCGTTCACCTCAGATGTATCAATATCACTCCCCTCACCATCATCATCATTACCAGCAACATCGTCCTAAGCAGGTGCAGGGACACCACTAGGAAACCTCTGAGAAAATTCATCCCCGGTGGCGGACGACAGAGGAATGGCATCAATGATGAGGGGAAATGGACACATTTGGCCCTATGATTTCAACATCAGAAGACCTATGTGAGGTGCTAGCACCTTAGTCAAACAAGGCACGACTCGAAACCTCGCCTTCCTCAGGGACCTCACCATGCCTAGGAGTGTAATCCATAGCTTCTTTAAAAGAGTCCACAGACATGGGATCTGAGGAGGACAACTCAGACTCAGACATTGGTGTTGGATCCACAGGAACCTATGGAGGCTCGGTTGTCTCAGGGTAGATAACCTTCAGAGGTGGAGGAAAGATAGGTCTGAGAGGAAAGGCCTCAGCCTTACGAGCTTCCTCTTGGGCTAGCTTTATTTTTCCTAATTTTCTCAAAGGTCTTATCACAAAGAGATGGGAACTCTTCTATGAGTTGGTAAAAGGTTCTGAGCATAAGTGGGACGACACTACACTTGGGACTCAAAACCGCAAACAGGTAAATAACTTGAAAGAACTCAAACTCAAGATCAGAAAGGGAAGTTAGAAAGTTTTAAAGGAAGAACATCAAGAACATTTAAGAACAAGGTCACCGGAGAGCGTGATTGGAGGTCCACCTGAAACCTAAAAGAGGGTTAATTCTGGTAGAAACAACCTCTGAGCTACCTACAACTGTCCCTAAATCACTCAACCACTACTATCCTAGCCTTATAACCACTAATATTGGTGGAAACCCTTGCCATAAAAAATAGAAGCTCGCCGAATAACTCAAAAATGATGGTACAATGCCCAGAAATAGAAAAAAGGTTGAAAATAGTACCTGGTTAGTCGCAAGTGAGGAACGAGGACGATAGAAAGTTAAGAGAACCTTCAAGGGGAGTCAGCAATCGAGGCTTGAAAAAAGTTGCAGTTGCAGAGAAAGCTAAGGCAGGAAGAATTTGCAAAGAAAGAGAATGAGGAGATAGAAGAGGGTTTTTAAACCCACCTAATGATGGGGAGTGAGTCCCAATGCCTCATCATTTCCCTAGAGAACCCAAAGGACAAATCAGAATCGTCATGCCTTAATAAGCACGCTACTCACTTCAGTAAGTGATATGTGTCAAGAAAATATTGGCACCCAAGGAAATCCAGCCTCGGCCTTACTCACATACCCCTCATTCATCTAGTTACATAGAAGACTAAGGGCTAGGAGGTGATTGATATGCCCAAAGTGAACCCTCTTACTCAAAGTAACTAACCTCGGCCAGTCTCACAGTCGAGGTGACTAGAAGCTTATGCCATCCATCAGTAAGGTCGTCGCTTATAAGGTCGGCCCCAGACAATGTTGCGGCAACCTCATACACCAACCTCGATTGGTCCTTAGTCGAGGTCAGGGAAGTGTCACAGGTGAAACCCATTGCCAACGTCATCATCGACCGACGTTACAGCTACCTCATACCTAACCTCACCCATCCCTCCTGGCAGAGGTCATCATGGACACAAGGTAGCTACATCTGACTCCACCAACCTCGTACTTGTCCAGGCTGAGGTTGCACGAGTCAAGGACACAGGGTCGAGCATTTACAAGCACATGCAAGGTGTGGAGCACATGGACAAATCAGTTATAATGGAATCATTCCCCTCACATGAGGGAATATTGAGGTCATCATTATTTACATAAGATCAGTAAGGTTTCATTCTCATACTGGTTCAATTCTCATGCACATGCTCATTTCATGTTTGGTGGTTACATTACACCCCCCAAGCACTATATATAGAGGTCATTCCCTACCTTGTAAAGGGATCCATAATTACAACCCTATCTAAAACTCTGTTAGTTTACACAGTAGAGAGAGAAAGCTTGAGAGATTATATCTATGTCCGTTAGTGCCTTTCATCCAGTGATATTATTGTAGGACAGATTGGCTGAACCATTTATATATAAGTGTTCATCCTCTTCTCCTCACCTCCTTCTACTATATATATACACTAATGTGCTGCCATTGGTATTGCTAGATTGAGCTTGTCAACACCTCATCTTGAGGAGATGTTTCCAGCATCATCATGCTCTTTTGCATACTATGCACAAATCTTCATCATGGTTGCATGATATCATAGATTGGATATTTTTTTTTCACCACCGACAATTTTTTTATGATTATGAGGTAAATTCGGGATCTAGAAGTTGAGGGTCCACTGCTCTCATCGTGGGAAGCATGTTTATCGAGATCCTTGAGGTGGTGGTTCTTAATTAGGTTTAGGATGGGAGGTCCAGGAAATTTTGGTAATTTTCTCTTTTTTTTTTTCTTTTTTTATTCCTTAAAAATGTAAACACAATGACATAAATATATATAGAATGATGTATTTTTCATTAATTTATCTTGAAGTAATGACCTAGTCTACATTCACTTTGAATTTTCCCCCGGGGAATTTATTTGTTGATGAAAAGTAAGAAAATATGGTTAAAAACTAAAATATGTATTTAAAAAAATGATCAGGAAACCCTTGTTGCAAGAGTTTAATTTAAGGAGAGGCTTATTTAAAAATTGAGGAGGTAAAACAAGAAAAGTGAATCTTTCCAAAATGGGGGTATGCCAATTGTCATACCCCTTGGTCTTTCTATCAGCGTACCCCTACGTGCATGGTATATTTTTAGTAATAATTTTCCTTTTTTGCAGTTCTTGGTATTTAGGAACTATTTTTTGCATCATCAAATTAATTGTTTTGTCTTTTGTGGAAAATTTCAAGTATAAAAGGGTCATTTTTGGTTGAGTTTCAAACCAAACCTCAACTTCTTTCATCCTTTCGTTATTTCACTAAGCTTTATTTCTCTCTTAAATGGCCATTCCAATGGCTGAAACTTTTGTGTCTTACCTTGAGGGGTTGGAGACCATGTGACTACACAATGTCAACTATGAGTCATTCAACTTGCGCCCGACTATTTTATTGCATAACCATCCAATTAACTGGAATCTTTAGAGGAGGCTTAATAGTTCTGGTACCCTCAAGACTATATGTTCCACTTTGTATTGGATGAGGGGTGGTCCTCCAATGAAGAATTTTTTGTCATGATGGGTGTATACCCCAACGTTTTTGGAACTATTCCAGACTTATCCCGTTCTCCTCGGCTATTGTTGTAATATTTCATATATCTCCTTTGGTCACCCCATCATTGGTGCATGAGGGGAAGTATCAACCTTCCAGTGGTGCTGAATTCTGTATATAAGAGAGATTATGGTGATAACATCTTTGTTAGTGTTGTAGCTATGGGATTGACAAGTAGGATGATTTTATTGATAAACGATATGACTTTTGATCGCCAAGTTGTCTCCACTATCATGTGGATGTCTTGTCATTGTAACCCTGCCACTAAAATCCTAGCGGAGACACTAAACGATCTTAACAATTGGACAGAAGGTCAGACAAACTCTCTGCATGGCAGTCACATTATTTTATTCATGTGGTTAGATGAGAGACTTTGTTTGAGAAACCTTCCTACGTATCCTTTAGTTGGCATCCTTAATTTCTCTACATGTCATTTTGAGAGCTTCGGTTTTTCTATGGAGAACTGGGTTAACTGGCTTGTGAAGCATGAGGCTAGACACCTTCATTGTGGTACATACCATGGAGTATTGAGTTACAGCTTGTCTTATAATTAGATGAATACCAGTACATTCGGGTAATGGATCTTCAACAAACTTCTTTTTACTTCCTTTGGCGACTTATCCGTTAAGTGGGTTGGGAGAAAATTTTCCCTCCATGCATAACCTACTTTTTTCCCATGGAATATTTGACTGAATCGTTGAAGATGTCCTTGGGGCCATTGTGGACGTGTCGTTCGTCATCTACCCATCCATCCCAATCTGCTGGGGAACATGGACTAATATTTGTGGATTATCTGATGCGGTTACAAAAATTTGTGTTGAGGAGAGTTAGCAGAGGTGGCTCATGATATTTAAAACTAAGGAGTAGGGGTGGTTTTTTCCAAGTTGCTCAAGGCATATCGCCTCATGGAGCGCATGAGGAAGTGCTATTAGGATTAGGATTCTTCGAATCCTTCAGGGAGTGATGATGATAACGTAGGGCCTTCTAGTAGTTAATGAGAGTTTGTGAGGATTTACTAATATGGGTTATGTTTGGCAATAAGTATTTATGTTTAGGTATGTATTTGGTAGGCTTATGTTCTTTTAGGTGGACTGATAGTTCGCGTAGGTTTTAGGGACTTTTCTTGTCACTCATACTTCATGTAATTGCCATTGTTTTTAAATAAATGACGGTTTCGTCATATCTTGGTGTGAGTTGGGAAGAAATTCTTATTATTTGAACGATATATATCGATCTCTAAGGCATACATAATCCTTTGTTCATTCAAATGATGAGTGAGACTAGTGTCCCTTAGTGGAAGAAAAAAATAACATTTTGTGAAAAAGAAAGGATCGTGCCCAAAGTGACTTTATGGGCTACCTTTGTACCTTTTTGAGGATAAGAAAAAATATTCTATAAGTTTTGAAAAGGTCAATCTAAGAGGATAAGTCCCCACGTAGTTCTTGCATAGGGAGTGATAATTTACTTTTTATGTATAGTCATTGAAAGCCAAGTTAATCAAAACCTTGAATTACCTACAAAATATAACAATCTAAAGTGTAGAGGTAAGTAAGGGTATCAATCCACTTCCAAGGGGGTAAAGCAAAGGGAACAAAATTGTAATTCACTTTTTTATTTTCTTTTGGGGACTTTTTTACTTTTTTTACTTTTTTTTAGATTTTTCAAATATTAAAACAATTGGGTGAGGTGATGATTTAAACTAAACTAAACTAAATGTGATATGATAACAATTAACTAGAAAGTTACTAAAATGAAAAATAAGGTCTAAACTAAAATAAGAGATAAAGTGAGGTAAATAATTGTGAGAACAATCAAGGAATGGGATTATACCAAAAATTTTAGTTATTCTAATTAATTAATTTAATTATTTGAATTCTCCCAAATCAATATCAAAATTACAAACCAACTCTCGTTGCAAGTGTAATTATAATAGTAATATTTTAGAAAATTAAGTTTAACACCCCACAACTCTAGAAAAATAGATCTACACGCCTTTTAATTAATCACCCGCTAGGATCGATCAATTAAAATTTATGTAAATCTTAGAAAACAAATTTAGAGTTGAAATTCAAGTTATAATATCCAACTTAAGAAAACCCCATCTCTAGTTAGAATCTAAAATGGGTATTATAACTAGAATTTCGATTTTTTCCCGAAAATCATTAACCCTCTCTCGAGGCATAAATTTAAGGGTGAGGGATCAAAATTAACATTCACAGGGAAATTTCAAGTAATCAAACTAATTAAACTAAAATAACATCAAATAAGGGTTTTACCCCACCCCTTGAAAAGGGATTTAGCCTAACATGGTATAAGATTTGACAAATTAATAATCAAAGGCATAAAATAAATGAGAAGAGAAGAGAAGAGAACAATCAAACCCAATCTCTTGAAGTGAAATTGAACTCTTATTTCCTTGAAATCAAGCACAATCCATCCAATATGAGCATACGACAATAATCAACTCAATTGAATTTCATACATTTATCACTCACAAATATCTAAAAAAAATGAAAATAAAACTATTTACAAATATTTCTACCTAATTTATTCTAACCTAACTCTCTACTTTTCTCTCTCTATTTGATGATCCAAAAGCTCTCTCAAATGGGGTCTTTTATCTTCAATATATAGTAGGCATGGAGTTAGTGGTATTTTTGGGAATTGGCTTGAGTGTGCATGGGAATGGTAAGGTGTGAGGATAAATGGTAGTAGAGGGAATAAAAATCTGATTTCTTACAAGGGTATTTTTGGGTATTGGGTAAAAGAGGTGGTTGGGGGTAAAATGGGTAAATGGGAACAAAGGGTTTTATGCACATATGGGGCTTGTTTTAATTTTGGTTTTAGTTTGGCAGGTGGAAGTCGTGTCTTGATGAAAATGGGTTAAGGCTTTAAGTTTGGAAATGGTTGGGTTTGAATGGGAAATGGGTTTGGGTAGGTGAGTGAGGTAGAGGAGGTGAGGGGTACTGGGCGACGGAGGTTTCGCCGTCGGAGGTAGGACGGCGGAGTTGGGAGATCGCCGGAGTTGGTTGTGGGGTAGGTGGGAGGTGGGGCTTGCCAGCGCTGGCCGGAAATGGGTCTATGAGGTGGCGGGTAAAGGGTGGTAGGTTCGTTGATAGGTATAGTTAGGTGGAAAGATGATGATGGTGGTGGGTTTGATATGGTGGGGTTGATTGGTGGGTATGGTGGTTTAAGGTAGGAGATTGGGTGATAATGGAGGAGAGAGAAAGGGTGTGTGTTGGAAGGTTGAAGATGGGTTGGGTGAGGTTAGTGTGTGGGTGAGGTGCACGTTGTTAAGGTTAGGGCGAAGGTTTTGGTTGTGTGTAGGATAGTGTGTAGGTAAGTGGGTGTGAGTGGTTGTATGGGTTATGTGTGTGTGTGTTTAATTTGGACACCTAAAAAAATTATAATACTAACTAATTAAAAAGTAAAAGTAAAAAAAATAAAATGTAACTAAAGATAAAACAAACTAAAAATATCAAAACTAAAAAAATAAAATCCTAAGCTTATATAAAAATTAAAATAAAACAAAATAAATAAAAACTTAAAATCTAAATGAAAATTAAAGTCCTAAAAAATATAAAATATAATAAACTAAAAATAAACTCCTAAAAACTAATCCTAATAAAACTAAAAACTAATAAAAATCAAAATAAAATAAAATTACACTAATAAAAAAATAAAACCTAGAAACTACTAAATAAATAAAAATAAATCTTAAAAATAAAAATGACTCAAACTAAAAATATAAAAAAAATATAAAAAGACACAAACTAAACACACACAGGCTTGGGGTGATTCTTTGGGCTAGGTTTAGGCTCGGGTTTTGTTACGGGAGAGGGAATTAATTCCATTTTAACTGCAAATTGCCTAGAAATATAGCTTTTGACACTGCAGCTGCAATTAAGCCTACAAGATAAACATTTAAGCACATAAGACCCATATTATCGAGAATTAGCAACAAAAGTACGTCTATTCGGGGTATAAAATGTACAGTTTTGGATGATTATCACACCACCCCCAAACAGAGCGTTGCTAGTCCTCGAGCAATAAGATAGAGAGAAAGAGAAAGATAAGAAACCAAAAGTGTACCATTTTCGCGGGCACTTGCGATTGCACTTAGCATGTGTAACAAGCTTTTAAACCTATAGGTTGCCCTACATGACGAGTTGTGTCTCATGAGGGTTTGCAGGGAATATACTCATAAAATTCTTATTTTCAAACGACAGTCAATCTCTTATTAGACATAGAATAGTCGCACAATCCATCATGTAAGAGAAATAATTTCAGAAATACAAGCTAGAATGTGTAAAAAGATTAAGCTAAGTAAATAATCAAGGCACATCCTTCCTAGAACTCAACTGTGTGGTGTAAATCTGTCAAAACAGGTCAAGTATCATAAAAGTAATTCCTAGATTGACTTTTCAGAATCAACGATTCAACTTCAAATCTCACTGGATATAGCTCTCTCAAACGAACTCTCGAGATTAGGATGAGCGTATCGCTCCTGTGTGTGAGGAGGTGGGTAAATGTAAGCAAGTTCAAACGTCTCACACACACATAAGAAAGAACGAACAATTAGAAAGAAAAGTGATCTCATGAAAGAATGCTAATCACTATAGTGAGAACGTCGAGTTATTCACCACGTTGACTTTCATTTGCTCGAACACCTAAGGGAAATAATGATGTTTATGGGTGAGGGGGAAATAAAATGGGATATGTGGGATGAGTTGAGGTAGGATAGTATGGGATGATGATATGATGGATGGATGGTCGATATTTGAGAAGAGTGTATCACTCATAGACGAACAAATGCCTTTATTTCTTGACTGCAACTTTCTCTTTTTCTTCATTTCCAAATACTCATCAATGTATGAGATAAATCTACTAAAAAGACAAATAACCCCAACATAGATTTGTATTTAATTTTTCTCCATCTGAATCGGCTTTGGGAGAGATATTCGCTAAAAATGCAAACACTCTCTATAACGGATCTTCTTTTTTTTTTCTTTATATTTTTTCTTTTCTTTTCCAAATATGCATCAATGCATGAGATAAATCTGCTAAAAATACAAATAACCTCAATATAGATTTGTATTTAATTTTTCTCCATCTGAATCGGCTTTGGGAGATATATTCACTAAAAATGCAAACACTCTCTTTGACGGACCTTCTCCTTTTACTTTCAACACTACTCTTTGTGGATATGGAAATGCGCGGTATGGTATATGGTGATGATATGGAAAATGGAAGGTGTATGAATGTATGATAAATGGAATTGGGTTGGTGTATGAGTGAAGGTGTGGTGAAAACCTAGTGATCGGGACAAATTTCAAGACACGTGTTTCTTACAACTCGAAAGTGATGTCGTTGTCAGTGATCAAGACAAAAAGTTAGTGAAGAATAATGAGATCATACAAGGATTTAAAGTGCAGACCCAAATGAAGTTGAATCAACTCGTGGCTCAGAGATTGCGTAAAACACTCTAAAAGGTGAAAGGCACAAATCTTACAAGCTAAAGTCTCTACTAGTAATCCTTAAGGTTCTCTTGGGAATTGTAGTACTCCTCAACTTTAAACCATATTGACATGATATATGCGTAAATTTCGTTGAGTTTAGAAATTCATGGTGCAATATGCCTTGGGACGTATTATATAAGCTATTTAGAAAAAAATAATATATTCTAGCTTGATTCCTAGACTTTGAAAGATGGATGATTGATAATTCACATCAATGATTGAGATGAAAGAAACTGCACAAAATTTTAAAAATTAGGTTTTAAGATCAAAAATTTTCAAAAGAGGCACGATTTTGATAAAATTCCCCACCCCCAAACAAAAAGGAACATCGTCCTCGATGTTGAGTAAAATGATTTTTAAAATAGAGAGCATAAGGTAGGAATGAGATTACCAGAATCAACCGCTAATGAAGTGGACAGATATATGCCAAGAATAAACCTGAATAAGTGATAAGAAAAATGTGTACAAGTTTATAAACATGGCAAAGCATAGGGTGATGTGAAACACCACCCCCAAACAGGATGAGACTAGTACAAGAAATATGGGCTGCCTCCCGGTAGCACTAAGTTTAATGTCTTCAGCCAGACCGATCCAGTCTCACCCTAAAGATAAGATCTATGAAAGCGCAAGGTGGCAGAAAAATTGGATGAAGAAAATCACCCCCAAACAAAACTGAAGCATCAGTCTTGTTGGATAATCTGACAAAGGTGAGGGTGAAGAAACACCGATCACGGCCTTATTTTTTATTTTCAAGATGTTCTCTTTTTTTGTGGTTTTTGAATAATTTGAAAAATAAAGGAAATATTTTTGGGATTTTTAGAGAATGAAAGGAAGAAAATGTTTTTGGAAGAAAATAGTGGGAAAAAATATTTTTGAATTATTTTATATTTTTTTTCAAAAGGAAAGATAATATTTTTTAATTTTTCTAAAAAAATCAAGGAAGAAAATATTTTTGGATTTTTTGGAAGAAAATAGTGGGAAAAAAAATATTTTTGAATATTTTTGGAAGAAAAGAGTGGGAAACTATTTGGACTCTTTGAATGGACGAACTAACTAAAATTCGACTACCGAAAAATTAAATTGAACACACACACGTCAAGAAGAATTCCTAACTAGCACATAGCCAATTTTTATTTTTGAATTTAGTGAAAGGGTTGTCAAATTTTAATTAAGTCCGCGGGCGATAAAAATCACGAAAATCTGAGTGATCGCCTTTGAAAAATTATACTCCTAGTGGGCTACCTAGTTAATGGATTTTAAATGTAGTGATGGCTAGTGTAGCACAGAATTGGTAAGCGAGTGAGTCAGGTGATGAAATCCCTTCTCGTGAGTGACCCGGTGTAGGTCTTAGCAATTTAATTCATCACACCATTCGAAAATAAATGCAAGAATAAAATCACACAAGAGTACACAAAATTAACTCGCTAACATGAGAGGCACGAGGGTTTGATAAATATACCTCCCACGGTTTTTAGGCCGTGGGGTGCCAAAACATTTGAGTCGACCGGGGGGAGATTACGTCAATCTCAGTCGGCCCCGGGAGTCCTACCGACCCAAGATAGAGAGGCTTATAAATCCTCGCCTTTGGACGCCCTCTCTCTACCTTGTCTGGCTTCCCTATCAAGCTTGTCTTCAGTTATTACAAATTTAAAAGGAAAATAACTGGTGTCTCTAAGCACCGCAATACAAGCCAAGAATAGAATAATCCTAAGCATAAGCCTTCTAAAAATATAAAAATGGTACAAAAAAATTAAAACAAAATTAAAAAAATAATAATAAAGTGCAAAACAATAAATGAACTACAAGTTGAAATATGCTCCGAGTGCTTCAAGCTCCCAAGAATGGCAACGACGCCATTTGATAACTTTAACTTTTGTTTCCCCGGCAACTGCGCCATTTGATAACTTATTTTTTGTGTATAGTCGTTGAAAGTCAAGTTAATCAAAACCTTGAATTACCTATAAAATAAAACAATCTAAAGTGTAGAGGTAAGTAAGGGTATCAATCCACTTCCAAGGGGGTAAAGCAAAGGGAACAAAATTGTAATTCACTTTTTAATTTCTTTTTTGGGATTTTTTACTTTTTCTACTTTTTTTTAGCCTTTTCAAATATTAAAACAATTGGGTGAGGTGATGATTTAAACTAAACTAAACTAAATGTGATATGATAACAACTAACTAGAACGTTACTCAAATGAAAAATAAGGTCTAAACTAAAATAAGAGATAAAGTGAGGTAAATAATTGTGAGAACAATCAAGGAATGGGATTATACCACAAATTTTAGTTATTCTAATTAATTAATTTAATTATTTGAACTCTCCCAAATCAATATCAAAATTACAAACCAACTCTCGTTGCAAGTGTAATTATGATAGTAATATTTTAGAAAATTAAGTTTAACACCCCACAACTCTAGAAAAATAGATCTACACTCCTTTTAATTAATCACCCGCTGGGATCGATCAATTAAAATTTATGTAAATCTTAGAAAACAAATTTAGATTTGAAATTCAAGTTATAATACCAAACTTAAGAAACCCATATCTCTAGTTCGAATCTAAAATGGGTATTATAACTAGAAATTTGATTTTCTCTCGAAAATCATTTACCCTCTCTCGAGGCATAGATTTAAGGGTGAGGGATCAAAATTAACATTCAAAGGCAAATTTCAAGTAATCAAACTAATTAAACTAAAATAACATTAAATGAGGGTTTTACCCCACCCCTTGAAAGGGGATTTAGCCTAACATGGTATAAGATTTGACAAATTTTTAATCAAAGGCATAAAATAAATGAGAAGAGAAGAGAAGAGAAGAGAACAATCAAACCCAATCTCTTGAAGTGAAATTGAACTATTATTTCCTTGAAATCAAGCACAATCCATCCAATATGAGCATACGACAATAATCAACTCAATTGAATGTCACACATTTATCACTCACAAATATCTAAAAAAATGAAAATAAAACTATTTACGAATATTTCTACCTAATTTATTCTAACCTAACTCTATACCTTTCTCTCTCCATTTGATGATCCAAAAGCTATCTCAAATGGGGTCTTCTATCTTCAATATATAGTAGGCATGGAGTTAGGAGTATTTTTGGGAATTGGCTTGCGTGTGCATAGGAATGGTGAGGTGTGAGGATAAATGGTAGTAGAGGGAATAAAAAAAATCTGATTTGTTACAAGGGTATTTTTGGGTATTGGGTAAAAGTGGTGGTTGGGGGTAAAAGGGGTAAATGGGAATAAAGGATTTTATGCACACGTGGGGGTTGTTTTAATCTTTGTTTTAGTTTGGCAGGTGGAAGTCGTGTCATGAGGAAAATGGGTTAAGGATTTAAGTTTGGAAATGGTTGGGTTTGAATGGGAAATGGGTTTGGGTAGGTGAGTGAGGCAGAGGAGGTGAGGGGTTCTGGGCGACAGAGGTTTCACCGCCGGAGGTAGGACGACGGAGTTTGGAGATCACCGGAGTTGGTTGTGGGGTAGGTGGCAGGCGGGTCTCGCTGGCGCTGGCCGAAAATGGGTCTATGAGGTGGCGGGTAAAGGGTGGTAGGTTCGTTGATGGGTATAGTTGGGCAGAAAGATGATGATGGTGGTGGGTTTGATATGGTGGGGATGATTAGTGGGGATGGTGATTTAAGGTAGGAGATTGGGTGATAATGGAGGAGAGAGAAAGGGTGTGTGTTGGAAGGTTGAAGATGGGTTGGGTGAGGTTAGTGTGCTGGTGAGGTGCATGGTGTTAAGGTGAGGGTGAAGGTTTTGGTTGTGTGTAGGATAATGTGTAGGTAAGTGGGTGTGAGTGGTTGTATGGGTTATGTGCATGTGTGTTTAATTTGGACACCTAAAAAAAATAGAATACTAACTAATTAAAAACTAAAAGTAAAAAAAATAAAATCTAACTAAAAATAAAACAAACTAAAAACAATAAAAATATCAAAACTAAAAAAATATAAAAATAAAATCCTAAGCTTATATAAAAATTAAAATAAAACAAAATAAATAAAAACTTAAAATCTAAATGAAAATTAAAGTCCTAAAAAATATAAAATATAATAAACTAAAAATAAACTCCTAAAAAATAATCATAATAAAACTAAAAACTAATAAAAATAAAAATAAAAATAAAATGAAATTACACTAATAAAAAAATAAAACTTAGAAAATACTAAATAAATAAAAAATAAATCTTAAAAATAAAAATGACTCAAACTAAAAATCTAAAAAAATATAAAAAGACACAAACTAAACACACACGGGCTTGGGGTGATTCTTTGGGCTAGGTTTAGGCTCGGGGTTTATTACGGGAGAGGGAATTAACTCCATTTTAACTGAAAATTGTCGGAAATATAGCTTTTGACACTCCAACTGCAATTAAGCCTACAAGATAAACATTTAAGCACATAAGACCCATATTGTTGAGAATTAGCAACAAAAGTACGTTTATTCGGGGTATAAAATGTACAGTTTTGGGTGGTTATCAAGGAGAAAAGGTGAGAGATTTATTTTTAATAGAATGGATGTGAGAAGAGTCATAACGCGACATAAATGGATTAAGGGTAATATTTCTTGAGACGATCTAAGTTGACTGGATGCGCCATTTCTTCTCCATCAAGGTCTCTGAGCATAGCGATGCCACATGATCAGATTTTCTTCACAAGGTATGGCTTACTCTAGTTGGGTTTGAATTTACCTTTTGGATCCTAGGTTAACTCTAATACTTATTTGAAAGTGAGGTCCCCTTCTCTCACACATTGGTCTTTCACCTTCGTGTTGTATGATTGAGGAATGCAGAGATGGTACCATTATATGTGGTATAAAGCTTTTAGTCTCCTTTTCTCCTAGAGCGCAAGTTTGTCGTAATAGTTTTGTTTCTAATCAAATTCTCCGACATTAATTTCAATCATAACTCGCAAATAGGGTATTTCTATATTAACAGTTAGGACTGTTTCCATATCGTATACTAAGTAATAGGGCATTGCCCTAGTGGGCACCTTGATAAAAATGTGGTAACCCCTGAAGGCATAAGGGATCTGATCAACCCAGGCTCTATAACTTGTATTCATCTTTCTAATTATGGATTTGAGTCTTTTGTTGGCAGTTTCGACAACCCCATTTGTTTATGGTTGATAGGGAGAATATTTGTGCCTTTGAATTCTGTACTCGTTGAATAATTTTATAACTTCTGCCTCCTATGGAGTCCATTATCTGATACAAGATCATAGGGAACCCCGTAGGGATAAATAATATTTTTCTTGATGAACTTGGCTACTTTCTTCACTTTCAGCACAACATATCACTCGTCTTCATCCTATTTATGAAATAATCGATGGCGAAGAGAATGAATTCATGCAATTTTTATTCTTTAGGAGTGAATTTCCCAATGATATCAATGCCCCAAGTTGATAAATTCCAAGGCGAGGTCATGTTGTACAACTCATGGGGAGGTTGGTTTTGTAGATTAGAAAACTGTTGATATTTGAGGCACTTTCTGACATAAGAAGTGTAGTTTTAGACCATGGTGGTCGAGCAGTATCCCTAGAGAATGATCTTCTTAGAAACCACATAACCATTCATCTGCTTTCCACATTCCCCGCTGTTGATTTTTTGCATCATGTCTTCAATGGAATCCCCTGATATTCATTACAAATGGGCTCCATCAAAGTTTTTTTTTGAAAAGCGCTTTGTCATAGATAATGTACTGATCTCCAAGCTTTCTTAGAGTTACACGGTCTTTCTTATCATCCCCTTGAGGATAAAAACCATGATTAAGGAGACACCAAACATCGTAGTACCACAACCCAACTTCATTTAATTCCTCCACTATTGCAAACTCGATATGGTAATAATGGGTTGGCAGGGATTGCTTCTAGACTCGAAAGGGAGCTATCGCTATTCCCTCACACATGTCAACCATGGAGGCTAGAGTTTCCAATGAATATACAAAGCTATTTCTTGAGCAAGAGAGGTAGTGGAATGTGACATCCTTGAACTAGGAGGCGAGCTCTTCAAGATGAGCATGAAAAAGTAAGAGTTTTCCTTATTTCAACTTCCATTTTTAGAGGACCTGTGTTATGATGAGGGTCGAGTCTCCATAGAATTCAAGGAATCATATTCCTTTCACGAGGGTAGTCTTGACACCTATAGTGAATGATTCATACTACGTTATGTTGTTGCTGCAAGGGAAGTCCAGTTTAATGGCAATGTGTGTGTGAGAATCATTACGGGCGATCAGGAATATCCTAATGTCATATCCCTTATTATTACAAGATCCATCAAAGAACATCTACCATGGGATATCTACATGAGAAGCAGAGAGAATATCCTCATTCGAAAAATTATGAATCCACACATGAACTTCTCCTGTGGGATTATCGTCAAGGTAATCACAAATGGCTCTTCCCCTTATGGCTTTCTACCTGACATAGGAGATGCCAAATTTGGCTAGCAACAGTAACCAATGGGCCATTCATCTTGATAAGGTGGGCTTTCCCAACAAATATTTCATATGATCTATTTCAGACACTAATTTGATGGGGAATGCAAGTACGTAGTGTCGGAGCTTCTGAGTAACCCAAAGTAAGGCAACACTTGACTTTTCCAATGTGGTGTAGTTTGTTTCATACCCTTCCACTTTTTGATAGGCGTAATAGACGGATATCTCTTTGCATGATTCATTAATGTATAGGAACAACAAAGCCCCTATTGCAGTATCCATAATAGTGAGGTATAGAAGGAGGGAAAAACCGAGATGGGGTGGCATGAGCACCGGAGTTCGGGTGATATACTGCTTGATTTTATCAAAGGCTTCTTGACATGCCCCATTACAAAACTTAGTTGAGTCCTTTCGGAGGATCTTGAAGATTGGTTTGACCATAAAAGTCAGTTGGATGATGAATTTACTATTGTAATGGAGTTTTCCCAAGAAGCCACAAACTTATTTCTCTGTTCATGGCGGTGACATTTCGAGTATGGATTTAATTTTAACAAGGTATGCTTTCAACTCTATTTCACTAACCATGAAGCTAAGGAGTTTTCTTTTTATAAAGCTGAAGACACATTTGTATGGATTGAGACGCGTCTAGTACTACCATGGTCATTCAAAGAAGTTCCTTAAGGTAGGGATGTGACCCTCCTGTATTTTGGACTTGATGATCATATCGTCAATGTAAACCTCGATCTCTTTGTGGATAAAATCATACAGGATGGTTAGAGCTTCCTTTTAGTAGGTAGCCCCAAAATTATTAAGATCGAAAGGCATGACGATGTAGTGAAATGTACCCCAAGGGGTATGAAAGTAGTATTCTCTTGGTGATTGGGATGCATCTTAATCTGCTTGTACCTGGAGAAACCACTGATGAATGACTTGAAGGCGTGATTGGTAGTGTTATCAATGATCATGTCAAAGTTGGGAAAAAAGTAGTCATCTTTTGGATAAGCTTTGTTCAAATCCCAGTAATCGACGGACGTGCGGACTTTTCCACCTAACTTTAGTATTAGGACGATGTTGGAGAGCCATGTCTGATATTAAGTGAATAAAAGCCACATTAATTTTTTTGATGAATTCATCTTTAACCTTAAGAGACCACTCGGGATGGAGCTTTATCAATTTCTTCTTGATAGACTTCTACTTTGAATAAGTACGGATCTCGTGCTCCATGATATCCATGTTGATGTCAGCCTTGTCATTGTAAGACCGTGCAAAAATGTCCTCAAATTCTTTTAAGAGTTACTCAAACCATAACCTCTTATTCTCGTTGAGTGTTGACACTGTCCTAATCTCATGTAAAGAGCTACTAGAACCAAGGTTAATAACATCAGTCTCATCATCATTAGTTTTAATGTGGTTATGTTATTTAATCTTTTCCATTTTTAGATCAATTAAGAATTGTTAATTTATTAGATCATTTGCATCAATTATTTTATTTCAATTAATACAATTAATATAAGGCTCAACAAGATACTCAAAATGGTCATTCATTTCACTAAAAATATTTTTTAAAAATACAACATTGAGAACCTCATCAAAGGACTCGTTTACATTCATATTAGTAATAGAAAAATAGGCAATATGTTAAGGTTCATTGTATGGGAAGTAAACAACATGGTTCTGGATGGATATAGTTGGGCATACAGGAACACTATGTTAGTTGAGAAGTGGTTTATTAACAAGGAAGATCTTCACAGACAGGTGTGAAGACTCGGCCTTGGTGTGGATCATGAAGATATCTCGCACCAATGTGTAAAAGCCAAACAATTCATCATTTCTACTATTCTCGGTACTTTATATGTTATTGGTGCTATGAATGTCAGAGTAACTTATGTCTGACTCATCACCCCGCCCAGTGGAAACAATATTATCTTTCCATGAGAAATTGATGCATTCTCTGATTTGAATTGGTTCGTCATACAAATCTTCCCACTCAACAGATAATTGCTAGAAAGAGGGAACCAGGTATCCCTTGAGTCTTAGGATTGTAAGAAGTCTAGAATCTATACATATCTCTTTTTTCTTAATAAACTCATTTGAAATGATTTGCACAATACTATTTAAGTTGAATTCCTCTACTGACAAAAACTAATCATCTGATTGTCGGACCCACTCTTGGGATTTCATGTATATAATATGTATTCTTTCTCAATTGTTCTCTCCGAGAGTCATCCCATATGGCAACTTCAGCCCAAAATCTATGAGTTGATGTAAAATGGCTAGTTGCTCTATTCTCCCCATTTCCAAGCGGGTTCGAGTGGCAATACATGCCCTTGTCATGAGGGATAAGGCTTGGTTTAGAGAACATTTTAGGTGCAAAAGGAAAAAGGGACATATTTTAAGGGGTTTAGGGGAATTGGAAGATGGAGCAGTATATTGATCGGTTGGATTATAGTGGAAGGATCAAAATGAGAGTCTTCATAACTAAGGATGGAATTTACACCGTTCTAGTGTGTTGGCAAAGGGTTTGAGAAGTATTAGGTTTAGAATTAGATGGAGGAGCGATGACCCCCTTATGGATGATGCCTTGAATGACATTTAAGTAGAATCACTCGTTAGTGGTATACCCTGCGATCTGATGGAAATCACAATGAGCATCATGCTTAATGTTCCTTAGAATTTAATTTCGCAATTAATGGACAGGGGTCCAAAGTCTTGATAAGGTTACTTTACAAGAGATAAATGTATATTTTTGAGAGAGTAGCTTGCAGCTTGGTGTATTACTTTGTTGATTTAATAAGACTTATTTCTAGTGTCCATGATGTAGTAGGTTCACAAATGTTGTTCATAGTTGAAACAATGGTATTAGCTAGTTTGCGAGGAGTGAACTGCTCTGTTGGGTTTTTCGGCTCAGACTCAACTTTTTTATTGTTAACACTCTTTTTCATCTTGAACCCCTCTTCTCAAAGGGATTTGAAATGTGGTTATTATTATCTTCCTGATGAGGTTTGGATATGTAGTAAAAAATTATTCTTTACAATACCCACTTGTTCCTCCTAGAAAGGTCGATTTTTTATGGTAGCAACCTTTTCTCTCAACTTGCTGATAAAGTTGTTAAGTGACTCTCTTATTTAAGTAGTTCTGGGTATCAGAGAGTGGCTTAAAACTACTTGTTATATTCGTATTGGCCCATTAATTCTTGGGCTACATGCTTGTAATTGGGGATTTGAAATTCCTCTAAAGATAAGAACCATCAAAGAGCTCTTTCTTAAAGAGTCTACTGAAATAGATTGTCCATTATGTCCTGGATGGCCCCTAATAGGCTCATAGAATGATTATAGTTGTGAATATACATATTAGGAGGTCCTCTACCTCCAAACTTTTTGATGTCTAGCATTTTGAACTACTCTGCCAGCATAGCTTTTGGGTAGGGAGACATGTAGATGTAATCCATGTAGTTCCCTGAGATTTTGATTTGGTTAAACTTCTTAGGTAACAATCTAAGGTATTTCATAACATTATTCAATTCTTTTTCTTTGGTATCAGCAGGAATATGCATCGACAAGTTAGCCCCTAGCCGAGCAAGGTTTGGCATTAGCAACTGAGTTGCCAACAACCCATTAACATGTCAGATACGCATAGCATGAGGAACTTATTGATACTCCTCTAAAACCCACATATATTCTGGTTCTTCTGGACCTATTATGGACATTTGTGTCGGATTCCTCCTCCGTAGGTAGGCCCCAAAGTGAGAGGGGAGAGAAAATCGTAGAAATCTCTCTCTCCATGCATGTGGGTATTCGAGGAATGGGAGTCGTATTTTCGCCACACCTGATGATTTTTGTGGGCTACCTTAAATATAAATTAACAGTCGTAAAAAGGGGAGAAACATGAAGAAATGGATTTGCTAGTCTACTTTCCTTAAAATAGGCAAAAGAAACGTAGTCCTCCCTAGACAACAACATCAAAATGCATACTGATGCATACGAAACCGAACGAATCAAGGGTCCGACGACTAAGTTACGAAATGAGAAGGTGTTAGGCACCCATCCCACCTTTTTGTTCTCTCATCGGATATGATAATATTCTCATTTTCTCTACTGTACATGTGTGCGGTGTGAATAATAAGAGTAAGAATCATCTGACTCGCCTCATGGGAAAGACGGAGTAGAATCATCCTAAGGAGTGTACAAAAGAAATAACATAAAAATATAATATGATTGTTCCTCAAATGACAAATAACTATGAATAAGTGAATGTGTATATCAAGAGAAACATAAATATGTAGGAGTATGCAAACTCACAATACCAATAAATACAAAAAGACATGAAATAAAGAAATATGACTTGAATTGTAAGACTCCCTCGGGACGCCTGTGAAGCCCGAAGGTCATCAAAGTCCACGTAGTTCGACAACACGCATGAGTAGGGCTTAACCCGTAAATCCTAATTTAGAACTTCCTTTAGTTTGTTTTGTAGAAAATGTGCACAAGTTTAAAAAGTATGCAAAATAAGGAAGCTATAATTTAACGTTTATAAGAAAATTCTCTTTTGGATTTCTATATTTGATGAATATAATATTTCCGTGTACTAAATAATAAAAAATGAAATTAGTTTTGAGGTAAGGTAATGAAATAAAGATATATTAAAAGTGGAGAAAAAAGTAAACAACTACTATTAATGGAGTGAGATGTAAATGAATAATAATAGACCTTGTTGAGAACATTAATTCAGATTTTGCAATAGTAGGAGGTTGATTTTAGTATGGCTGCATGGTGGTGAGGTAAGGTGTAACAACTCGCGTAATTTTTGAGGTATTTTCGAAATAAAGAAGAAAAATAAATTTTGAGATAAAATTATTTGTATTGCTCAAATATGTTGGTTATTATTTTTAAAGGCGAGAATTTCAAACGATTTCGAAATCGGAATTAAAATGGAGTTTTAATTGAATTTTTATTATTTAGAAGAGTCCTCAAAACATAAAACTCTCTAAGAGTCCTCGGAACATAAAACTCTCTAGTAAAAATAATATTTTTAGAAATTCGAACGTCCGATCAAGCAAAATTTTTGTCAGAAGTCCTGTGTCGCCGTTCGCTACAACATTCTAAAATTTCAAGCGATTCAAACGGTCCAATCCTCCGGAATAAAATTTTTAGTGTTTGTATCTGATTAGAACTTTTTTCTTAATCAAACTCTTAATCCTTTATATAACAACAAATTCGTGGATGGACTTTTCAAATCACTTTTTCTCAAACTTTTCAACCAGAAGACCTCTTCAAAATTACTCCCTTTCATATACAAACCATAGACCCAAACTTATTCAAGATTTCAATCTTAGATTAGAAGACTTATTTGGTGTTTTCTCGAGTTTGGGCTAGAACGAGATTTGATTATTTTCGCGAGAGGAACGTGATGGTGTGATTAGATTTTGAGGCTGAATTATGTGATGATTCATGTTGGTTCTTTTTGGTGGTTTAAGGTATGGGGTTTTACACAATATGCTCCTGAAATCTCGCGAGTGTTTATTCCGTTGAATTCTTGTTAATTGAACTCATATTTAGAATTGTTAAATTCTTGGAAATCTGGAAAAATAATTGTTGGAATTATTTTCATTCATGACGTATTATTCATGTTGTTTTGAGCAAGCTGTCATGAGATTTTAATATGGCACTGATGTTGGGCACCAGCCAAGACTTCTTTTCCGGCTACTTGATAAAGTATGGGGCGGTATGGTGAGGCCTGGTGACTCCGGTTAATGTGTTGTTGAGAAATTTATTGATAAAATGCTATTGAGATTTGCATTATTTGATTTGAGTATTCGTAGTCATATTGTTGCGCTTTGTTCATCGCTAACATCTTTGTTGAGCATATTCCTGTCGTATTGTGTACTTGCCCATCTTTTTCTTAGTCGGCAGGTGAGCACGGATTTGAGTGCTATGGACTAATTGGGATGATTTTAGCGAGGATTACTTGGGTAGAATTTTTAATACAAGAGATGAGAAGACTTGTATTTATTTTGATGTATAGAGCATTTGGAGATTTATTTTATTTTCGAGATAGTTAGATTGTTGTAATTATTTCGAGAGATTTGTTGTATTAATTTGAAGATGAGAATAGTGGTTTCTTGTTTTATTGTGGGATTTAGATGCTCTATACCTTGTTATTTGTGGATTAGTTTAGTTTTATCGATGTGTAGCGCTCCGCTCGCTCTCCCCGGGCGGGTGGGGTGTTACAGAATGGTATCAGAGCTTAGGTATACGACCACCCTCGGGTCTTGGGTTTTTGGGTCTGTTGCGTTTTTGTGGCGCGTATTTTGGAGATAGAAATTTTAGAGTATCGTTTCGTATTAAGCATCTAGATTAGATGTGAGGAAATTATTTTGGAGACGAGATTATTTTTGGAGATTGTTGGCCTGATTTTTGAGAGTTAGCTATTCGGCGAATTTCGAGGGCGAAATTCCATTGTTAGTGGGGAAGTGTAACAACCCGCGTAATTTTTGAGGTATTTTCGAAATAAAGAGAAAAAATAAATTTTGAGATAAAATTATTTGTATTGCTCAAATATGTTGGTTATTATTTTTAAAGGCGAGAATTTCAAACGATTTCGAAATCGGAATGAAAATGGAGTTTCAATTGAATTTTTATTATTTAGAATAGTCCTCAAAACATAAAACTCTCTAAGAGTCCTCGGAACATAAAACTCTCTAGTAAAAATAATATTTTTAGAAATCCAACCGTCCGATCAAGCTGAATTTTTGTCAGAAGTCCTGTCTCGCCGTTCGCTACAACATACTAAAATCTCAAGCGATTCCAACGATCCGATCGTCCGGAATAAAAATTTTATTGTTTGTATCTGATTAGAACTCTTTTCTTAATCAAACTCTTAATCCTTTATATATCAACAAATTCGTGGATGGACTTTTCAAATAACTTTTTCTCAAACTTTTCAACCAGAAGACCTCTTCAAAATTACTCCCTTTCATATACAAACCATAGCCCCAAACTTATTCAAGATTTCAATCTTAGATTAGAAGACTTATTTGGTGTTTTCTCGAGTTTGGGCTAGAACGAGATTTGATTATTTTCGTGAGAGGAACGTGATGGTGTGATTAGATTTTGAGGCTGAATTATGTGATGATTCATGTTGCTTATTTTTGGTGATTTAAGGTATGGGGTTTTGCACAATATGCTCCTGAAATCTCGCGAGTGTTTATTCCGTTGAATTCTTGTTAATTGAACTCATATTTAGAATTGTTAAATTTTTGGAAATCTGGAAAAATAATTGTTGGAATTATTTTCATTCATGAGGTATTATTCATGTTATTTTGAGCAAGCTGTCATGAGATTTTAATATGGCACTGATGTTGGGCACCCGCCAAGACTCCTTTTCCGGCTACTTGATAAAGTATGGCGCGGTATGGTGAGGCCTGGTGACTCCGGTTAATGTGTTGTTGAGAAATTTATTGATAAAATGCTATTGAGATTTGCATTATTTGATTTGAGTATTCGTAGTCGTATTGTTGCGCTTTGTTCATCGCTAACATCTTTGTTGAGCATATTCCTGTCGTATTGTGTACTTCCCCATCTTTTTCTTAGTCGGCATGTGAGCACGGATTTGAGTGCTACGGAACAATTGGGATGATTTTAGCGAGGATTATTTGGGAAGAATTTTTAATACAAGAGATGAGAAGACTTGTATTTATTTTGATGTATAGAGCATTTGGAGATTTATTTTATTTTCGAGATAGTTAGATTGTTGTAATTATTTCGAGAGATTTGTTGTATTAATTTGAAGATGAGAATAGTGGTTTCTTGTTTTATTGTGGGATTTAGATGCTCTATACCTTGTTATTTGTGGATTAGTTTAGTTTTATCGGTGTGTAGCGCTCCGCTCGCTCTCCCCGGGCGGGTGGGGTGTTACATAAGGATGGAAAATGGGGTGAAGAATGGATGATAGTGATGTAAGGAAATGGAGGGAGTGTTTTCAAAAATTGAATTTTGGCGCACTGATTTCGGGGGGAATGTTATGACTTCAGAATGGGACCCTTGGAAATGAGGTTATGGTCCCTTTAAATAATAAAAAATTTAGGGTTTCAGGGGGTGCCGATCGTCATGGCCCATGTCTAGCCTATCAGCATAGCGTTACCTTACTGGCTAAGGAATGTACACCATGTCGATAGGCAGCAGTTCAGAATGAACATTTTTAAAAAAATGAGCATAAAATGCAAACTGTAAGTTCAAATTGCACATGTCTGGGACCATTGGAAAGTGTATTTAAAACCTAACAAGAATCCATAAAGCCACTCCCGGATTTTAGAGTTGATCAAAGTCAAACGGGGCTCGAAAGCACCTAACGACCTCAAAATGGGGGTTCTTTCAGTAAAAAGAAAAGTATGCATGAACCACGAGGCTGATTTGCTCACGATATGGACCATTAGGAAGGGTTTGTAGAGAATTGTTAGGTTTCAATGAGATTCACTCATTTTATATAGTTGACTGAGGTCAAGTGGGGATCAAAAGCTCCCAGTGGATTCTAGATCAGCGTTAGGAGTAAAAAGCTAAATACGCGCGAACCATTAGGCTGATTCATGTACAGTATAGACCATTGGAAAAGAGATTCAGAGCCCAATGAGGTTTTAATGAGTTTATCTTAGGTTATAGAGCTAAGCATGGTCAAACAGGGCTTAGGAGAACCCGATGGACTCTAAATTAGTTCTTGGAGTAAAAAGGTGAATATGAGTGAACCATGAGGTCAATTCGCACACAGTATGGACAATTGGAAAAGGGATCCAAAACCTTATGAAGTTTCAATGAGATTCTCTCAGGTTAGAGAGTTGACTGAGGTCAAATCGGGCTCAAAATCCCCGAATGGCCTTTACATCAGGACTCCAAGTAGGACCTAGGGTCTTGTGGTGGGAGGAGGAGTGTTAGAGAGCTAAGGAGTTACTTAGGGAGTACCAAGATGGGGTGTTTATAGAGCCCCTCGATGCGCGATCTTGGAACAAGAAGAGGTCTTCGAAAGATCGACACATCATCAATACTTAAAGGGTTAAGCACCCTATTGGGGATTTGAAGAAGGTTGGTCAAAAGGTTAAGGTTAGTTCTATAAACCTAAAAAGTCAAAGTGATCGATTTAGAGAGTCGAGGTCGATTATGTGTTCCTAAAGAGTTAAAATAATAGATTTAGTAGGTTAAGGTCGATTTTGCGAACCTAAGGAGTTAAGACAACCAATTCAGAGGGTCGAGGTCAATTCTATGGGCTTAAGTCAATTGTGTGGATCGAAAGAGTGGTGATGACCAATTCAGGGGGGAGATCGATTATGTGGACCTAAGGAGTTGACACGACCAATTCAGAGGGTCGAGGTCAATACTGTGGGACTAGGTTATGGAACTAAAGAGTTGAGACGATCAATTTAGCAGGTCATGGTCAATTCTATGGACCTGAAGAGTTGAAATGGTCGATTGAGAAGCTTGGGGTTGAATATGTGGATCTAAAAAGTTAAGGTGACCTATTCATAGGGTCGAGGTCAGTTCTATTTATCTAGGTCAATTCTGTGGACCTAAGGAGTTGATATGACCAATTTAGCGGGTTGAGGTTAATTTTGTGGACATAAAGAATTGAAATGACCGATTCAAAGGGTCAAGGTCTATTCTACCGACTTAAAAGGATAAGCTGACTAATTCAGAGGGGTTATAAGCACCCAAAAGTGTTTAAATAATACCCCGAATGGATCGTTTTTGAAGTTGCAAGGTTATATAGATTTAAATTATTTCATAGAATACACACACCACACCAATATAAACTAAAGCAAAGATAGTAATATTCCACTTTTCATTTTCTTTCCAAATTCGTGAGTAAGGAAGAACAATTAACATGAAGGTTGTGATAATTCAAAATTTAAGGAGGAGATATAAATTGAGACAAATTTTATCTTTTTAGCCTACGCATACATCTAGGTGAATGTACAACATGAAATAAGAGGTCACAACCACAACATGCCGTTGTACAAGGAAAACCCAAATGGGAAAAACCTCGGACGACTGGGCCTAGACAAATCCACTTCAAATATGGTTTTATAAAGAGGCTCAAAAGACTTACATACTTGACTCACAAAGACTCGCTGATGCCGTCTCCAATAGCTCCGTTTATATACGGGAAGATCCAATGCATTGCACAATACTTCTCATGTCTCAGTATCCACTGAAACCCAATAACTGTCTCCAATCATCATTTGTACGAAACTCCAATGCACGTAGCAAGGATGAACATTTTGTAGGATGTGGATGGGGTTTTTGGTTCTCAAAATATGATCTAAAGATCACATAAATGTTGGAGACAAAAAGGAGTGGTTATTTTTGTTTTCTCTTGTGTTTAAAAGCTTAAGTCCCAAATGCTATTTTCGTCCACTAAAGATAGATAAGGAAACATTAGTGGGCCAAAACAGTTGAAGGAGAAACTGCCGACAAAAAAATAATCAAAGTGGCAGCAGATCGTTCGAATGACTATGTTTGATCCAATCTTCTAACGAAAAGTCTGTAAATAATGTGTAGAATCTCCTTTGAAATCTCGTTCGAACGACATTCCAACGAAACTTCTAATGAAATTTCAGAGTATTGAGCAAATTGTCATTAGCAAACTCGTTCGTTCAAACGAACTGGGAAGTTTTCCAACGAAAATTCAGGATTTTTACACTGATAGAAAACTTCTTACAAAATTAATTTTAGATAATTTTAGTCACATTTAGTTTGTGTCCAACATATATAAAAGAGAAACTAGTCAAATACCTTTAGGTAAAGAACATTTGGAATGAATTTGATGAGGGTGAATAGTGGGATGCCCAAATTCTTCAAGGATGATATATGAATGAACCACAATGACTAAAATGTTTTGTCCAACAGAATGTTGCCAATAATACAAATGAGTCGATTGGAAATTTGTCCTTACAAATCTCCCTCTTTGGCTATTCCTGGACAAAATTTAAAATAAATAAAATACAAACAAAATGACTTTGAATTTGCTAACCCAGCAGTCAAGTGGATTCTAAAGCCCATCCCCAAAACCCGAAATACAAGGATAGACTCGACTGACTTAGAATGCTGCATTGTTGAAGGTGGTCGGTGAATATGCAATAGAAGTACTACACACATGAACCAATACAAACATAAAACGCATGGGGAAATATAGAGTGAAAGAGAAAACATATTAGCCTCCCCCAAAACATGTTCTCCCCCTTTTTGTCTGGAAAAGAAAAAGGGATAAAATGAAAACCTACAAGGTTAGTGAATATAGCAAGAGTATCTAAAAAACAAGAAAATGAAGTATAGGAATAGGATTATCGACAGACGAACAAACAACAACAATTAGGCATCAATCCATTCAACAAATATAGGAAAATAGGAACTAGAATTACTCATAATGCTATAAAAACTAATATAAGTCAAGTTAAATCCAACATAATCCAAATCCAAACACAAATATAAGATACTGGTACAAGTGAGAATAGTAAATGAAGAAAAATACAAATCGCTCGCTCTCACAAGTACAAAAGAAATATAAAATAGATGGAAAGAGGCATTGTGGAGGGGTGTTCCCCCACACGGATGATTAACTTAGCCAAGTGAATTGATCAAATACGGAGAAAGATGCCCACAAACACACTTCGAAGATCCTCCATGAAAGTATCTCGTAGGAACCACCTCGAAGGTTCCTCCCAAGCAAATAGCTCATAGCGCTTTACCCCAAAGAGCCTCCAACTCACCTGGCTCGAAAGACCTGGCTCAAAAAATAAAGATCACACGGATGACAATAGTTTGTAATAACAAAATAGAATGATGTATTATGTACTTTATTTTATGAATGTATATGTTGAGAGGGGTCGCTTGGTACCCACGAGGGACCATGCCTGGTAGGGCATGGGAGAGATTCCATGCTCTATCAAGCTATATTCTCTTGGAAACTTCGCAGGGACATGGTTTGGAGGATTGAGAACAAGGCAACATTGGGAGTTATTAACAACCCTCTTGGAACACTTGGACAAAACTTCACTCAGAACAAATGTCACGCGAGCCTACTCATTGCTTACCTATTCGAATGAACCTCCTCGAGTTGTTCGATCTGCCTCAATGCTTGCCCCCTCAAGGTGACCTCCTCAAGGTACCTCGGGCGTTAGCCTGCCTGACTGATGTGACTAGATACCAAACAATAGTCACTGTTTGAATTGCTTCCTGACGTCATAGCGCCTGACATTTAAGAACCGAAGAATACAGCACTCAAGTGCCTTTATCCTTTGGATGGCAGGTCTAGTTCACCAATCTGACCAAATAGCCATCCTAGAGTAAGCCTCAAGCTGACAAGTCATATCCTTCATAATGACTAAAATACTTCCAACCAATAGAACGCTTTCCTGCCAAAAATAAAAAATCCGATTCATTAAATGTAGTATCTCATGCAATTAAATCACCCGGTCAAAGGGATCGAGGGCATGCTGACTCGAGCAACCTCTCCCTCCATATAAATATGACCAAAACAAACGAATGAAAGGGAGAGAGAATCTAGAACCTGGAATTGCTGTCCAAATTCCCTCATACCAGAAAGCCTTTGAAAAGAGCATTAATTACCATTACACAATGAATGTACCCATCATTGGGCATTAACTAAGCTTGAAGTTCCTTCCTTGTCTTATTTATGCCCAGAGTGTTTGTTCTTTCTCCCTCCTACCACGCCATCTACTGGTCCCATTTCATTTATTGTGTTTACCACATGTTGCCCATGTTAATATATTCTTTAGTTAAACTTTGAATAATTAAATATCTATATCTCTGATTCACTTGTGGCTCTAAACTGTGCTCTATATCTAACGGTGTTGGTCCTGATCTTGATAAGGGTTATGCCTCACTTAATACTAATAGTATTTGAACAACCCACATCTTACATTTGGCCACTTTTCTAGGGAGGTATTCTCTTTTGAAAAGATGCTAAAGGATAACACCATTAGAAACATCAATTTCGACACCATACATCGTGAAGAAGAGGCAAATAACGTTGCTTTACCTAAAGTGGGGGGAACAATAAGGATAGGGAAAGTGCTGGTATCACAGAGACGATGGTCGCGCAAGGGAGAGTAGGCCAAGAACAGATGCATGGGCTGATGGGACTATTCGCAGAGTTCATTAAGACTTCAATAACCCAGGCAATGCTGGGAGCTCCCACGGGGGCGAGTTCCTTTACTACACCACCATCCAATATACCAACACCAACTATTACTGGGGGGTAGCGGTGCCTATCTCCGTTAAAACACCCATGGTTCCACCTATGATAGTGGAATCTATGTTTCAATACGAGGGAGTAACCCTAGATGTTATGGCTATCATGGTAAGTCAAGGAGTAAATGCGATAGCCTCAATAACCCCGACAATAGCAATGCCGTTATCGGTAGGTCCCTCGCTAGCCAGCTTAGAAGACATGAAAAAAGAGTTGTTAAATCTCATAGTTGTGTCTAAGGGAGAGATCTCTTTCGTATACGATGACTTCCACACTCCATAACAAAAGGAGTATAATTACGAACCCTACCCAATAGGACATCCTACCCCAATCTTTGAAAAATACATGGGGAAAGGTGCGAATCCCAAGGAACATGTGAAGAGGTTCATCAAGAATCTGGGGGCTCACTTCAATGATAAAAAGTTAAGGCTAAGAGAGTTCATGCAATCCCAGACAGAGAAAGCCTACACGTGGTATTCCCACCTAGACCCAGGTAGTGTAGGTTCTTGGGAGGAATTACATGTTTTGTTTGTGCAAAAGTTTTTCTTGACTGAGGATGAGTTCACACTCACCCAGCTCACACGTGAGAAGCAGAAGCCAGGAGAGGATATTATGGCTTATATTTGAAGGTTCCGCAAGAGCTCCCTGGATGTCAAGGAGGAGACGCGAGAGGACAAGCTTCTACAAGTATGTACAGAAGGATTGCTGCCCGAATACACATGTCACTTGATTAATGAGACAAGAGAAGGTACGTTTACAACCTTTTTGAAGGATGCAAGGAATATCGCATTAGTAGTGAAGCCCCTAGTACCACCTCTCTCTTTGTCCAGTTTGCTGATGAGGCCAACAATTACTTCGAGGAGGGGAATACCCTCGAGGATCAACTACGGGGATGATGGGGGTAGAGAAGGAGGCAATGGAGGTCGAGGAGGTAGAAAAGGTAGGAACAATAAGAGAAGATTTGAAGATGAGGAGGATCCTCCCAAGCTACCTTGTATGGTGGAACAAGCTTTAAACCTATATGATCTCATGGTGCTCGATAAAGTTTACAGGCTAATTAATGTCTACACTGCGTTGCTCACTCGGGAAGAGAGAGAGAAACCCTACTATTGCATGCTCCATAACAGGGTTAATTACCCTACTAAGGTGTGTTTCTCATTAAAAAGGTTTATTAATCGTCACGTGAATAATGGAGATATTGAGTTGTCATAAACCAATGTGAACAACAACCCATTACCGCCCCATAGGGCCCATATGGCTAGTGCCTTCGATAAGGAGGCCGAGCGAGCAATGATGGAACAATGACTCGGAAGGAATGGCTCCGAGGGCACTCAAGGTAATGTCTTCAAGGATTCTCTTAAAGAATTCACTTTTGAGTTGGCTTGCATGCATTTAGAGGATGAGGCTAAATACAAAAAGATCCAAATAGGAAAAGCATTCGACGCTGTTGAGATGCTCAGTAGGCAGATGGGGGTCTGCTCTCTGGGGGAAGTCAATGTAGTGATATCATATAATAAGGATGCATATAAAGATGTAGAAGAGGTTTATGAGCTGGAGGATGATCGGACATATCCGTGGATTGAGTGTGTAGTCGTGGCTCGCTTACCAAAGTTTGGCTAGTTCTTTGACCAAGTTAGACTTCCTGAAGATTCCAGGCTGGAAGTTACGAGAGCCATTCTGGAGATTGCAAAGAGAAATATGGCCCCATATTTGAAATGGAATGGGCCCATGGATAAATTGGTGAGCAGATACCTCTCAGAAGTCACATTCTCAAAGGTAGACAGGATGATCAGGTACCCACACAATAGACCTTTGTATGTAACTCCATCGGTGAATGATTGCATTTTTTCGCGAGTGCTGTTGGACGGAAGGACATCTATCAACATAATACCTGTGGGATCCTTCTATGCTATCGAGTTTGTCGAAAATAAGAATAGCTCCCCACTCCTTGGAAATATTAGGTTATGATAATTAGTCCTCCAAGTTAGTGGGCTACGTCAATATGGGCATCACAATGGGGAATATCACTTCCCATATTAAATTCCACATCATGAATTATGAGCCATCGTACCAGCTGTTAGTAGGAAGGTTCTGGATGCACAACCATGGGTTGGTGCCCTTAACATATCATCAATGCGCTAAGGCAAACATAAAGGGTAAGGAAGTGGTGATTCGAGATACCAAGAAACCTTTTACAAACGAAGAGGACCATATCATGGATGCAACTTTCTATACCAATCTGACGGAGGAATCTACTGTAACGACAAGATATACCGGGGGAATAAGAATCCCATCAACTAGAGAAAAGGTGTGGGCACCTGCTTGAACGATTGTGACTTATGAAGACGAACGTGATCTTGAGGCAATACGGCCACCCAACCTGTCAAGATAGCTTCATAACCGAATGACCCCATGAATTGATCCCATTGAGAACCAAGTGCATACATAGAGCATTCTTAGTAGGTGAATGGTGAAGGAGGTGGATGAGAATCGTAGAAAAAGACCTTTCTAAAGAGACGTGGATCGGGAGTGTAAGCGAGTTGTCTTGCCTAATGGAAGAATCATTTATAAATTGTGAAGGTGTGAATGGGTAGCCGAGAGACTTGGAGATGAAGCTGACCCGGTGTATGAATGCTTACTGGTAGATAATCAGGGGCAATACCTAGTAATTGAAAACTCTAGGATCCAAGAGTTTGTAGAAGAAGTGGAGGAAGAGTCGGAATGTATGAAAAATGGCCCTAGGCCACATATCTAGGAATTAGCAAAAATCGATTTGGGTAGAGAAGTTGGGGATCCGAACCCCATTTTTATCTCAAAGGACTATGAGGTAGCCTCTCGAGATGGGTTGATAAAACTCCTGGTTGAGTTCAAATATGTCTTTGCGTGGAAGTACACCGAGATGTCGGGTTTTAACACGGAGGTAAATTGTCACAGACTGAATGTCTTGCTCGTAGCAATCCCAATTAAACAGTCCACCCGAACATAGAAAGCAGAGTTGAACTTGAAGATCAAGTAAGAAGTGTAGAATTTGCTCATGGCAGGGTTTATAGTGCCAATACAACATTCGATATGGTTGTCCAGTATTGTACCTGTGGGAACGAAGGACAAAAGTCAAATCAGGATAGGTGTAGATTTCAAAGATCTAAATAGGGCGTGCCCAAAGGATGAATTCCCACTACCCTCCATTGACAGTTTGACTTATGCAACAGCGGGCCATGAGATGTACAACTTTATGGATGGGTATGTGAGCTATAATCAGATAAAAATGGATCCAGCTAACGCAGAGAAGACTACCTTTTGAACACCCTTGGGCAATTTCATATACACAGTCATGCCTTTCAGGTTGAAGAATGTAGGAGCCTCCTATCAAAGAATGATGATGGACATATTCCACGACCTGTGACACCCCGCCTAATTAAATACCGGGCGATCACTCCTTTATTAAATTAAATCAAGGTAAACAATTGGTTCATTCTCAGCATCACTGTCGATAAAAATAATTTTTCCAATTTAACACCCTAAATAATTAAGCTAAGTGTCAAAACATTTTCATACAAACTTCCAAATTTTATTAAAGAAAAGATTTTATTAATACCAAAACAACATTTCTACATTATAGAATCACACCACGAAATCTAAATAAAACCATACATTCACCAATCGAATGTCAATAATATAAAGCTAAAATCATAAACCATCCTGAAACAAAATCCCATAAACGATACTGGAATAACTGAAATATAAAAATCCCCAACAATAAATGAAATGATAAAAAGGGCGACACGTGCCCCATAAATGAGAGTAATAGGAGTGGAGTCAATGACAGAAGCCGTCTACTCAAGGGACCTGCAACTCCCACCTAAGCTGCAGCTCGTTCTTCTCAAAGAATCCTAAGCAAGACGCCCCTGTGGCTGGGCACCTGAAAAATATACATATATATACAAGAGAGAGAGAGAGAAGAGGAAACGGGTCAGGGCCCGAAAGTGTGTTTGATTTTAGAATACGTTAAGCAAGTATTTAAATTGATACAGGCCAATGCAACTTCATATTAGTTCGTCTCTCTCTTGAGAAATACTCACCTCTCTTCTAATGTGCACTCCTATCGTACTAGCCTTCCCAATGGTTTGTTTATCTTAACTTACTCAAATGTTTTCAAAAACTGAACGATAACAATGTTATAAAAAGGTTACTTTCAATTTGTAGTATTCCTCTCGTTTTAGCTTCATTAAATTATAAGATTTCCCCGTACCTTTTCATATCTCCACAAAACAAGTATTTAATAATTTGAGTCAACAACCACGTTCTACTTATCAAATCACAGTAGGCAGTTCAAAGTTTATAACCTCATATATATTAGCTACTCGCATAAAATATATATATAATGGCACCCCAACTAAACTATGGTGCGGGCATACTCTGCTATCCAATCCCCGTATCGCTCACATAAAGGGAAATACAAGTTCGGAATCACTCTCGAACTGTATTAACATATACAAAACAACGTTGAGGCGAAGCATAGATTCTAAGTCCAAGAGGTCAGTACATACCCACACGTCTCTTAGGACCGTCTGACTATCAATTTAATAGCCCGTACCTAGGATCTCTATCTTCTAGGGTACGATTCAATATCCCCATAAAGCAACACAGGATACGATCGTCCCAGCGCGGTAACCTCAGGGATAGCAAGTAGCGCGGGTACGTTTTTCACATGTATATAATATATGTACACACATTCATATAAATATACCGATTTCATCATATTAATATAGGTCACTCTCATTACCCATAATTACAACCTTTGTCCTAAATTTCACCTTATTAGTATAACGTATAAGGTTTCGCCTCTAACCTTAATTCGAAGGGTTTTCTCACTCATTACCTAATACTCATGGGTTATAACTTTACAATTCTAAAATTCAGTAAATAACTTCATTTGATTCCAACGTAACTCTCTTACGCACCTCACCCTTAAGTTTCATAAATCTAACAACCTAAAGTAAATATCCCATAATTACCATTTTCGTTGAAGATTAAAGGTTCTCACATATGTCCATATACTCTACTGGTCCTCAATATCTCCCAAATCATTTTATTTAGAATGCCCAAAGTTTATTCCGTGATAAATTAATTCGACTAATTAAACAAGGGGAATAATAGGCTGCCAGGGAGGGTCGATCGATCGAAGTCTGGAGTCGACCGATCGAACCTTCGATCGATCGACGATCTAGGGTCGATCGATCGATCGAGCAGGTCTGTGAAAATTCTGCAGAAACTGCAGTGACGGGGTTGCTTAGGTTTCTTCATCATAACTCATATTTTCCAACTCTAATTGACCCAAAAAGTGTACTGCTTACATCCTAACATAATTCCAGGTTTCTTTAACGATCAGCATGCGTATGTACATCAATAAACATGATTAAACAACCTAATATTTCATCTAATCATCAAGAACCCTACAGTTTTCTTAACCTTTGTTCTAATCAGTTTTCTCCAGAAATTCCTTCTAACAAATCATCATAATTTCATGGGTTAAACATCTACTTCACATATTAATTTCCAGAATAATGTTCATATGGTTTCTACATGCAAATCCCTATCAAAATTGGGTTTTCCTCCATGGATTATACTCTTAATCATTCCTACACTAACATGATTATTACACCAACGAAAATACGCAAGTTAAACACTTGCATGGGATTTCAGAGGTCTGGTTTCCTGCTGATATTGGTATGGCTGCGTTCTCCTCCTCCCGATCTACGCGTTGGTGGTGACGGTGGTGCAAAAGGTGGTGTTTTTGGCCTTGAATCACCTAGCAAGGTCTCTCCTCTCTTCTCCACTAGCCGTCTTAGGGTTCTGAATGATCTAACCCTAAAAGGATGACTTAAATGGCTGCTAAGGATGGCTGAAATTCGTGGGTTTAATTACCCTAATTTGTAAAATTACCAAAACGCCCTCCCGGGTCACTAATTAAGCCTAAAAACATCCCGAGACCCAAACTAAACCCCCGGGTACACTTTTCTGACTATCTCGACCCTTCCGGACACGTTGGCGCACTCAAAACGACCATACGGACAACTCATAAAATATTTACTTTTATTTTTCAATAATTAGTCCCGACGCGACACGGGCGCGTCCCGACTAAAATTACCAAAATTGTCATTTTCATTCACTCGTGACATTTACCATATATTACTATGCTCTTAAGTAATATTCAACAATTTCATATTATTACTAACTCACGTCACGTTAATAATTATAACATAATTAATTTCCGGATTTTTTTTTATTAAATAAATCCCCAAATTAATTATAGCATAAAAATACGGGGTATTACATACTTCCCCCCTAATAACGGAATTTCGTCCCGAAATTCGGAAAATAAGGCATACCTGGTAAAAACAACTCTGGATATCTCTCACGCATATCTGCCTCACGCTCCCAAGTGGATTCCTCCACATTATGATGTTCCCACTGGACCCGCACCAGTGGAACTATCTTCGACCTCAATCTCCTCTCACTGTAGTCTAGAATAGCCACCGGTCTCTCCTCGTAAGAGCTATCCGACTGCAAGTCGATCTCATCTATCGCAATGTGAGTATGGGCCATATCATCCCGAAGGTATCGTCTCAACGACGAGATGTGGAATACATCGTGGATGCGATGTAAATGTTCTGGCAAACCCAACTTGTATGCTACTGGCCCAATTCTCTCGATGATGGGAAATGGTCCTACGTACCTCGGAGCCAACTTCCCCTTCTTCCCGAACCTCATCACTCCTTTCATAGGAGATACACGCAACAACACTTGATCTCCCACATTAAACTCCTGGAAAAATCGTTTTGCATCGGCGTAGCTCTTCTGTCTGTCTTGGGCTACCCGAATACGACTCCTGATTATCTCAATCCTCGCGGAGGTCTCCTGGATCACTTCTGGTCCTAATAACTTGTTGTCCCCCACTTCGAGCCAACAGGTTGGAGAGCGACAAGGCCTGCCGTACAAAGCTTCAAATGGAGCCATGCCAATCGTAAACTGATAGGAGTTATTATAAGCAAACTCGACCAGTGGAAGATGTGGCTCCCAACCTCCCCCGAAGTCGAGGATACACATGCGTAGCATATCTTCCAACATCTGATTGGTACGCTCTGTCTGTCCATCTGTCTGTGGGTGGTAAGCTGAACTCAGTATCAACTCTGTACCCATAGCCTCCTGAAAGCTTTCCCAGAAACGCGACACAAAAATCTTGTCTCTGTCTGACACAATATTTAGGGGCACCCCATGTAATCTGACATTCTCAGCGATGAATAGTTGGGCATACTGACCCGTGGTATAATCTATCCTTACTGGCAGAAAATGAGCCACCTTGGTCAGACGGTCTACAATCACCCAGATAGAATCGTGGCCTCGCTGTGATGTAGGCAACCCTGTAATGAAGTCCATGGAAATACTTTCCCACTTCCACGCAGGTACTTCCAACGGCTGAAGTAATCCCGACGGTTTCTGGTGGTCCACCTTCACCAGCTGGCAAGTAGAACATTTGGACACAAATTCAGCGATGTCCTTCTTCATCCCACTCCACCAGTACTGACGTCTCATATCCTGGTACATCTTATCGCCTCCCGGATGTACAGCAAATCGGGACCCATGAGAATGAGTCATCACCTCATGACGTAGCTCTGCTCCTTCTGGAACCACTAATCTCCCATTAAACCGCAACCCTCCATCCGAACTAACAGAATAGGACTCAGCACCCTCGGCTAGAAGTCGTACAATCTGCTCCTGACAAAATGGGTCTGTGGTCTGTGCCTGTATCACCCTCGTAACAATCTCGGGTGTGACTGTCATCACGGATATGAAAGAACGTGCTACTGCGTCTTGGTGACCCAACTCCTTCCATTTTGCTTTCCAGATGTCCGCCACATCATCAACCGGTCTACGGCTCAACGCATCAGCAACTACGTTGGCTTTCCCCAGATGATATTGTATGTCGAACTGGTAATCTTTTACAAACTCTAACCATCTGTGCTGACGCATATTCAGCTCTCGCTGAGTGAACAGGTACTGCAGTGACTTATGGTCTGTGAACAAACGGAATTTCTCGCCCAATAAATAGTGCCTCCAAATTCTCAATGCAAAGACGACCGCAGCTAACTCCAGGTTGTGGGTGGGGTAATTCTTCTCATGCGGCTTAAGCTTGCGGGAAGCAAAAGCTATAGCCTTCTCTTCCTGCTGAAGTACTCCCCCAAGTCCTCGTAAGGACGCATCTGTGTAAACCAGGTACTCTACACCCGGCTTCGGTAGAGCAAGGACTGGTGCCGAAGTAAGCTTGTCCTTCAGCTCGTCAAAAGCCAACTGACAAGCGTCATCCCAAACATATGGTACCCCCTTGCGAGTCAGATTCGTCAATGGACCCGCTATTTTGGAGAACCCCCGAATGAACCTCCTGTAGTATCCGGCCAACCCCAAGAAACTACGTACTTCCGTCGGTGTCGTGGGCTGCCCCCACTCCCTCACCGCTGACACTTTGCTCGGGTCAACTGCTATCCCCTGCTCAGAAACAACATGGCCTAAGAATTGTACCTCTCACAACCAGAATCCACACTTCTCGTACTTAGCATACAACTGATGTTCTCGCAGAGTCTGAAGAACCTGCCTCAAGTGTTCGGCATGCTCCTCCTCGGAGCGTGAATATATCAAGATATCATCTATGAAGACGATGACGAACTGATCCAAGAACTCTCTGAACACTCGGTTCATCAAGTCCATGAAAATGGCTGGGGCATTTGTGAGTCCGAACGGCATCACCCTGAACTCATAGGACCCATATCTCGACAAGAAGGCAGTCTTCGAAACATCCTGCTCTCTAATTCGTAACTGATGGTACCCCGACCTCAGATCTATCTTCGAAAAGAAAGTTGCTCCCCTTAACTGGTCGAACAGATCATCGATTCGAGGCAACGGATACTTGTTCCGTATCGTGACTTTGTTTAACTCCCGGTAGTCCACACACAATCTCAGTGAGCCATCTCTCTTCTTCACAAATAAGACTGGAGCACCCCACGGTGAGGTACTCCTACGAATGAAACCCTGACCTAATAGCTGCTCAATCTGATCTCGTAGCTCTCGCATCTCTGCCGGAGCCATACGGTACGGTGCGCGTGCTATAGGTCTCGTATCCGGCAATAAGTCTATAACGAAGTCTATCTCACGACTGGGCGGTAGGCCTGGTATCTCCTGAAACACATCGGAATACTCCCTAACAACTGGGATCGAATCCAAAGGAATCACAACCTCCTTAGAGGTATCCTCCTCAATGTAATATAAATGAGCGGTCGAACCTCCCTCTGGGCGAGGCATCGCTACTACAAACATATCTTGTCCCGGAATGGCAAAAACAATGCTCCCACCGAAGCAATCAATCATGGCTCTATAAGATGCGAGCCAATCCATACCAATAATCACGTCATGCTCGTGCATGTCTAAGACTAGCATGTCTGCAGGCAATACCAAGCTACCAATCTCTATCCCTACTCCCCGGCATATAAAGAATATAAGTGACCCACTCCCCAGTGGTGAGTCGACACACGTTACGGTGCTCTCTGCTGTGGCTAACAATCCTAAGGACTTCGCAAAATGCGTAGCTATAAAACAGTGCGTTGCCCCCGTATCAAACAAAACTTTACCCATAGTACCATGGATAGGAAACATACCCTCAATCGCGGGTGGTGCCTGTGGAGCTGCTGCCTGGTGGACGTTATAGACACGTCCGTACTGCAATTGTCCCTGCTGCACTGGAGCTGCTGGAATGGCTGGTAGGGCTGGCATCTGGGCTGGAGCTGGAAGGGCAGGTGGAAAGAGTGGTCTCTGCGGCTCATTTCGGGCTCCCTGCTGCTGTGGGGCCCTATCGCCCTCTGGGCAATCCTGACGCTTATGGCCGTGCTTGCCACACACAAAACACCGGCCTCTGAAATTACCTCCCCTCTGTCCCTGCTGACCACGGCCCTGCTGGCCGTTACCTCCACGCCATTGGCCCTGTTGGCCCTGATGTGCACGCTGTTGACCTTGCTGGCCCTGCTGTTGACCCTGCGGTCGGTGTTGGCCCTGCTGATTAGGCTGACCCTGATGGCCCTGCCTGAATCCCCCGAATCCCTGCCTAGAATCACCTGAACGGAATCGCTTAGCAGGGTCCCCCTGATGGGAACTCTGCTCGTGCTGACGAGTCTGTCCCTGAGTTGGTGCCCCACTGGCACTATTACCCCCGGTCCTGCCCTGCTGGCTGGACTCTCCTGCTCTCTTGCTTCCCTGAAGATGGAAGCGGTGATCCTGGCAATGTAGTAGCGCTGCATTGAGTACGTCAGTGAAATTACTCAGGGATAGATTCCCAATAAGGTGCTGACGGATCCTCCAAGCTAACCCGTCGACGAACATCAAAACTTTCTTGCTCTCAGTGGGTGTCTCATCCGGCACAATAGTGAGAAGTCTCGTGAACTCTTCCTCATACTCGGCTACAGTAAGGTTTTCCTGCTTCAGATTTAGCAATTTCCGCCTCATCTCAGTCTGCACTGCGGGTGGAAAGTACTTGCGGTCAAACCGCTCCCAGAACATCTGAATAGGAATCGTGTCCCTCTCCTCCAAAGTAGTAGTGGACTCCCACCACTGTAATGCGGCTCCCACCAGTTTAAAAGAGGCCAATAGCTGCTTCTGCACTTCGGTGCACTCATACATATGGAGGTGCCGCTGGATGTCCTTCTTCCATTGGCTGACAGTAATAATATCGGAGCTACCAGAAAACTCAGGGGGATGTGCTTTCTGAAAAGCATCCCGAACTCTCTCCCATGCAGATGGAAGCTGTGCTGGTACTGGCGCCACTGCTTGGACCTGTGGTGGAGCCTGCTGAATCACCGCTATCGCGGCATTTACCGCCTGAGCAACGATGGCGGCTACCTCATTCGCATTCATAGTGCCGGGTGCCGGAGCTGCTGGCTGGTCGGCTTGGGCACGCCTATCTTTCGGAGCACGTCTCGGAGGCATCTGAAATGTGAACAAGTTTATTAGTCTACAGTTATCAACAAATCTCAAACAGCTGAAGACTTAAACGTGAAAGCAAGAATACAACAGTCCTAACAATAGGGCTCTATAGCAATAACGTTAAGCTGAAAGCGAAAATAAGCCGTACAGATCCTATGGACACTAGAACCTGATGCTCTGATACCACCTGTGACACCCCGCCTAATTAAATACCGGGCGATCACTCCTTTATTAAATTAAATCAAGGTAAACAGTTGGTTCATTCTCAGCATCACTGTCGATAAAAATAATTTTTCCAATTTAACACCCTAAATAATTAAGCTAAGTGTCAAAACATTTTCATACAAACTTCCAAATTTTATTAAAGAAAATATTTTATTAATACCAAAACAACATTTCTACATTATAGAATCACACCACGAAATCTAAATAAAACCATACATTCACCAATCGAATGTCAATAATATAAAGCTAAAATCATAAACCATCCTGAAACAAAATCCCATAAACGATACTGGAATAACTGAAATATAAAAATCCCCAACAATAAATGAAATGATAAAAAGGGCGACACGTGCCCCATAAATGAGAGTAATAGGAGTGGAGTCAATGACAGAAGCCGTCTACTCAAGGGACCTGCAACTCCCACCTAAGCTGCAGCTCGTTCTTCTCAAAGAATCCTAAGCAAGACGCCCCTGTGGCTGGGCACCTGAAAAATATACATATATATACAAGAGAGAGAGAGAGAAGAGGAAACGGGTCAGGGCCCGAAAGTGTGTTTGATTTTAGAATACGTTAAGCAAGTATTTAAATTGATACAGGCCAATGCAACTTCATATTAGTTCGTCTCTCTCTTGAGAAATACTCACCTCTCTTCTAATGTGCACTCCTATCGTACTAGCCTTCCCAATGGTTCGTTTATCTTAACTTACTCAAATGTTTTCAAAAACTGAATGATAACAATGTTATAAAAAGGTTACTTTCAATTTGTAGTATTCCTCTCGTTTTAGCTTCATTAAATTATAAGATTTCCCCGTACCTTTTCATATTTTCACAAAACAAGTATTTAATAATTTGAGTCAACAACCACGTTCTACTTATCAAATCACAGTAGGCAGTTCAAAGTTTATAACCTCATATATATTAGCTACTCGCATAAAATATATATATAATGGCACCCCAACTAAACTATGGTGCGGGCATACTCTGCTATCCAATCCCCGTATCGCTCACATAAAGGGAAATACAAGTTCGGAATCACTCTCGAACTGTATTAACATATACAAAACAACGTTGAGGCGAAGCATAGATTCCAAGTCCAAGAGGTCAGTACATACCCAAACGTCTCTTAGGACCGTCCGACTATCAATTTAATAGCCCGTACCTAGGATCTCTATCTTCTAGGGTACGATTCAATATCCCCATAAAGCAACACAGGATACGATCGTCCCAGCGCGGTAACCTCAGGGATAGCAAGTAGCGCGGGTACGTTTTTCACATGTATATAATATATGTACACACATTCATATAAATATACCGATTTCATCATATTAATATAGGTCACTCTCATTACCCATAATTACAACCTTTGTCCTAAATTTCACCTTATTAGTATAACGTATAAGGTTTCGCCTCTAACCTTAATTCGAAGGGTTTTCTCACTCATTACCTAATACTCATGGGTTATAACTTTACAATTCTAAAATTCAGTAAATAACTTCATTTGATTCCAACGTAACTCTCTTACGCACCTCACCCTTAAGTTTCATAAATCTAACAACCTAAAGTAAATATCCCATAATTACCATTTTCGTTGAAGATTAAAGGTTCTAACATATGTCCATATACTCTACTGGTCCTCAATATCTCCCAAATCATTTTATTTAGAATGCCAAAAGTTTATTCCATGATAAATTAATTCGACTAATTAAACAAGGGGAATAATAGGCTGCCAGGGAGGGTCGATCGATCGACGTCTGGAGTCGACCGATCGAACCTTCGATCGATCGACGATCTAGGGTCGATCGATCGATCGAGCAGGTGTGTGAAAATTCTGCAGAAACTGCAGTGACGGGGTTGCTTAGGTTTCTTCATCATAACTCATATTTTCCAACTCTAATTGACCCAAAAAGTGTACTGCTTACATCCTAACATAATTCCAGGTTTCTTTAACGATCAGCATGCGTATATACATCAATAAACATGATTAAACAACCTAATATTTCATCTAATCATCAAGAACCCTACAGTTTTCTTAACCTTTGTTCTAATCAGTTTTCTCCAGAAATTCCTTCTAACAAATCATCATAATTTCGTGGGTTAAACATCTACTTCACATATTAATTTCCAGAATAATGTTCATATGGTTTCTACATGCAAATCCCTATCAAAATTGGGTTTTCCTCCATGGATTATACTCTTAATCATTCCTACACTAACATGATTATTGCACCAACGAAAATACGCAAGTTAAACACTTGCCTGGGATTTCAGAGGTCTGGTTTCCTGCTGATATTGGTATGGCTGCGTTCTCCTCCTCCCGATCTACGCGTTGGTGGTGACGGTGGTGCAAAAGGTGGTGTTTTTGGCCTTGAATCACCTAGCAAGGTCTCTCCTCTCTTCTCCACTAGCCGTCTTAGGGTTCTGAATGATCTAACCCTAAAAGGCTGACTTAAATGGCTGCTAAGGATGGCTGAAATTCGTGGGTTTAATTACCCTAATTTGTAAAATTACCAAAACGCCCTCCCGGGTCACTAATTAAGCCTAAAAACATCCCGAGACCCAAACTAAACCCCCGGGTACACTTTTCTGACTATCTCGACCCTTCCGGACGCGTTGGAGCACTCAAAACGACCATACGGACAACTCATAAAATATTTACTTTTATTTTTCAATAATTAGTCCCGACGCGACACGGGCGCGTCCCGACTAAAATTACCAAAATTGTCATTTTCATTCACTCGTGACATTTACCATATATTACTATGCTCTTAAGTAATATTCAACAATTTCATATTATTACTAACTCACGTCACGTTAATAATTATAACATAATTAATTTATGGATTTTTTTTTATTAAATAAATCCCCAAATTAATTATAGCATATAAATACGGGGTATTACACGACCTTTTCCACAAAACCATGGAGTTTTATGTCGATGACTTGGTGATTAAGTTGAAAAGGAAGAATCCCACCTAGACGATTTGAGGAGGGTATTCACTCGCTGCCAGGAGTATAAGCTAAAGATGAACCCCCTCAAATGCGCCTTTGGGGTCACGAGCAGGAAATTTTTGGGGTTCATGGTAAATCGCCAGGGGGTATAAATGGACTTGGACAAATGACTAGCCATCCTTGATATGCTAAGACCAAAATCCATGAAAGAGCTAAAGATCTTCCTAGGCAAGGTGTCCTACTTGAGGCGGTTCGTTTCGGGGCTGGCTGAGGTAACACATCCCTTGATGGAGCTGCTGAGGAAGGGAACGAAGTTTACATGGGAAATAGTGCACCAAGAGGCCATGGACAAGTTGAAGGTGCTACTTACCTCCCCTCAAATGATGATCCCCCCGAAGGCAGGTCCCCTTTACGTTTCACATCAACAGAACGATCTATTGGGGCTTTTTTGGCCCAAGAGAGCGAAGGGATTGAAAAACCTATTTATTATCTAAGTAGGATTATACATGGGCCCGAGGCCAGATATACTAGCACTGAGAGGCATTGCTTAGCCCTCGTGTTTGTGGCGCAAAAACTTAGGCACTACCTTCTATCATTCACAGTTTATATTATAACTAGATGTGTCCCATAAAAGTTTTACTTGCTAGAGCTGTATTGATAGCCAGGGCAACTAGATAGTTCCTAATTCTATCGGAGTATGATCTGAAGTGTGTGGTCCCCCGGGCTATCAAAAGTCAGGCGTATGCATATCTGTTGGCCATTTTCCTTTCAAGAAATTTCGAGCCTCATATCGAAGAGATCCCAGGTGATGACCTCCAGGCCAATTTTATAGCCGCTAGCTTGGAGGAATGGAGTACAGATCGATGGCTCCTCAGCCAAGAAGAAAGGAGGAGTGGGAGTTATTTTGCGAAGAGGCAGTGAAGAGATCCGCCTGTCATTTAAATTGGAGTTCAAATGCTCAAATAATGAGGCTAAGTACGAGGCACTAGTCTTTGGGTTACTCTAAGTGCTGAGGAGGGGCATCCAGGTTCTAATAATCAAAAGGAATTCAAGTTTGGTGGTGAAGCAAGTAACACATGAGTTTGCACTGAAGCACATGAGTTTGGAACCTTACCGCACGATAATCCAGCGATTACTGGGCCAGTTTGAGGCGATAAAGATAAAAAGGCACCCCTAAAAAAATGAACAGTCATGCGTATGCCTATGCCACCTTCGTGCAAAAGATTGTCTTTAATGGGGAGTTAACCGTGATCCGAGTCACAAAGAGAACTGCCCCCTCAACGATATCTGAGATGCTGCCATTAGAGGACAAAGATGACTAGAGAGGTGAAATCAGGAAGCATCTAGAGAGAGGAGAATGACCACTTATCTTGGCCAACTTATCACAGTACTTTATTGCCAGAGGCAACTTATATTGTAAGAATAAAGGGGGTTGGTTGTCCAGGTGTGTGGACCCTGACGAGGCTAAGAGAATATTGATGGAAGTATATGAGAATAATTACGACACCACCAAGATTCCCTATACAAAATGATATAATGAGCGGGGTACTACTGGCCTTAGATGAGATAAGAAGATGCCACAATACAAAGAGAGTGATCGAAGTGTTTCTTTTTCTATCAGGTAGCAGAGTTCCACTTCATTGATTAACCACAAGATTGGAGACAGCCCTACGTGGACTTCCTGGTGGATGGAGTAGTGCTAGCAGATAAAGAAGATGCTATAAAGATAAGAATGCGATCATTGAGGTACTTTATGCAAGATGGACGACTGTACTGATGAGGCTATCACGATAGGCCCCTAAGGTGAATAAGAGGTGAAGAGGCCGAAGAAGTATTGAAGCAGGCTCATGAGTTAGGTCACATTAGGGGAGCCAAACTTTACGACTATTTAATGACCTTGGGCTATTACTGACCTTCGATGGAGAAAGACTCAACTGATTTCGTTAGAAAGTGCAAAGCCTGCCAGTTACATGGAAATATGATCCACGAGTCGTCGGTGGACCTACACTCTTTATTTACACCATTCTCATTCCACACTTGGGCTTTCGATCTGGTATGATCCATCAACCCTTTGTCACGGGGAAAGATATGGATTTTAGTAGCCACAACATGTTTCACTAAATGGGCGGAGGCTATACCGCTGAGGAAGGCCACCGCGGGGGTAGTAGCTCGATTCATGAAGGAATACATTATTTTTTCCATTTTGCCATCCCGAATATGTTTTTGTCGGACAACGGTACGCCCTTTATGAATAGAAAAGTGCGTTTGCTAACGAAAAAGTATTCCATCGTCCATCACAAATCAATAGTGGCCTACCCAAAATGCAATGGGAAAGCAGAAGCCACCAACAAGACGCTGGTGAATATCTTGGCAAAGATGCTAGAGGAATTCCCAGGCACATGGGATGACAAGATCCCAGAAGTTTTATGGGACTATCTAACGGCGAAGAGAAAGCCAACAGGGTACACACCATTCTCCCTGGTATTCGGGGCAGAAGTTGTGCTGCCAGTGGAACTAAAGGTACCTTTAGCTCGCTACAACCTACGAAGCGCTATGCTCCCGCATAGTTTCCATATGCAACTCGAAGCCTTAGGAGAACATAGGGATAATGTCGTAAGACACTTAGAGATATATAGGAAGTAGTTATCGAGATCCTATGACCAATTGGTAAGGCCAAGGGAGTTGAAAGAAGGAGACTTGGTTCTAAAAGTATGCACGAGACACATAAGAGGCTTGTCACTACCAAAGTTTGAGGCAAACTGGAAGGGGCATTATATTGTTCGATCAGCTCATGATTCGGGAACTACGAGATATCTAAGTTAGAAGATGATGTGACCTTCAAATTAAACAACAAATGGATGAAGATTTATTACATCTGAATGTATGTCCTCTCACTCATGTTCAATGACTTGTTCTTTTTCTATCACTAAACTATAGATGTACGCTTCAAAGAAATTGGGCTTGCCTATTTAATATAATCAGAAGTAAAATTCAGAAGGCATATGCTAGATCAATATTTTATTTTCGCAAGTCCATTGATTGACCCATTTATTATATTTGAGCTCATTAGCATCGATGTCTAAGAATTGTTTGAAATCAATTAAAAAATAGAAAAGATGGGAATCACCAAAGTTGACAATGTTTCTTTATTCCAAATAAATGATATCATTTGTGGTTACAACCAAGTTAGAAAAACAAATTCAAAAGTTTCAACGAAAAGGGCAAGACCAATAAAAGAAATAGTGGATAATGGAGTTAGGGGTCGTCCATAATGAAACGAAGATTCTTTGAACCAAACAGCCGATGGTTATGTAGGGGAAGATTCTGCTCAAGTTGGCTCTACTCTACGATAAGGTCAGCTAGTTTCTTCTGGCGATTTCTTGAGTTTGGTAGATGGTCTCTAACTCTTGCTCTTTTTCAAGTAACTGTGCCTCCGCATGAAAAACCGCCTTACGAGCCTCTTGAGCTTCTTGCTCAGCCACTAGCAACTGCGACTCCATACCCATAAGTTCTACAGAGACAACCACCTGCTCGCGATAGGAATTCTGGAGGCGGTTATAAAAGCTAGGAAGATCACTCTTTTTTAAACTCTGCAATAGCTCCACCAGACATGTCAGGGAAAAACCATCATTGGTTAACACGTTAACCCTGCCCAATAAAGTTTGACTGTGTCAGGGCTAAGAGCTAAGAGACATAAGTGGAGTGCTGAGAATGTCCTCTAAAACCATCGCGAGCCCGAAGAATCGGCCAGTTGTTATCCCAGAAATGGGATGCAGACATCGAATAGTAAAGGTCGAACGAAAGTGAGCTAGCAATCGCTCGATCAACAAGTGGGGACCCTCAGTCAAAACATAAGGGAAGTTGGCCAAAGTTTGTCGCACGACCACCTCGGGGGACTCCTCAGGTGGATGAACATGGAAAATGCTATCAGTAACAGATGGCCATCGGGTGTGCGAGGCACTATCACTGGCTTGCCCTTGAGAAGCGCGGGGTGCAAAAGTATCACCAAGTACATGGGCCCTGCCCAAAGAAGCAGCTGATGCTATTATTGGTGCTTGAACAGACTCTTTAACAACAGGCTCCCCTTCGAGCCCATGAGCTGCTAATTGATCGACCTCTACCTGAAATGTAGCAAATAGTTAAAGTTAGCAATAGAGACAAAAGAAAGCATGGAAAAAAGATATACTATGCTAACTTAGAGATTTATGCCTATAAGACTAGCCCGCCTAACCCTCGGTTATGGGAGATTTATGCCTATAAGACTAGGCCTGCCTGACCCTCGATTATGGGAGATTTATGCTATAATACTAGGCCCGCCTGACCCTCGGTTATGGGAGATTTATTTTTATAAGACTAGGCCCGCCTAACCCTCAATTATGGAATATTTATGCATATAAGACTAGGTCTGCCTAACCCTCGGTTATAGGAGATTTATGCTTTTAAGAGTAGGCCCACCTGACCCTTGGTTATGGGAGAATCATGCCTATAAGACTAGGCCCGCCTGACCCTTGGTTATGGGAGATTTATGAAATATAAATTCCTACATTCTTAGGCCCGCACGACCCGTGATTATAGGCCGTTTTGATCTAAAACTAGTATATATCTATGTACAAAAGATAGATAGAGTAGTATAAATACCTGAGGTTTTTTCTCCTTAGCAAACTCGCGAGTGCCCATCTGAATCACGTCCTCCTCCTCACCCACCTTGGGGGCCACCAATGGGGGATGACATTGAGGGAAAATCACATTCTTCCCAACCTTAGCTACCTGTTCCTGCCTATCCTCCACTATCTTAACAACATGTTCTTGTTCACCCTATCTCTGGGCAATGACAGTTGGATCAACACCTTCGGGGTTCGATATTGAGGCCCAAATAAAGTAACAAGAATTTGATCATTCGAAGGTGGAGTCACCATGGGGATGGTTGAAACATGAGTGGGAGCCTTAAGAAGTAAAGAAAAGCAAAAATTGAGTTAGAATAATCAATAGAAGTACTAAAAGGGGGAGATCAGTGAAGAAAGTAAAGACTTAGTAAAGGAATCAAAGTCACAGCAACAATAGGTACGAATATAGCTTCAACAACTTTGGCCAAAGGCACACCGCTCTCAAGGCCAGCCTGTTCGCCCAAAAAAGGAAGGGCAGTGGAATAGCCACCACTAGATAAAGTATCAGATACAACTGCCCCTAGTGGAAATGGGTGACTACTTGAGAAACAGTAGGAGCAGCTTCTTTGAGAGGTAGATTCTCCTCAACATCATCACGCGCAATAACCTACACACCAACCTGAACAGAAGAAAAAGAAAAAAAATCAAAAAACTGGGGGGCATCAACATGAGAAGGATTGAATAACAGGAGGGCACCCAGAGTAAGAGATGTAAGAAATTTATTACCTCTTCTTCCATCACATCCTCAATGATCTAATAGTCTTGGGGTGTAGACACCCCATTTTATTACCCCCTAACTCTCCTTAGGTCCCTAGTACCTCCCTTCATCACCACAAACCCAGCTCATGTCCCGAGTACTGACCTGGAAGCCATCAGGCACTTCTCGGCTCAGTTTGACCAAAAATTCAAACTCTTCATCTCGAACGAGATTGAATTAATCTTCCAAGGGTACTGAATACCATTTCCAACGGTCCACTCCGTGCGTGATTCTGACTTACCATGCGGACGAACGGTCCGTTTGCGTCCGAAACTTGACCTAGAGGCCAACGGGCGCTCCCGGGCTCTGTTTGACCTATGTCAACTCTTCAGATTAACCGAGGCTGAATGAATCTTCAAAGGGAACTGAATACCCTTTCCAATGGTCCATCCCGTGCGTGATTCTAACTTTCCATGCGGACGAGCGATCCATTTGACTCCAGGAGGTCACCAAATGCTTCCCGGGCCCATTTGACCAAATTCAACTCTCCAACCCGAGTCAAACTCTTTTGAATGTCTAAGTAAATCTCCTAACCTTTCCAACGGTCTACCCCGGGTGCGATTCGGACTTACCATGCGGACGAACGATCCGTTTGCGTCCGAGCGATTCCCCGTCCAATGGACCGACAAACGCTTCCGAGCCATATTTGACCCAAAGTAAACTCCCAAACCCGAGAGCGGTCCAAAGGACTTTCAAATTTCTCCGAATTATCGTTCCAATGGTATGCCCCGTGCACGATTCTGACCAACGGTTTGCCCTCGGTGGGCGATTTTCTGAAAAAGCCTGAAGCGCACTACCGAATGGCAGGTTCCAGACCCTGCCTATCGGCACCTGCCGATATGCAGGAACAAATATATGACAATCGACACCTACCTGGGTCTATAAAAAGAGTCCTTCACCTCATTTGTAAGGGGAGCCCAAATCTAATAGAAATCTCTCTCAACGCATCCCAGAAACCTCTCCCGAAGTCAGCGTGATTTCAACTTCCAAATCCCTTCTTTTCTTCCACTTTTCATCACCCTTTTCATCAAACTTGGTGAATTAGCCACTCTACATCATCATCCAAGGGCAAGGGATGCTCTCCAACATTCAAGATCAAGCTCAAGATCTTCAAGAAGGTCCAACTTTCTCAAACTCTCTTGTAAATTCTCTTAAATTCCCAATAACTTGTTTTCTTACTTAGCGCTTTTATTATTTCATCTCACACATTCTAATATAGTTTTTTATTTAGTATTATTACACATCTCTTATTTTCATATAAATTCCAAATAGGGATTCTCATACTTTTCTCACACTTTCCTCACAACTAAAACACTTTTTCTATACACACACACACACACTTACAAATAAGAGATCCCCCATTTGGATTTATGGACCCCTCGATTTGTATGCGAATTACATGGACTTTGATGCCTTTATAGGCTACATAGGTGTGTCGGGGTAAAACCCAAGACTCGAGTCCTTTTTCCACTTTTTCTCTCATCCTCCTTTTTTCTCTAAATCTAATCTTCCTCTATTCTATATACTTGCCCTTAGTAACGTATTGCTCCATATGCGTTATTGTTCCATTATAACGGCCAACGTTGGGGTAATCGCATAAATCTTATTTTTTTAATATTATTCTTATATCTTGCTACGAACGACTCGCTTTATCTTTTCCATAATACAAGTCGAGGATTCCTACCTCCATTCTATATATATATACACGCACACATATCACGGGGGAAACAAAAGGAAAATAGCAAATATTCATGAGAGACCTAAAGGGCGGAATGGGTGCCTAACACCTTCCCATTTCGTAACTAAGCCTCTGAACCCTTCTCGAATCATTTTGGTTTCGTACGCACCAATATGTCTTTGGATGCCATCCTTCGGGGTGGCTTTCGCTTTTTCTTTTGTCTGTTTTGAGTAAAATAGACTGGCAACTATGAATCTCTCTATATTTTTACACCACATCTCAAACGATGCCGGCCGAAGTGCTCCCTAGAGGGACGCGCGGGACCCGAAGGATCCTTTCCTCCACATGCCCGCCCGCATGGAGAGGATCGGGGATGGCCACGGTGGCGACTCTGCTGGGGAAATGTGTGTGTTTTGAGGTCTTGAGTCTATTTACATAGATGTTATATTTGTTTATGTTTCCCCCCATATCTGCATGTTCCCCCTTTTTCATGTGTATCCCATGATTATTCTTATGTTCACACACTTGTAGAAAATTCTCCATGTACACTTCACGCCACGTGCACCTAGGATCACGTATATCTGCATGTTGCACGCATCACCTATCCATACTTGGTGTAACTTGGGTACTTGTACTTTGCCCCCTGTTTGGCATATTCAAGAAAGGCATTCTCATCACAATATACTAATAAGAGAATCATGCATGATTCACACGACATCACCAAAGAGCATTGTTAGTGACCAAATTTTACCCAGTAACTGGAGGGTCACTTCGTGATGGGCGCTGGTCCGGCAGGTCGCAGTTAGCCTAAGCGATATGACTCTCACTTCCATTGTCCAAGTACCTTCGACGTATATTGAACGATTCCCCCGCATCGTACCGCTTGACCGAAGTCATGACGGGAGGTATATCACTGAGAATTCGTTCACGTACGTCGAGTATATCGAATTCGCTCTCACACGTACCGTCCCTACAAGGTATATGGTGAGGTAATTCACGTACACTCAGGTATATCAAAATGCCTTGTCCACACGTACCAATTGCCCGCAAGAGCAAGACGTATATCGTGGAAGTCACGCCAAAGGGGGGAACCCATGCCGATTCACCCAACCAACTGCATACCCGCATATAGGTGTCAAACCTAGGACACGCACTTTAGATTGTCGGTTTCAACCTGAAACTCTGTCGAAATTTCGAGTTGGCCTACCGCCCAATTTTCGCGCATTTTTAAAATGGGACCCTGTCCGTGAGCCTGGTTATAAGTCCAAATCGTAGCTTTGCATATATTAAAAAACCCCACTTTTCCAGGCTCGGGTTCTGTCCGACATTGCATTTTGGAGAATTAAATACAAGTGAGAACATAATAATCATATTAATCATGCTGCGTTCCGTCTCCAAAAGAATTTTTCCCTTCTTTATCAAAAATCCATAAACATTTTTCCCTTCTTTATCAAAAATCCAAAAAGATTTCTCCCTTCTTTATCAAAAATCTAAAAATAGTTCTTCCTTTTTTCTCAAAAATAAATCTCATCCTACGCCTTCTCAGGTCAATCGCAAGCCCTTGGCCTGTCTCCTTATGGGCTTCGGTCTTCAGTTAAATCACCCCGAAGTTTCATCCGTTCCTCTACTACTTCTTCTGAGTCCAGAATCCATCCATCTTCCATGGAGAATACAGATCAAGTACCACTCATACAGCCAGATCTGACGACAGTCATAGCTCAGCCCGTGTCCAAGATTGACAACCTCCAGACCGAGGTTCGAGAGATGCAACGAAACCAAGTTCCTATTCCTCAAGAGCCCGAGGCCCTATTCCCTCATGCTATGGGTCCACCTGAGCCTATCTGGGTTCCCGAAGAATATCATCATGCTCCGCGTGCCCCTCATGCCAATGGGCCGCCGCCTACCCAGCTTCCAATGCCAAACATTGCTCAGCCTATGGCTAACCTGCCTATGGTCGTTGATCCAAAGGAGGAGGAGTTGAATAAAGTCAAAGAGGATCTCAATATGCTCACCAAGAATTTTGACCAATTCAGGATCTCTGGGAATTACATGGACTACACCCACATGTCTCCTTATGCTAAGGCGAGGTTACCCGAGAAGTTCAAGATGCCAAATATCGAGAAGTTCGGGAGGAGTGGACCCCTAATTGTTCATCTTCGTTGTTATCATCGTTCCATGACTCTACTAGGGGCTTCGAAAGAAGTGATGACCCAATTATTTCAGCAAACTTTAAAGGATAGTGCCCTACGATGGTTTTTATCTGTTGAGGAATCCAAAATCTGTAGCTGGGAGGATGTAGCCCGAGAATTCATATCGCAATATAAATACAACGAAGAGCTTGAGGTCACCCATCGTGATTTAGAGCTTCTCAAATAGAATCCAGGAGAATCAATCAGTAACTTCATAACCCAGTGGTGGGAGAGAGCAGCTACCATGACTAATCGGCCATCTGAGGAAGAACAGGTCAACATAGTGAAGAAGAACTTCTTGCCCTAGGTCCGAGCAACGATGGGAGGACAATACTATCCCCACTTTCGAGCTCTTAGAGAGGCTGGAGTGGAAATCGAGGAAAGCCTTGTTAAAACAGAGGTTGAACCAAAGAAGGTGTCCGGACAGTTCACCCCTAGAAAGTATGACAAGCCTGCCAATGCTACCATTTTGACCATCAACAACATCTCTCAACCAACCACATCATGGGCACCAGAAAGCCGCCATGCCGCCATGCTCCCCTCTCCAAAGTTTACCAAGCCCTGTTAAGCAGAAACCTCATTAAACCCTTGGATCCCCTTCCATTGCAAAACCCACTCCCAAGAAACTTCAATACCGATGCTCATTGCGCCTTTCACCAAACTGCTAGTCATACCACCGACCAATACTTTCACCTCCGAAACATAATCCAAGATCTCATTGACTGGGGTACCATCGCCCCACCCGTCAATCCTAAGCCAAACACTACTCACACTCCACTTCCGAATCACACCAATGCCATCTTCTTAGAAGAAAACCCATATTTCGATCCCTCAACTCAAATCACACCCATATATTCTCCTAAACCTCTTCAAATTTACCCATATTTCCTCCTACACCCTACTAGCCTCGTTGATCAAGCACTGTCACTCCTTACCAGAGCATGCATCGCTGTCCGTACCCGTTTTGAAAGTGAATGTATGCAATTATCAGAGGTGTTAAACCAACTCTTAGAGTTCGAACTGAAATTTCCCTCACAGATGGTCATTGATTGCCAGAGATTCAGTACACTGTTCTTGGAAGCACGGAAATGGGCTCGAGATTCAGACAGATGGGTGGTACCAACCGACGAAGTCAGCTTAGATGATGTTGTTCAGATTATGGCAGAATTATTCAGGAAAACCAACAGCATGTGCAGTATCACCGGGTTACTTGACACTTTTAAGTTACAAGGGCGCTTGGTCCCTTCAATCACACATATCCCCACAGAATGGGAGGACCTGTATGAAGAAGCCGTTGAAGTTGTGGAATGCATCGACTTTACATGGGAAGATAAAATTGTTACCACCGGATGGGGGGAAGAATTCAAAGATTTGAATGAAAAACAAGCTTCAAGAAGAGCTGGCCCAGTAGCCGACATATGTGGGATGATCTCATTTGAAGAACTCCTCGGTGAAATAAATAGGGTGGTAGAACAACTTGAGGTTGACGAGGAAATGGTATTCATGTTCTTTCCTTCTTCAGTAAATCACATGACCAGATCAGGGAGACATTACCAGGTTCCCAGCTCACTACCAGCAAATGACAAAGGGAAGGGCTTTGAAAACCTTCCTATACTAGAGATGACCATCAAGGAGAGCAAGAACCTTGATCAATTGAAGAAAACTCAAGCTAACATCACTCCATGGGGACTTTCCATGTCTTCCCAGCTACACAGAAATGCTTTAATCAAGCTGATCACTGGACCCATAGTTCCTCCATCTACCACAACAGAAGAAGCGGTAAATCTGGTCGGATCCTTGACCTCTACCCAAATTCTATTATTTTCTGAAGAGGAAATCTCCAGAATTGGGCCGAATCATAATCATGTACTCAACATCTCCGTTGAAGTTATGAGGAAGGCTGTGCCACTCTCTCTTGTTGATAACGGATCCGCCTTGAACGTTTGCCCTCTGAGAACTTTCAAGTGTTTAGGCCTGAAAGAAAGCGACCTATCTCCAATCTCCACCGCTGTGCGTGCCTATGATAATACCCATCGCGAGGTGATGGGATCCATAAAACTTGTAATAGGGGTTGGCCCTATAAACCCTGTTGTTGAATTCCAAGTCATAGACATCCCAGCTTGTTTCAAACTGTTGCTCGAATGCCCCTGGCTCCACAATATCAAGGTTGTGTCTTCCTCACTCCATCAGAAATTGAAGTTCTTCGCCGATGGGCGAGTCATCACCATTTTGGGCGACAACGAAAATGTCGTCGGTGGAAGGACTCACAGTCCAATCCTTAAGATACAAGATGGGTCAAATGATATGCTCCTATCAGGATTCTGAGTTGAGCCACTCCTACTCTCGGCAGGGGACGGTTTCAAAGAAATGGTTTGTCCAGAATATGACCCTCATGGCAATGTCAATGTGATGGCAGCAAGGGATAATTGATCCCATTGAACTGAAGAAAGCTTTCCCTCCTTACGACTTGGGGTATCAACCATCAAAACGAGAGCTTAGAATGATCCACTAGTCCCGACTAAAAAGAAGATTAGACTACATCCCGACTATCTTAGGAGACTCCTTAAATGGATAATTCATCAAAGAAGGAGAGGACTTCCCCTTTTGCGATTTTCCAGAACCATGGTATGACCACACAAACAAGAAGATGAGGCCGAGAATGGAGATCTTTTTCCAAGATAGCTACCCATGGGCCGAAAGTTTCCCACACCAAGTACAACCGCTCATCAAAGATACCAAAGAGACTGAGGAAAGCAATTCTGAAGATTCCTTCAACTTACAGATACTGGGGCTGGCACTCTGCATGGTTCATTTAGGAACTACATCAATGGACCCATCCCGTCTGATTAAAGCTGTTGATACACCTCTCCTCAACTGGCATGCTGCGCCAGTTCTACCCCTTGAAATCTCCCCTAACCCCAATGTTTACCTTATTTCTTCTCCTACTGTCTATCCTTGCTCAAATGTAATCAAGACCTCTTTTAATGAGGTTCTCAATGCTATTTTTACTATCAATGAAAAAAATGAAGATCTTGAGTATCTTGGTGTGCCTTACATTAACTGCTTGAATTCTAATCAAACTTTTGATGATGATGATTTTGCAAATGAACAATTCTTAACTGATCTAAATAAGGTTAATAATAAAAAACATAACCATGTTCAAGTTAATGAAGAAGAGACTGTTGTTATTAATATCGGTTCTAGTAGCCAACTATGCGAGATTAGGATAGGGGCCACCCTTGACGAGCATGAGCGTGCACAACTCGAAGAATTGCTGAAGGAGTTTGTGGATGTGTTCGCATGGTCCTATGATGATATGCCCGACATTGATCCTGAAATAGCTCAGCAGAGATCCTCACTCTCCCAGATTACAAGCCGATTAAATAAAAATTGAGAAAACTCCGCACCGAATGGTCGCTCAAGGTCAAAGAAGAGGTGGTCAAACAGTTAAACGTGGATTTCATTCGGGTGATCGAATATCCCACATGGCTAGCCAACATTGTACATGTGCCAAAATCAGGAGGGAAGGTTTGAATGTGTGTAGATTACCGAGATTTAAACAAATCTTATCCGAAGGATGATTATCCGCTACCCAATATTGACATGATCGTAGACAACACGGCCAGCCATGCTCTCAAGTCATTCGTCGACGGGTTTGCTGGATACAACCAAATCAAGATGCACCCAGACCACCAAGAAAAAACCACATTCATCACCCCATGGGGAACCTTTTGCTACACCGTCATGCCATTTGGTCTCAAGAACGCTGGGGCTACGTACCAAATGGCTTCCACAACCATCCTACACGATCTGATTCATAAAGAGGTCGAGGTTTATTTGGATGATATGATTATGAAGTCCAAAACTAGAGAAGGTCAAGTTCCCTCTCTCCAGAAGTTCTTCGAACGACTGCGACGGTATCAGATGTGGCCTAATCAACAGAAGTGTGTCTTCGGCATTACAAAGGGAAAACTCTTGGGATTCATGGTCAGCGAAAAGGGGATAGAAGCAGATCCTGCAAAGCTGAAGGCCATACTTGAGATGCCACCACCCCGAACAGAGAAAGAAGTTCAAGGTTTTCTTGGGAAATTACAATACATCAGTCGGTTCATCAGCCAGCTAACCTCCATCTGTGAACCAATCTTCAAGCTCCTCCGAAAGGATTCAACCAAGGTTTGGAACGAGGCCTACCAAGAAGCTTTTGACCGAATCAAACAATACCTAACCCAACCTCGAGTGCTAATGCCACCACAGTCTGGTCTCCCTTTGCTCCTATACCTAACCATAACCGACAGTGCAGCTGGGGCTTTGCTAGACCAATACCTTGAGGACTCCCATAAAGAAAGATCCATCTATTATGCCAGTCGCAAATTATCCGGGTACGGGGTCAACTACACTGCTTTAGAAAAGGCATGTGTCGCACTTATCTGGGTTACCCAAAAGTTGTGACACTACATGCTCGCCTTCCCCATCAAACTTGTATCCCTAATGGATCCCATCAAATACTTCCTTGAGAAAATTGCCTTATCTAGCCGAATGGCCCGATGGTTGATGCTCCTAAACAAGTTCGATATCATGTACGCCACACAAAAAGCTGTTATAGGAAGAGCCATCTCTGAATACCTCGCCGATTACCCCATAGACGAAGCAGATGTACAGATCTCTGAAATCCCAGATGAAAATATCATCTGCACCACTCAAGACCACCTTCGATGGAAAATGTTCTTTGATGGCACTGCCAACAAAAAGGGATATGTCATTGGGATACTTCTGATCGCCCCAAATGACTCCCACACTCCCATCGCCATTAAATTGGATTTCCCTTGCACCAACAACATGACGGAATACGAGGCATGCACAGTGGGCCTCCAAGCTTCTCTCAAGAAAGGTATTCAATACCTTGATGTCTACGGGTATTCTACCATTATCATCGGTCAAGTGCTCAGAAAGTGGAAAGTCAATGACGAAAAGATCCAACCCTTCCATGCCCAATTAGAAGAGTTAGCCTCCCAATTCTGAGATATCACCTTCCATTACCTACCCCGAGCAAAGAATAATCTAGACGATGCTCTCGCCACCTTGGCCTCCATGGTCGACATGCCCGAGGGAATAACAATAACCCCCTTCCTAGTTTAAAAGCAAGACAAACCGACCCATTGCTATCATATTGTGCTTTTCTACACTGAAGATCCCGACTAGTCGATTGCTGGTACTATGATATTTGGTGCCTCCTCAAACATGGTAGGTATCCTGAGGGTTCCAACAAGAAAGATCGAACAACCCTCCTAAGACTGGCCGCCTAGTACATCATCTGTCATAATGCTCTACTCAAGAGGAATTTCGATGGAACTCATCTACATTGCATCGCAGGGGCTAAGATTGAGAAAATAATGTAGAAAATCCACAGCGGGGAATGTGGAACCCACATGAATGGTCACATGCTCGCCAAGAAGATCATCCGACGGGGCTACTACTAGACCACCATGATCCAGGATTGCACCGCCTATGTCCGGAGGTGCCTCAAATGCCAATAATTCTCCAATCTTCAACACTTGCCTTCGTGAGAATTATACAACATGACCTCTCCCTGGCCGTTCTCCACCTGGGGTATCGACATCATAGGTAAGTTACACCAAAGGTTTCAAACGGACATGAGTTCAACCTGGTAGGATCGATTACTTCACCAAATGGGTCGAAGCTGAGTCATACGTAGTATTAAATGCCAAGAAAGTGGCCAAATTCCTCAAGAAAAATATCATCTGCTGATATGGGGTCCCGCACGAGCTGATATCAGATAATGGGATGCATTTTGAAACAGAAGTCATAGAAGTAGTCAACGAGTATGGAATTCAGAGACACAAATCTTCTCTCTACCGACCTCAGACCAATGGTGCAGTTGAAGCCGCCAACAAGAACCTCAAAGAAATCATCAGCAAGATGATCGAAAGTTGTAGGGATTGGGCCGACCGAATCCCGTACGCCCTCTGGGGCTATCGAACCTCAATACAAACCTCAACTGGGGCTACCCCTTACTCCCTAGTCTATGGCATGGAAGCAGCCCTACCTGTGGAGCTAGAAATACCCTCGCTACGCGTCATGCTCAAAAGCAAGGTTAGTGAAGAAGACTGGTGCCAAAGCCGTCTTGATGAGCTAGCCTTCCTAGATGAAAGAAGATTAAAAGCTCTTTACCACATACAGGGGTACCATCGCCGAATAACGCGATCATTCAATAATAAAGTCCAGGACCGCGGTGTCCGAGAGGGGGATTTAGCCCTCAAAGAGATAATAGAACCCATCTGGGACCCCAGAGGGAAATTCAAGCCCAATTGGAGCGGCCCCTACATTGTGAAGAAAAGCTTATCCGACGGTGCCGCCATGCTCACTTACCAATATGGGGAGGAGATGGATCGTCCAGTCAATCTGGACCGTCTCAAGAAATTCTACCCCTAGTCCGAAATCTCGGCACGCTACGACTCTTCTCACCCCCCTTCAATTCTATTATAAAAAAAATAAAAAAAAATCTTTTCATTTCTCTCTACCCAGAACTACGTGGGCCTGATCCTCTACAAAAACTATTTTTAAACTTTTCAAAAAACCCCAAAGGTACGTAGGCAGCTCATACTCCTCACATGAGTGCCGCCCTTTCTTTTTCACAAAGTACTATTATTTTCTTACATCCGAGAACGGCGGTTCATTCTAAAAATATTTGAACAAAAGGATTATGTATGCCTTAGCGACCAGTATAGATAATTCAAAATACAAAACTCATCAAAAGGGACAGCTGGGTGATCAGAAACTTGTTTATTTCATTAATAAGAAATTACAGTACGGATTACATAAGAAAAGGAATGGATAACCTCCTTCCCCCCTACTACCATAGAAAAGCCAAATAAAATCCCCATATACATTCACTATTACATAAATAAACTCTCCAAGAGTCCTACCCACAGCTACCAGAGGAGCCTGCACCCTCATCATCTACATCCTGAGGTACCCAAGTTTCCCCTGCCTAAATAGAGTGTCGTAAACATTCCATGGATCGATGATCCTTGACCATCTTCGAAAAGACCACACCCCCCCCCCCCCCATGGTGTTAGATAAAATAAACCATCTTTGTCCAGTCTCCACTGCCAACATCTTGCTGACTACTTTCCTCCACAACCACTTCATATAATCTGTAGGGACATGCCAAACCTTCTCGACAGACTGATAGGGACGGGTCGATGGATGTCGATTTTCCCACAGAGACCCAAGTAACAGACGCAGGCACTCAGTAAAATCTTCTACCGGAAAGAAATTTGAGGTCCGAGGGGGCACGACCTGCGCCCTGCCGAATTGGCGCAAAATCCGCCGAGGGAAGTAAAAAGAGGTCTGCCTGAGACCAACCAGCCACACGTATGAGTACTCTCCTAGCTCCAGAACGGGCTGCAACGGCCCCCACCAAGGCACTAACCAATACATCCCATGAGCCCCATGCTCCATAAGCCAATTATCCCAGTTCTCAACATATAGGCCAACGCTGATGAAGTAGCGTGAAAAGAAGTTGGGCACGTCCGACAAGGGATATTTTGGAGGAGTCTCCAAGCGGAATCTTTCAGAAAACCACATAAACAACATCACAGGGCTACCCCTCAAAAAATCAGAACGACCTTCTCTCCAGGAATCTAGGCCATTCAGGGTCTCCGCCAGTATCACTACCGCCGGATTGCGACGATATGACATCCATGAGGTAATGGCTGCAAGATGTGGGTCCACTCACACCTCCCCAGTCACCCGCAACAATTTTAAAACCAGACCCAGAACCACGGCTCCAGCATAGCCAGCATCACCTACTTCCCGCAAATGCACAAACTGCAGCACCGCCGGGAGGGAGATCATTCCTCCAGTAACTAATGATCTGGACGTCGAAGCCGAAATACGAAGAAGCCCGGCCAAAAAATCCATAAGAGAGCGGGAAAATTTGGGCAAAGCCGCAGCAACACTTGGATTTACACCCAGCATGGCAGAAAATTCCTCGTAGGTAGGACAAACTTCTTTCGATCCAAAGCGGAATACATGGTCTTCGGGGTACCAGAATTGTACCGCCGCCACCAGCACGTTCCACTCAAGAGGTTGATTGCACCATAAGGAGACCCGACGCATGTTAAAAGCATTGTAGTCGACATTATAAGAGCACATAGCTTCCAAGGCTTCGAGGTAGTTGTCAAACTCAGTGCTACCAGGGAGAGCCATCTTGCAAGGCTAAGAAATAGTGGGCAAGTAGATAATAATGCAAAGGTGTGATGAAAACACTCCACCCTCCTCCCTTTTTATACTTGAAAACCCTCACAAGGGACATCATCCCTGCAGAAATCAGAAGGAATCCTACCCCACAAGGTACCAAAGGTTGAAGAGGGTACTGATCAAAGCCTTCAATTGAGAGGATTGGACTGAACTGCCGAAGGGCAGGCCAGGGTGCTTGCCGATCGGCAACCCCCCATTTTTAGAAATTTCCCTCTTTTCCTCTTTTATCAAATCAGAAAGCTCAATAAAAATAAATTAATATTCTCAATAGAATTTCAAAATCCCTTTTCTCCTTATATAATTTCCCTTTTTTTATCAAAAACTTTCCTTCAAAAAATTCCAAAAATACTCCTTTTTACGGTCTCAGCAGCAAAATAAAAAGCGCATGTGCATGCATTCATTCATCGTCCACAAAAGATAATAAAAAAAAAACTCCATTGCATTGCATATATCTGTTTTCTGTGTTATATCATTTTTGTAGGAAATAAAAAGAAAAAGTAAAAACAATGGGACTCAGCCCGAACCCACATTCTCTCTCTCTCTCTCGCTCTCTCTCTCTCTCTCTCTCTCTCACACACACACACACACACACACACACGCTAAGAGCTTCCACCCCTGTGACGTGCTCTCTTCCCTCTACGGCGAGATGATGCACCACCACTACCCGAGCCAGAGTCCTCTCCGGACAAAGCAGACGGCACCAAGCAAGAAGGAATAGGAACCGCATCCCGAATATGGGTAGTCGCCGAATATATCCAGTCTTTGATGTCCCTTAGCCAAGTGGTCGACACCCGAACTTGCTGCAAGGAAAGGCAAAATCAGTATCAAAACAAAGATGACAAAAAATAGAAAGAAAGAAAGAGAAGAACAGAAAGGTATAACGCAGGTCGAAGGAACTCCTCTGTCAAACCTAACTCCTCCGGATCAATCACATGAAGACGATTCAGCATAGGCACCATCCCTCCATCAGCCCGCCGAATTTTGTATGAAGGGGTATGCAGTCGTATAAAAGGGACCTCCGAGGTCGCCACAGATGCCGACGGACCACCACTGCTGTGGGAAGATCCCACCGCACGACTCGAACCTATCGGAGGGAAGGGCAGTGCATCATATATGCTGGGCGCCATCAACCAGTTCGTCACAAAATCCATATAGTCATACGGCGCATCCGTATTAGTGTATAACAAGTAGGACTCGCTAATCATCGCCGGGATCCTCTCATCCTCCAACAACAGTCTCTCCCGCCTCATAAACGTAGGAGGCTGCGCGGGTGGCACCACCACCTCCTCCTCGGCTATCTGATGAATCACCCTCTCCCTAAGATACCAGGAATGGTCGAACTCATGCTCCAGTAAATGCCACATCCGCACGTTCACCCCGGTCTCCCCCGCATCCTGAATGGCTGTCCCCCATGGGTAAAAGGTCACGTGAAAATGTCCAAGCGAGCATAAATTAATACAAGATTAGAAGGTGCAAAAACCAAGATTGAAATGGAAAGAGTCTTACCCTACCACTGGTCAGGTCATTCAAGACCTGACACACTGCCTCCAGGGAAAGAGATCCCTTCGACTGTCGATTGACCTTACGCCATCGATACAATCGACAGAAGTCCCCAACATTGTCATCCTTCAAAGCAATCAGCGGGGTATTGTACCCAATCACCTCATAGAACCACATTTGAATTCGTAATAAAAAAGTGATGCATAAGGAAAATGCGAATGCATGAAAGGAAAATGCGAGTGCATGAAGGGAAAATGCGAATGCATGAAAAGAAATGCACAAACTGAAGAATACCTCAAGAAGGTACGCGGCCCCAGTAAGGGATGTTCGAAAACATCCTCAAGTACGGCAGAAACCACAAATGAATGATGTCGCCGCTTGACGCCACCATGAAACCTCCCAACACCAGCAGAATGAATAACCGGGCCATCTGTCTCACTTGCAGCCCGTCCTCCACATCAATCACCCTGCTCAACAGAACATCCTTCAGCAGGGACAGCCAGATAGAATCCCCAGAAACTATCCTCCCTACATCACTAAGTGTCGCACGCACTGCCTCCGGTCTCACCCGTAAAAAGTGATCCACCTCTATTTGATCTCCATCATAATCCAGCCCCAGCAGCTGCTACACGTCTATGTGAGTCACCGTCATCTCCCCGAATACAAAATGAATGGTGTGGGTAGTGTCCCACCACCTCTTTCCCAAAGCGCATAGGACAGCTGTCGAACGAGGCGTCTCATTCAGCGTAGATGCCAACCGTCCAAAACCCGTTGATGATACCATCCAACACACCACATGTGGGAGATGCTCCCAGACATCCTTGAGCCTAGTTGTCCCACGGGCATGCATATTCTTTAAAGAAATATCAGAGTGGCAAAAAGTAAAAGTCTCATCAAAGGTCAAGAAAGAAAAATCACCAAAAAGAAAAGAATGCCAAAGGTCGGGTTACTTACATAACTGTCGGGGATCACTCTCGAAGAGCGATGGCTCCCGTAGCAAGGTACGCTCATCCGCAACAGGCTCAAACGCATCAAAGAAGTTCTCACTCCCCAAAGCAAGAGGCGCCCTAGCCCCCCACTCCACACTCGCCCAATCATCAACGGTCAACCACTCCCGGTGAACTGCAGGGCTCACAAAAGTGGCCATTTCTTGAAGATCGAAATGATAGAACGATTTGCAGAAGAATCGCAAAGAGAGATAAAGCAAAAGAAGCTGTGAAAAAATGAGGGGATTTACCCCCTTTTTATAGGATGCCAAGCGCCATGTCGATCGGCACCTCCCCCTACCATGCCGATCGGCACTCACCCCTTGCCTTCCCGATGTAGACTAAAAGTCCGTGCCACTGTCGAATGGAACCCTTCATACTATGCCAACCGGAACCCCCCCTAAATTTCATACAGAAATTCCCAGAAAATACCAGAAAACCTCGAAAAACCCTCGAAAAATTCCCAAAAATCCCAGGAAGGATTTAGAGCCTTGTTACCAAGAAAATTTAGCATTCCCTCAAGCGGAACCCATCTTCCCCAGCGGAATCCTCAAAAACCAAGTGAAAACTCCTCCCGGTAAAGCTCCGGAGAATCCCCAAGGATCACCTGATCACTTCCCCAGCGAAATTCTCCTACAACACCCAAAATAGGTTGTTCCCCCCTGCGAGGTCTCCTAAAAGCTTCCCCAGCTATCAACTCCTCATCTCAGATCAAAATCACAAAGCTCTTTCTCCAACAGAATCAAAATCCAATCTTTATCCACTCTTGGGTCAGAATTGGCCCCGATCTTGGATCGTCACCTGAGTTAGGTCAGAATTGACCTCAATCCTCGGTCGTCACCACTCTTGGGTCAGAATTGGCCCCAGTCTTGGATCAGCACCTGAGTTAGGTCAGAATTGACCTCGGTCCTCGATCGTCACCACTCTTGGGTCATAATTGGCCCCGGTCTTGGATCATCACCTGAGTTAGGTAAGAATTGACCTCGATCCTCAGTCGTCACCACTCTTGGGTCAGAATTGGCCCCAGTCTTGGATCGTCACCTGAGTCAGGTCAGAATTGACCTCGGTCCTCGGTCGTCACCACTCTTGGGTCAGAATTGGCCCCGGTCTTGGATCATCACCTGAGTTAGGTAAGAATTGACCTTGGTCCTCGATCGTCACCACTCTTGGATCAGAATTGCCCCCGGTCTTGGATCGTCACCTGAGTTAGGTTAGAATTGACCTAGGTCCTTGGTCATCACCACTTTTGGGTCAGAATTGGCCCCGATCTTGGATTGTCACCTGAGTTAGGTCAAAATTGACCTCGATCCTCGGTCGTCACCACTCTTGGGTCAGAATTGGCCCCGGTCATAGATATTCACCATAGTTAGGTCAGAATTGACCTCGATCCTCGGTCGTCACCACTTTTGGGTCAGAATTGGCCCCGATCTTGGATCGTCACCTGAGTTAGGTCAGAATTGACCTCGGTCCTCGATCGTCACCACTCTTGGGTCAGAATTGGCTCTAGTCTTGGATCGTCACCTAAGTTAGGTCATAATTGACCTCGGTCCTCAGTCGTCACCACTCTTGGGTTAGAATTGGCTCCGATCTTGGATATTCACCTGAGTTAGGTCAGAATTGACCTCGATCCACGGTCGTCACCACTCTTGGGTCAGAATTGGCCCCGATCTTGGATCGTCACCTGAGTTAGGTCAGAATAGACCTCGATCCTTGGTCGTCACCACTCTTGGGTCAGAATTGGCCCCGGTCTTGGATCGTCACCTGAGTTTGGTCAGAATTGACCTCAGTCCTCGATTGTCACCACTCTCTTAGGTTAAAATTGTCCCCGATCTTGGATCATCACCTGAGTTAGGTCAGAATTGACCTCGGTCCTCGGTCCTCGGTCGTCACCACTCTTGGGTCAGAATTGGCACCGGTCTTGGATCGTCAAGTGAGTTAGGTCAAAATTGACCTCGGTCCTTGGTCGTCACCACTCTTAGGTCATAATTGACCTTGGGTATTAAATCTTCATCCTAAGCCCGCCGAATTGGCTTTGACCCGCATAATCGGTCACCCTCATCACTTAAGCCCGCAGATTTGGCTTTGATCCGTAGAATGGGTAAGCCCCCCCAATGCCACTTCAGGTCCTCGGAATCAACCTAAACCTTTGATCATCATTCATCCCCAGCACACTCCTTAGGTCCTCAGAATCGGCCTCGACCCTCTAAATTGGTCATACTCCCTCAAAGGCATCATTTGGTGTCTATTCGACGGTCATCATTTGTTTCAAACTCACCTGTCAAGGGGCTCTGTAGACACCCCATTCTGTTACCCCCTAACTCTCCTTAGGTCCCTAGTACCTCCCTTCATCACCACAAACCCAGGTCATGTCCCGAGTACTGACCTGGAAGCCATCGGGCACTCCCCGACTCAGTTTGACCAAAAAGTCAAACTCTTCATCTCGACTGAGATTGAATGAATCTTCGAAGGGCACTAAATACCCTTTCCAATAGTCCACCCCGTACGCGATTCTGACTTACCATGCGGAAAAACGGTACGTTTGCATCTGAAACTGTACTTAGAGGCCACAGGGCGATCCCGAGCTCTGTTTGACCTATGTTAACTCTTTAACTTGACCAAGGTTGAATGAATCTTCAAAGGGAAATAAATACCCTTTCCAATGATCCATCCCGTGCGCGATTCTGACTTTCCATGCTGACGAATGATCCATTTGACTCCGGGAGGTCACCGAATGCTTCTCGGGCCCGGTTGACCAAAGTCAACTCCCCAAACTGGGTCAAACTCTTTGGAATGTCGAAGTACATCTCCTAACCGTTCCAACGGTCCACCCCGTGAGCGATTTGGACTTACCATGCGAACGAATGATCCTTTTGCATCTGAGCGATTCCCCGTCCAATGGACCGACAAACACTTCCGAGCTATATTTTACCCAAAGTTAAATCCCAAACTCGAGAGCGGTCCAAAGTACTTTCAAAGGTCTCTGAATTTCCGTTCCAACGGTATGCCCCGTGTGAGATTCTGACCAACGGTTTGCCCTCGGCGACTGATTTTTTGAAAAAGCCTGAAGCGCACTACCAAGGAACAGATATATGCCGATCGGCACCTACCTGGGCCTATAAAAAGAGGCCTTCACCTCATTTGCAAGGGGATCCTAGATCTGATAGAAATCTCTCTCAACGCATCCCAGAAACCTCTCCTGAAGGCAGCGTGATTTCAACTTCCAAATCCCTTTTTTCTTCCACTTTTCATCACCCTTTTCATCAAACTTGGTGAATTAGCCACTCTCCATCATCATCCAAGTGCAAGGGATGCTCTCCAACATTCAAGATCAAGCTCAAGATCTTCAAGAAGGTCCAACTTTCTCAAACTCTCTTGTAAATTCTCTTAAATTCCCAATAACTTGTTTTCTTACTTAGCACTTTTATTATCTCATCTCACACATTCTAATATACTTTTTTTAGTATTATTGCACATCTCTTATTTTCATATAAATAAAACCCAAAAAACTAGAAAAAGAGGGTTTGCTCATAAATTTCGAATAGGTATTCTCATACTTTTCTCACATTTTCTACACGCACACACACACTTACAAATAAGAGATCCCCCATTTGGATTTATGGGATAAACCCTACCCCTCGTTTTGTATGCGAACTACGTGGACTTTGATGCCTTTATAGGCTAAGTAGGGGTCTCCGGGTAAAACCCGAGACTTGAGTCCTTTTTCCACTTTTTCTCTCATCCTCCTATTTTCTATAAATCTAATCTTCCTATCTTCTATATACTTGCCCTTAGTAACGTATTGCTCCATATGCATTATCGTTCAATTATAACGGTCAACGTAGGGGTAATCGCGTAAATCTTATTTTTCTAATATTATTCTTATATCTTCCTACGGACGACTCGCTTTATCTTTTCCATGATACAAGTCGAGGATTCCTACCTCCATTCTATATATATACACATGTACACGTATCACGGGGGGAAACAAAAGGAAAATAGCAAATATTCATGAGAGACCTAAAGGGCGGAATGGGTGCCTAACACCTTCCCATTTCGTAACTAAGCCTCCGAACCCTTCTCGAATCATTTTGGTTTCGCACGCACTAGTATGTCTTCGGATTCCATCCTTCGGGGTGGCTTCCTCTTTTTCTTTTATCTATTTCGAGTAAAATAGACTGGCGACTATTAATCTCTCTACATTTTTACACCACATCTCAAATGACGCCGGCCGAAGCGCTTTCGAGAGGGATGCGCGGGACCCAAAGGATCCTTTCCTCCACGCGCCCGCCCGCGTGGCGAGGATCGGGGATGGACACATGGGGGGTGAGGCAGGTTTCGAGGAAGAAACCATTACCCTCAACCTATGCCTATGCACTAAGGTAGTTTCCTCCTCCTCTTCCTCTTCCTTTTTCTCTTCCTCTTCTTCATCTTCTTGTTCTTCTTCCTCACCCTCTCCTTCCTCATCATTATCATCACCTTCACCGACATCTCCACCTGAAAACTGCTCCTCAGCAATATCCTCCTCACTGGACCCACTTGACTCCTCCATCATAAGCTTGAGGGGGCTAACTTCTTTCCTCTTTTTGTTACCCTCAGTAGACTGAGGGTCATAAGAAAATCCACAAGCAAACATCTCAGATGACGTGAAAGCCTGGTCTTCCTCACTAAAATTCTCCCAAGTCTGGCGAAGAGGATCTATCATCTGTCTCACTGCCTTAGAAATCTTTAGGTCAGGAAAAGATACTAAATGAGGCTGTGGTGTAGATTTAAGATTCTTTAAGGGTACCTTCTGAGTGGACCTAACTGTGCACCAGTTGAAGCAGCACGAGGAGACTCGATCCTTCCAACCGGCTTCAAAGGACTAGGGGCAACGTCGATTGGAAGAATGGAAGATTGAGTGGCTCTCTTTCTCTTTACAACTGCCTGATCCACAAGCACTAGGGGAGGAAGTTCATGAGGAACACTAGTAATAGATGTGCTAAGGGGGAAAATAGATGATTGGGTGGTGCAGTTTATCAAACCCAACTCAGTGGGTGGAAATCTTTTAACCTCGGGATAGAGGGATTCCTTGAGACGGTTAGTTTGAAAACAAACCAATTGGTTTTGCCAAAACACATTGATGAACATCACCGATCTCCCTCCTCGATCTCCTTTGCTCAGGACCACGGGTTTAGCAGGATAATGGGCACACAGACTGACAATAGTAGATGTGAGGAACTTCGAACAAAAAAACGAGAAGTTAGGGCTTCTCTTTGGTAAAATGACTTAACAGGGGGACCCCTTGATCATAGCCAAACTGCATGACTAACCCGTGGGGACTACAAACAGAGTAAAATGATGACCACTCGGTATATAAAGGAAAATAAGAAGGGATTAACAACAGGGGGACACTGTGCCCGGGGAAATTTCTGGACAGGGATTCTTTAACAGGATCAACGGGATGCTCCTCTTCACCAAAGAATTTTTTGGTTAAAAACTGGCTTACCCCAACATAGGGGCGAGGGTTGAATCGCTCAGCGTGGTCAATTAGAGCTAATAGAGACTTATTCACACTCTTATTCTTCCAACAGGAAATATGGGGGACTCTCACATCCTATGAACTTGGGAAGTGTCCAGCGGGGGCATAATCCTTGAAATGGGCATAAAGGAATGTCGTCAAAAGAATATTGCTAGCATAGTTAGACACACCAAACCAACCAACGCTTCGAGTGGAGTCTGCAAACACCTGATCTAACCAAGTGTACAGATATCCAAGAACAATAACTGCGAGGGGGATCTTTACACCGCAGGCCATTCAAATGGCATGATTGATCAGATCCTTGCGTGGGCAATTGTGGGGCTTACCCGAAAGATATACCTTCGACAGCATCACCCATATGTACCCCTCTAGTTGAACTTTAGACTCGTAGCCTTCCCTAATTGGAGGTTTCTCGAAGACTTCTTCCCCTCGTGGGTTCTCCCTAGCAGCCTCGCGGGCTCTAATGACAGCCTTCTCTTCAATAAAGTAAAAATATCGAATAACCTCATAATAGGTGGACTTGTAGTAAGTGACCATGAAGTCCTTCATAAGAGCCTCTAAATCATTCCTCAGAGTTTTTTCTTCACTAGAAATGGCCTCCTCGAAGGTGTCATATCCAACAACTTCCAATCCCAACAGTTCAGACATGTCCTCAAGGGTAACAGTAAACTCGCCCCAAGCAGCCACAAAGGTTTGTGACCTATGGCTCCACCGTGACACTGACAGTTATAAAGCAGTGTTATTTTTGGCCAAGGTAAGGTCACCCAACCACAGGGAACAAGATAAACCTACGAGGGCCAGTTGAACTAAGTACTTGGCATGGATATACTCTGTCCAAGGACCCAACCCTTAACTAGCGCTATAACACGCCTCAAATTCCACCTCTTAGTAGGGGAAATCACCGCGCTCTGTATGAAAATGGGTGATAGTAGCAGTATGGTTATAAGGAAAGTACTCAGTATTTTACCATCGTCCATTAATTAGTTTGGCACATCAGTTGGCACCAAAGAACCAGGAAACTATTCGATTATGCCCCAAAAATGATCATCCTCTTCGAAATAAGGGACACGATGGTATTGTGCCCACTGAGCCTGGCGTGCCTGGGTGGTAGGGGAGGCGCCCCTGACACAAAGAGTTCTCTTTACTGGTGCCATATCAGATGAGAGAATAGATAATGGAAGATACTTGAAGAAAGCTTGAAGAAGTAAAGATTTCCTTTGCCAAACTCTCACAAAAAATCTTGAACTCAAAAAGTTAAAACCAAAGGTAAGTCTTAACTAAAGGTGCATCCCCTTTTATAGGAAAACACGAATTTCAAAAGATGGCAACAAAGTTGACATTTGGAAAATAGCAATGATGGCATTTCAAATGGGTTTATAGAGACCTATGAGGTATCAATGAGCTTTAATTATTTTAAATAGTTGACTGAGGTCAAGTGGGGCTCGAAAGTGGCCAGTGGCTTCTAGATCAGGGTTTAGAGTAAAAACCTAAATACGCGCGAACCATTAGACTAGTTCATGTACCGTATGGACCATTGGAAAATAGATTTAGATCCCTATGAGGTTTTAATGAGTTTATCTTAGGTTAGAGAGCTAATTGTGGTCTAACGGGGCTTAAGAGCACCTGATGGCATCTAAATTAGTTCTCGAAGTAAAATGGTTAATATGAGTGAACCATGAGGTCAATTCGCACACAGTATGGACAATTAGAAAAGGGATTTAGAGCCTTATGAGGTTTCAATGAGATTCTCTCAGGTCAGAGAGTTGACTGAGGTCAAACCAAGCTCAAAGGCACCCAATGACCTTTACATCATGACTCGAAGTAGGACCTAGGGTCTTGTGATGGGAGGGAAAGTGATAGAGACCAAGGAGTTACATAAGGAGTACCAAGATGGGGTGTTTATAGAGCCCCTCGATGGGCGAGCTTGGAACAAGCGGAGGTGTTCGAAGGATAGACACATGATCAATACTTAAAGGGTTAAGGACCATATTGGGGATTTGAAGAAGGTTGGTCAAAGGGTTAAGGTTATTTATGCAAAGCTAAAAAGTCAAAGTGACCGATTTAGTGAGTCGAGGTCGATTCTGTGTGCCTAAAGACTTAAATTAATAGATGTAGAAGGTCGAGGTCGATTTTGTGAACCCAACGAATTAAGACGACCCATTCAGAGGGTCGAGGTCAATTCTATGGGATTAAGTCAATTATGTGGATCGAAAGAGTGGTCACGACCAATTCAAGGGGAGATTTATTATGTGGACCTAAGGAGTTGACACGACCAATTCAAAGGGTCGAGGTCGATTCTGTGGGCCTAAGTTAATTAGATGGACATAAAGAGTTGAGGCGATCAATTTAGCAGGTCAAGGTTAATTATATGGACATGAAGAGTTGAAATGATCGATTCATAAGGTTGAGGTCAATTATGTGGACCTAAAAAGTTAAGGTGACCTATTTATATGGTCGAGGTCAGTTCTATGGACATAGGTCAATTCTGTGGACCTAAAGAGTTAATATGACCAATTCAGCAGGTTGAGGTTAATTTTGTGGAGTTGAAGAGTTGAAATGACTGATTCAAAGGGTCAGGGCCAATTCTGCGGACTTAAAAAGTTAAGGTGACCAATGCAGAGGGGTGATAAGCACCCAAAAGTGTTTAAATAATACCCCGAATAGACCGTTTTTGAAGTTGCAAGGTTATATAGATTTAAATTATTTCGTAGAATACACGCACCACACCAGTATAAAATAGAGCAAAGATAGTAATATTCAACTTTTTATTTTCTTTCCAAATTCATGAGTAAGTAAGAACAATTAACATGAAGGTTGTGATAATTCCAAATTTAAGGAGAAGATATAAATTGAGCCAAATTTTATCTTTTTATCCTACACATACATCTAGGTGATTGTATAACATGAAATAAGAGGTCACAACCACAACACGCCGATGTACAAGGAAAACCCAAATGGGAAAAACCTCGAACGACTGGTCCTAGAAAATCCACTTCAAATATGGTTTTATAAAGAGGCTCAAAAGACTTACATACTTGACTCATAAAGACTCGCTGATGCCGTCTCTAATACCTCCGTTTGTAGTACGGGAAGATCCAACGCATTGCACAATACTTCTCATGTCTCGGTATCCACTGAAACCCAATAACCGTCTCCAATCATCATTTGTACGAAGCTCCAATGCACATAGCAAGGATGAGAATTTTGTAGGATGTGGATGGGGTTTTTGATTCTCAAAATATGATATAATGATCACTTAAATCTTGGAGACAAAAGGGAGAGGTTATTTTTGTTTTCTCTTGTGTTTAAAAGCTTAAGTTCCAACTGCTGTTTTCCTCCACTAAAGATTGATAAGGAAAAAGTAGTGGGCCAAAACAGTTAAGGGAGAAACTTCCAAAAATAAAAAAATAAATTCAAAGTGGCAAGAGGTCGTTCGAACCAAGTCGTTCGAACGACTATGTTGGAACGAATCTTCTAACGAAAAGTCACTAAAGAATGTGTTGAATCTCGTTCTAATGACTTCGATCAAATGACATTCCAACAAAACTTCTATTGAAATGTCCAAGTATTGAGCAAATTATCGTTCGCAAACTTGTTCGAATAGGGTCGTTCGAACGACCTGGGAAGTTTTCCAATGAAAATTCTGGATTTTTACACTGATAGAAAACTTCTTACAAAATTATTTTTAGATAATTTTAGTCACATTTAGTTTGTCTCCAATATATATAAAAGAGAACCTGGTCAAATACCTTTAGGTAAAGAACTTTTGGAATGAATTTGATGAGGGTGAATGGCCCGATGCCCAAATTCTTTGAGGATGATGTATGAACAAACCATAATGACCAAAATGTTTTGTCTAACAGAATGTAGCCAATACTACAAATGAGTCGATTGGAAATTTGTCCTTAAAAATCTCCCCCTTTGACTATTCTGGGACAAACATAAAATAAATAAAATACAAACAAAATGACTTTGAATTTGCTAAGCCAACCATCAAGTGGATTCTAAAGCCCATCCCCAAAACCCAAAATACAAGGACATACTCGACTGACTTTGAATGTTGCATTGTTGAAGGTGGCCTATGAATTTTCAATAGAAGTACTACACACATGAACCAACAAAGACATAAAACTCATGGGGAAATATAGAGTGAAAGAGAAAAAATATACTCATAATGCTGTAGAAACTAATATAAGTCAAGTTAAATCCAACAGAATCCAAATCCAAAACAAATATAAGATACTGGTACAAGCGAGAATAGTAAATGAAGAAAAATACAAATTGCTCACTCTCACAAGTACAAAAGAGACATAAAATAGATAGAAAGAGGCACTGTGGAGTGGTGTTCCCCCACACGGATGATTAACTTAGTCAAGTGAATTGATCAGCTATAGAGAAAGATGCCCCACAACACACTTTGAAGATCCTCCATGCAAGTAGCTCGCATGACCCATCTCGAAGGCACCTCACAAGCAAATAGCTCGCAGTGCTTTACCCCGAAGAGCCTCCAACAGACCTGGCTCAAAAGACCTAGATTCAAGAACAAAGGTCACACGGATGACAATAGTTTGTAATAAGAAATAGAATTATGTATTATGCACTTTATTTTATGAATGTATATTTTGAGATGGGTCGCTTTGTACCCACGAGGGACCATGCCTAGCAGGGCATGGAAGAGATTTCATGCTCTATCAAGATATCTGTGACACCCCGACTAATTAAATACCGGGTGGCTACTCCTTTATTCAAATTAATACAAAATGTCAAATTGTTTCAGTTCATAGCATCACTGTCGAAAACGTTTTTTCAAACAATTACTAGCCACCTAATATTTAAAAAGTGAGTTACCCAATTTAATTAAATTAAATTAACATGCAACCAATTAAATTATAAGCTAACTATATCACATCCATATCATAATCACAATAGAATAATAATGGAATAAATAAAACGAGTCTGGAGTAACACTTCCCTGAATAATACAAATACTGAATAAATTCGAATACAAAGTTTGAATAAATAAATAAATCAAACACTGAAATGAAAATGAAAGTCTGAGAATGCTATCTCTAAATAGAAATGGGCGACATGCCCTAACTGATGAATGACCCGGAATAAAATCAAATGCAGAATGTGGAGGCGTTTAATATCGAGATCATGTAACTTACACAATAGCTACAACACGTCAATGTAATAGAACTCCTATACATGGAGTCCCTATGGATGGACACCTAAAAGGTTTTACAAGAAAAATAGATTTGAAAGCAAACGGGTTAAATCCCGAGGTGAAAATTGTTTAAAAATATAGCAAGTGTTCAATTGCATTAAACAGTGAATATTAAATACATGTTAGTCACCTACTCTCACATAAGTTCCTCACCCCTCAACTAATGTGCACGCTTAATGTATATCCTTAACTAGTCCTAGTTATGCCGTTAACTAACTAGTCTATACCACTTCCTCTATTCACAATATAATATAGGGGTCTATTCATATCATTCTAAAATATCTTATGTGTAACTCACCTTTTCATTGATCAGATTAATTTATAACAATTACGATAGGAAATTCTCATTTTTAATCCCATTCAAAATGTCTCAATTATTCATATTCACACTATTGCAAAGAGTTCAAAATAAATACAAGTATATTATTCTCAGAAAAAATATACAAATAGGGCACCCCTAGGCTAAGCTGGGGTGCACACATACTCTACTATCGAATCATTGTATATCATGTACACAAGGACTACATGTTCCGAATATCTTAGGAACCATTTTAATAAACAAAATCACACATATTGTAGGCGAACATAGTTCACATACTCATGGGTCACGCACATACCTATGCTCCCATAGTCAGCTGACTTATTAACTCACAAATAAGCCATTCACATCCTTATATCCTTAAGGTACCAATCTAAATGCCCACGTAGCACACAAAGATGAGATAGTCCTATTTCAAAAGCCGACCTCCCATGATTGCAAGTATGGTAGGTATGTCATACACTTAATAATCCATATACTAAGCATTCACACAACTTAGATAACTTGTTATATTATTAAAGGTATATTCTCAGCCCTATACCATTAGTCTAATTCGTACACTATTATTATTCCAGATTATACATAATATATATTGTCGATAAGTCTCACATCGTATAGTTTTGAGTACTTAAAACCTATCCGAAGAGGTTACTAAGTCTCCTAGATGTCCCACATATCAATTCAGTACTCCGAGGTCCTTATTTCTGTCCCAAATCCTAACTTATCACTTGTAATAATTTAAATCATGTTCTCACATCATAAAATAGGATGTTACTCGTCGGACACTCGTAAATTCAACACTACATTCCAAGAAATTTCTACTATGATCCGGGCTTCAACTATATCCCTACTGGTCTCACTAAAGTCCTAATGTATTCATATAATTCCCACCTACAACGTTCAATGACCGAAATCACTTCTATTCAAAAAGGGGGAAAAGTCAGTTTTTGGGGAGATCGATCGATCGACCAGTGGGTATCGATCGATCGAGCCCAGTTGATCGATCGACCTATGAATGTCGATCGATCGATCAAGCAGGTGCAGGTTACGGGTTTCTGCATTTTCAGCCCTAATTTTGTTCTAATTTCTCATTACAAGATTTTAAATCCTAAAGTGAACATATTGATTCATCATACAAACTAAACATATGAATTTTAATGTTCCACAATTCCTAAATCATCATCAATGAGTCTTTTCTTGGATCAAATCATTCTATTTTCATGAAAAACCCTTTTTTCTATTCTCTTTCAAGAATCATCATATACCTCTTCATAAATCCATTTTTAACTAAGCATGGTTTCTGATTTCGTTATAAGAATACTTCCAGAATCAAACTACATACAATTCCTACCCAGAATTATAGTTTTATCTCCAAGTTTCATGAGTTTTCAATATTATTATGGGTATCATCAAATCTTAAACTATCATGGATAATTTATTCGTTGAAACTTAATGAATTACATCACTTCCCTAGAAAATTGATGTTCTTATTCGGTGATGACATTAAGGGTTGGTTCTCTTCCTCTCTCCGGTCACGATTCTGGCGAATAGTGGTGGTGTGTGGTGGTTATGGCCTTACAACCTTCTTTTAACTTCTCCTCTTTCTCGCGTTGCCTACTCCTTGATTTTTGACAGATAATGGCCCTAATATTGTCTGATAAATAAAGCCTAAATTTCGTGGGTCAATATTCCCTAAAAAATAAAATAACTAAAATACCCTCACGGGTTGTCGATTTGACCTAAAAATGCCCCAAGACCCAAACTAAACCCCCGGCTAGTTTTTTCTGATTATTTCGACCCTTTTGAACACGCTGGCGCACTCAGAATGATCATACAGATGATAAAATTATAATTTACTTTTAAATTCACTTAAAATGATTCCTGACGCGACTGATACGTTCGTCTCAACTTAATTTCCCGAATTATCGTATTTGTGACTCGTGATAATTTTAATAAATTCAATAATCATATATTACCATATTCACTCAGTAACATTCAACATTATTATCATAATCAAATACCAACTCACGTCTCACTAGTATTTAAATCCGGATTAATTTCCAATTAATTATCCCATTTAATTTAATTAATCCCTTTAAATAGTATCAATAAAATTACGGGGTATTACATACTTCCCCGCTAATAATAGAATTTCGTCCCGAAATTCAGAAATAAATATACCTGGCAAAAATAACCCTGGATAACGCTCGCGCATCTCATCCTCGCGCTCCCAGGTAGACTCCTCGACATTATGATGCCTCCACTACACACGTACTAATGGTACTATCTTCGACCTCAATTTCCTCTCGCTGTGGTTTAGAATAGCAATTGACCCCTCCTCATAGGAACTATCAGGCCGTAGATCAATATCTCTAATGCAATGTGAGTATGGGCCAGATCATCCCGAAGATAACTCCTCAGTGAGGAAACATGGAACACGTCATGGACCCTATGCAAGTGTTCCGGTAACCCAAGTCTATACACAACTGGCCCAATTTGCTCGATTATAGGGAATGGTACCACATATCTAGGCGCCAACTTCCCTTTTTTCTCGAAATTCATAATCCCCTTCATAGGAGACACTCTGAGCAGCACCTGGTCCCCCATATTGAACTCTTGAAAGGACCTCTTAGGATCAGCATAACTCTTCTTTCGGTCCTGATTTACCTGAATACGGCTCCATATAATCTCTATCCTCACCGAAGTATCCTGAATCACCTCCGGCCTAAGGAGTTTGTTATCCCCCACCTCTAAACAACATGTTGGGGAACGATAAGGTCTACCGTACAACACCTTGAATGGAGCCATACCAATATTGAACCGGTAGGAGTTATTATATGCAAACTCCACCAGTGGAAGATACTGCTCCCAACCACCTATAAAGTCTAGGATGCACATATGCATCATGTCTTCCAACATCTCATTTGTCCGCTCGGTTTTCCCATTTGTCTGCGGGTGATATGATGTACTCATCCCCAACTCCGTACCCATGACTTCCTGGAAACTCTCCTAAAACTGTGAAATACAAATATCTTGTCTTGGTCAGACATGATATTGAGAGTCACCCCGTGGAGTCTCACTATCTCACCTATGAAGATCTGGGTATACTGTCCCGTAGTGTAGTCTGTCCGAGCTAGCAGAAAGTGATCAACCTTTGTTAACTGATTCATGATCACCTATATGGAATCATGACCTCTCGACGATGTAGGTAATCTCGTGATGAAGTCTATGTAGGAAAGTATAATGGTGTAAACGTCTTGTCGATATCTAATGGTCCACCTTTACTAGCTGACAAGTGGCACATTTTGAAACGAACTCGGTAATATCTCTCTTCATCTCGCTCCACCAGTACTGTCGCCTCAGATCCTGGGGTATCTTATCTCCACCTGGATGTACAGTGAATCGTGAACTATGCGACTCTGTCATTACCTCATGTCGCAAGACTTCCCCCTCAGGAACAACTAACCTCCCGTTGAAGCGTAAGACCCCATTTAAACTAACGGTGTAAGACTCATCCCCCTTTGCTAGTAATTATACTATCTGCTCTTGATAGAATAGGCCTGCTGCTTCAGCCTGTATAACTCTGTTAATGATTTGGGGCGTAATTGTCATCACAGACATGAATGATCAGGACACTGCATCCTGGTGTCCCAACTCCTTTCACTTTGCTTTCAACACCTCGGCTGCCTCACCTGCAGGCCTGCGGCTCAACACGTCTGCTACCACATTAGCCTTTTCTGGGTAGTATTGGATATCGAACTGATAATCCTTCACAAACTCAATCCACCGATGTTGATGCATATTCAACTCCTTCTGCGTGAAGAGGTAATGTGGGGACTTGTGGTCTGTGAATAAATGAAATTTCTCCCCCAGGAGATGATGTCTCCAAATCTGAAGAGCAAATACGACTGCCGCTAACTCTAAGTCATGGGTGGGGTAATTTTTCTCATGAGGCTTAAGCTTACGAGAAGCATAAGATATAGCCTAACTCTCTTGCTCCAGTACACCCCCAAGTCCTAGTAATGACGCTTGCGTGTAAAATAGATACTCCACTCTCGGCCTAGGCAATACTAACACTTGTGTTGAGGTTAACTTGTCCTTCAACTCGTCAAAAGCCAATTGGCAGGCATCACTCCAGATAAATGGCATACCCTTGCGAGTCAGATGTGTTAAAGGACACCCTATCTTTGAGAACCCCCGAATAAACCTTCTATAGTATCCCGCTAAGCCCAAGAAGCTTTGTATCTATGTCGGTGTCATGGGTTGTCCCCACTCCCTCACCACTGATACCTTCCCCGGATCAACAGATATCCCCCTGTCTAAAATGATATGCTCCAAAAACTGAACCTCCTTCAGCCAAAACCCATACTTCTCATATTTTGCATACAACTCGTTCTGATGCAGTGTTTGTAAAACCTGCCTCAAGTGCTCGACATGCTCCTCCTCTATCTGGGAGTAAACCAGGATGTCAGCAATGATGAACTGGTCTAGGAACTCTTCGAACACCCTATTCATCAAGTCCATAAACATAGCTGGGGCGTTGGTTAGGACAAAAGGCATAACCCTAAACTTGTAGAAACCATATCTCGTCAAGAAGGAAGCCTTAGAGACATCCTTCTCCCTGATACGTTACTGATGGTATCCTGATCTCAAGTCAATCTTTGAGAAGAAGGCCGTTCCTCTCAACTGGTCAAATTAGTCATCGATTCGGGGCAATTGATATTTATTATATATTGAGACTTTATTCAACTCCCGTTAATCTACACACAACCTCAAAGATCCATCCCTCTTTTTAATGAACAACACAGGAGCACCTCACGGTGAAGTACTCATATAGATAAACCCCTGACCCAATAATTGCTATATCTGGTCCCGTAGATCTTTCATCTCCGCTGGTGCCATACGGTAAGGTGCGCAGGCTATCGATCGAGTTCTCGACATCAAATCTATAATGAAGTCTATCTCTCTACTAGGAGGTAATCCCGAAATATCCTTGAATACGTCAGCGAACTCCCTAACAACTGGAATTGAATCAAGTGGTATCACCACATCCCTAGAGGTCTCATCCTCTATATAGTACAAGTGAGTGGACAATCATCCCTTAGGACGAGGAATCACCCCTAGAAACATCTCCTATCCAAGTATGGCAAAACTAATAATCCTACTGAAATAATTAATTATGGCTCGATACGCAACTAGCCAATCCATACCAATAATTGCATCATACTCTAGCATGTCTAGTAATAACATATCGGCAGGTAAAGTAAACCTCCCAATATCTACGCCCACACCTCTATATATAAGAGAAATCTGAAAACCCATACTTAATGGTTAATCTACACAAGTAACAGTGCTCTATGCGGTATCTAATAACCCCATAGCGCGTGAAAATCCTATGGTAATAAAATACTGTGTGGCTCCCATGTCAAATAAAATATGCCGCATAGTCCCCTAAATAGAAAACATCCCCTTAACTCTGGGTGGATCCTGTGGGACTACGTCCTGCTAGAGCTGGTAAACTTGACGTACTGAAGCTATCCCTGCTGAATTGGGACTGCTGGGATAGGTGACAATGCTGGCATCTACGGTGGCACAGGGAGTGTGACGGGAAACATCGATCTCTGGGGCTCATGTCGATCACCCTACTGCTGCTACTGAGGGGACCTACCCCTTTCAGGACACTCCTAGTGTTTGTGGCCAATCTTTCCACATATGAAACATTTTCCTGCGAAGTTCCCCCCTCTCTGACCCTACTTCCCATGGCCCTGATTGCCGTTACCACCCCTACTATGGCCTTGTTGGCCCTTATGAAACAGCTATTGGCCATGCTGGCCCTGATGGCTGTGTTAACCCTGCTGGCCATGCCGAAAACCTCCCTGGGCATGATTGAAACCTCTTGATCTAAATCTCTTAGAATCCCCATGCTAGGAACTCTGATCACCCTGCCTGTGCTGACCCAGAGCTGATTGTGCCCCGCTGACACCATTACCCCTATCCTACCCTGCTGGCTGGACTCTCCTGCTCGCTTATCCTCTGAAAAATGGGAGCGGTGGTCCTATCCGTGAAATAATGCTTCGTTAACCACATCGGAATAGGTGTCCAATGAGAGATTACCCAACAAGTTCTGACGAATCCTCTACGTTAACCCATCCATGAACTTCAAGATTTTCTTCTCTTCAGTAGGAATCTCATCGGGAACAATGTTCAGAAGGTTAGTGAATTTGGCCTCACACTCTACCCCTCTCCTCCCTTCCTGATTAAGGTTCATCAATTTTTGCCTCATGTCGGTGTGAACTGCTGAGGGAAGATATTTACGGTCGAACCGCACGCATAACTCATATATAGAAAGAACATCTCTCTCCTCTACTGTGGTAATGGACTCCCACCACTGTAATTCTGATCCTACCAGCATAAATGTAGATAGTATTTTCCTCTGGACATCTATACACTCGTACATCCTCAGGTGTCTTTGGATGTCTTTCTTCCACTGGCTCAGCACAACATTAGAGCTCCTTGCAAACTCCGAAGGGTGAGCCTTCTAAAAACCATCACGGACACGTTCCCAAGTAGACGGGAATGCATGATCCTGGACTGGGGCTACGACCGGTGCTAAAGATGGTGCCTGCTGCACAACTGCTAACGTGACATTTACCACCTGGGCTACTATGGTGGAACCTTTTGCAGGATTCATAGAACCTTGAAGTGGTGCAGGCTGAGGCTCGGATGGGGCACCCCTGGGAACTCACTGTGCGCATCGAGGAGGTATCTGCAATGAGAGAGAAGTTTTAATAGTACACAGTTATTATCTCAAAATAGCTGAAGAACGTACGATACACAAAAGAGTACAACAATCCTAACATATAGGGATCTGTATGAAAGGACGCTACGCAAAAGCATAACAAGACGTAAGATCCTAAGGATGCTAGAACCTGATGCTCTGATACCAACTGTGACACCCCGAATAATTAAATACCGGGTAGCTACTCCTTTATTCAAATTAATACAAAATGTCAAGTTGGTTCAGTTCATAGCATCACTGTCGAAAACATTTTTTTAAATAATTACTAGCCACCTAATATTTAAAAAATGAGATGCCCAATTTTATTAAATTAGACTAACATGCAACCAATTAAATTATAAGCAAACTATACCACATCCACATCACAATCAAAATAGAATAATAATGGAATAAATAAAATGATTATGGAGTAACACTCCCCTGAATAATCCAAATACTGAATAAATCCGAATACAAAGTCTGAATAAATAAATAAATCCACCACTGAAATGAAACTGAAAGTCGGAGAACGTTATCTCTAAATGGAAATGGACGGCATGCCCTAACTGATGAATGACCTTGAATATAATCAAATGCAGAATGTGGAGGCATCTAATACCGAGATCCTGTAACTTACACAACAGCTACAGCACGTCAATGTAATAGAACTCCTATGCTTGGCATCCCTGTGGCTGGACACCTAAAATGTTTTACAAGGAAAATAGATTTGAAAGAAAATGGGTCAGAGCCCGAGGTGAAAATAGTTTAAAATATAGCAAGTGTTCAATTGCATTAAACAGTGAATATTAAATACATGTTAGTCACATGCTCTCACATAAGTTCCTCACTCCACGCCTAACATATATCCTTAACCCATCCTAGTTATGTCGTTAACTAACTAGTCTGTACCACTTCCTCTCTTCACAATATAATATAGGGGTCTATTTATATCATTCTAAAATATCTTCCGTGTAACTCACCTTTTCATTGATCAGATTAATTTATAATAATTACGATAGGAAATTCTCATTTTTAATCCCATTCAAAATGTCTCAATTATTCATATTCACACTATAGCAAAGAGTTCGAAATAAATAAAAGTATATTATTCTGAGCATAAATATACAAGTAGGGAACCCCTAGGCTAAGTTGTGGTGCACACATACTCTGCTATCGAATCTCGGTACATCACGTACATAAGGACTACGTGTTTCGAATCTCTCAGGAACCATTTCAATAAACAAAATCAAACATATTGGAGGCAAAATTAGTTCACATACCCATGGCTCACGCACATACCTACGCTCCCATGGTCAGCTAACTTATTAACACACAAATAATCCGTTCACATCCCTATGTCCTTAAGGTACCAATCTAAATCCCCATGTAGGCACACAAAGATGAGATAGTCCTATCCCGAAAGCCGACCTCCCATGATTGCAAGTATGGTAGGTATGTTATGCACATAATAATCCATATACTAAGCATTCACACAACTTAGATAACTTGTTATATTATTAAGGGTATATTCTCATCCCTATACCATTAGTCTAATTCGTACACTAATATTATTCAAGATTATACCTAATATATATTGCCGATAAGTCTCACGTTGTATATTTTTGAGTACTTAACTCCGATCCGAAGAGGTTACTATGTCTCCTAGATGTCCCACATATCAATTCAGTACTCTGAGGTTCTTATTTATGTCCCAAATCCTAACTTATCACTCCTAAGAAGTTAAATCATGTTCTCGCATCATAAAATATGATGTTACTCGTCGGACACTCATAAATTCAACACTACATTCCAACAAATTTCTACTATGATCTGGGCTTCAACTATATCCCTACTTGCCTCCCTAAAGTCCAAATATATTCACATAATCCCCACCTACAACGTTCGATGATCGAAATCACTTCAATTAAAAAGGGGGGAAGTCACAATTTCTGGGGAAATCGATCGATCGACCTGTGGGTATCGATCAATTGAGCCTAGTCGATCGATCGACCTATGATTGTCGATCGATCGATCAAGCAGGTGCAAGTTATGGGTTTTTGCGTATTCAGCCCTAATTTTCTTCCAATTTCTCATTACAAGATGTTTAATCCTAAAGTAAACATATTGATTCATCATACAACCTAAACACATGAATTTTAACGTTCCATAATTCCTAAATCATCATCTATTAGTCTTCTCTTGGATCAAATCATTCTATTTTCATGAAAAACCCTATTTTTCTATTCTCTTCAAGAATCATCCTATACCTCTTAATAAATTCGTTTTTAACTAAGCATGGTTTCTAATTTCGTTATTAGAATACTTACAGAATCAAACTATATACAATTCCTACCCAGAATTAAGGTTTTATCTCCAAGTTTCATTAGTTTTCAATATTATCATGGATATCATCAAATCTTAAACAATCATGGATAATTTATTCGCTGAAACTTAATGAATTACATCACTTGCCTGGGAAATTGATGTTCTGATCCGTTGATGACGTTAAGGGTTGGTTCCATTCTTCTCTCCGGTCACGATTCCAGCGAATAGTGGTGGTTATGGCCTTGCAACCTTCTTGTAACATATCCTCTTTCTCATGTTTCCCACTCCTTGCTTTTTGACAGATAATGGCCCTAATGGCCCAAATATTGGTTGTTAAATAAAGCCTAAATTTAGTGGGTCAATATTCCATAAAAATTAAAATAACTAAAATACCCTCCCGTGTTGTCAGTTTGGCCTAAAAATGCCCCGGGACCCAAACTAAACCCCCGGCTAGTGTTTTCTGATTATTTTAACCCTTACGGACATGCTGGTGCACTCAAAATGACCATACGTATGATAAATTATAATTCACTTTTAAATTTATTTAAAATAATGCCTGACACGACTGACACGCGCGTCCCAACTTAATTTCTTGAATTGTCGCATTTGTGACTCGCGATAATTTTAATAAATTCAATAATCATATATTACCATATTCACTCAGTAACATTCAACATTATTATCATAATCAAGTACCAACTCACGTCTCGCTAGTATTTAAATCTGAATTAATTTCTAATTAATTATCCCATTTAATTTAATTAGTCCCTTTAAATAATATCAATAAAATTACGGGGTATTACATACTTCCCCGCTAATAATAGAATTTCATCCCGAAATTCGGAAATAAATATACCTGGCAAAAATAACTATGGATAATGCTTGCGCATCTCATCCTCACGCTCCCAGGTACACTCCTAGACATTATGATGCTACCACTACACACGTACTAACGTTACTATCTTCGACCTCAATTTCCTCTCACTATGGTCTTGAATAGCAACTGGCCCCTCCTCATAGGAACTATCAGGATGTAGATCGATATCCTCTAAATCAATGTGAGTATGGGCCAGATCATCCCGAAGATATCTCCTCAGTGGGGAAATATGGAACACGTCATGGACCCCGTGCAAGTGTTCCGGTAACCCAAGTCTATACGCAACTGGCCCAATTCACTCGATTATAGGGAATGGTACCACATATCTAGGTGCCAACTTACCCTTCTTCCCGAAATGAAAAATCCCCATCATATGAGACACTCTGAGCAGCACCTGGTCCCCCATATTGAACTCTCGAAAGGACCGCTTGGCATTGGCATAACTCTTCTGTCGGTCCATAGTTACCCGAATACATTTACGTATCATCTCTATCCTCATCGAAGTATCCTCAATCACCTCCGGCCTAACGAGTTTGTTATCCCCCACCTCTAAACAACATGCTGGGGAACGATAAGGTCTACCGTACAATGCCTCGAATGGAGCCATACCAATAGTGAACAGGTAGGAGTTATTATATGCAAAATCCACCAGTGGAAGATAATTCTCCAAACCACCTCCAAAGTCTAGGATGCACATACGCATCATGTCTTCCAACATCTGATTCGTCGGCTCGGTTTGCCCAATTGTTTGCGGGTGATATGTTGTACTCAGTCCTAACTACGTACCCTTTGATTCCTGGAAAATCTCCCAAAACTATGAAATATAAATATCTTTTCTCGGTCAGACACTATTTTAAGAGGCACCCCGTGGAGTCTCACTATCTCAGCTATGAAGATCTCGGCATACTGTCCCATAGTGTAGTCAATCCGGGCTGGCAGAAAATGTGCAAACTGTGTTAACCAATCCATGATCACATATATGGAGTCGTGACCTCTCGGCGATGTAGGTAATCCCGTGATGAAGTCCATGGAAATTCTCTCCCATTTCCACATAGGAATGTCTAATGGCTGTAAAAGTCCTATCGATCTCTGATGGTCCACCTTTACTAGTTGTCAAGTGGCACATTTCAAAACAAATCGCCTCATATATTGGTACATCTTATCTCCACCAGTATGTACTGCAAATCATGAACCGTGCGACTCTGTCATTACCTCTTGTCGTAAGACTTCCCCCTCAGGAACAACTAACCTCCCATTGAAGCGTAAGCCCCCGTTTGAACTAACGATGTAAGACTCGGCCCCCTGTGCTAGTAATCGTACTATCTTCTCTTGACAGAATGGGTCTGCTGCATGGGCCTGTATAACTCTCGTAATGATCGGGGGCTTAACTGTCATCACAGACATGAATGATCATGCCACTTCATCCTGGTGTCCCAATTCCTTCGACTTCGCTTTCCACACCTCGGCTACCTCACGTACAGGCCTACGGCTCAATGTGTATGCTACCACATTAGCCTTTCCTGGGTGGTATTGGATATCGAACTGATAATCCTTCACAAACTCAAGCCACCGGTGTTGATACATATTCAGCTCCTTCTGCGTGAAGAGGTACTGTAGGGACTTGTGGTCTATGAATAAACGAAATTTCTCTCCAAGAGATAATGTCTCCAAATCCGAAGAGCAAATACAACTGCCTCTAACTCCAAGTTCTGGGTGGGGTAATTCTTCTCGTGAGGCTTAAGCTTATGGGAAGCATAATCTATAGCTTGACTCTCCTGCTAGAGTACACCCCCAAGTTCTAGTAACGACACATCCGTCTAGACTAAATACTCCACTCTCAGCCTGAGCAATGCTAACACTAGTGCTGAGGTCAACTTGTCCTTCGACTCGTCGAAAGCCAACTGGAAGGCATCACTCCAGATAAATGACACACCCTTGCAAGTCAGATGTGTCAAAGGACCTGCTATCTTTGAGAACCTCAGAATAAACCTCCTATAGTATCCCGCTAAGCCCAAGAAAATATGTATCTCTCTCGGTGTTGTGGGGTGTCCCCACTCCCTCACCGCTAATACCTACCTTGGATCAACATATATCCCCCTGTCTGAAATGCTATGCCCTAAAAACTGAACCTCCTTCAGCCAAAACCCACACTTCTCATATTTTGCATACAACTTGTTCTGACACAGTGTCTGCAAAACCTGCCTCAAGTGCTCGGCATTCTCCTCCTCTGTCTGGGAGTAAACCAGAATGTCATCAATGAAGACGATGATGAACTAGTGTAGGAACTCTCTGAACACCCTATTCATCAAGTCCATAAACACGGTTGGGGCATTGGTTAGGCCAAAAGGCATAACCCTGAACTCGTAGAAACCATATATCATTAAGAAGGTAGTCGTCGAGACATCATGCTCCCTGATACGTTACTGATGGTATCCTGATCTCAAGTCAATCTTTGAGAAGAAAGCAGCTCCTCTTAACTGGTCAAATTATTCATCGATTCGGGTCAATGGATACTTATTCCGTATTGTAACTTTATTCAACTCCCGGTTTTCTGCACACAACCTCAAAGATCCATCCCTCTTTTTAACGAATAGCACAGGAGCACCCCATGATGAAGTACTCTTATGGATAAACCCCTTACCCAATAACTACTTTATCTGGTCCTATAGATCCCTCATCTCTACTGGTGCCATACGGTAAGGTGCGCGAGCTATCGATCGAGTGCCCGACGTCAAATCTATGACGAAGTATATCTCTCTACTAGGAGGTAATCCTGGAATATCCTAGAATATGTCAGTGAACTCCCTAACAACTCGAATTGAATCAAGTGGTATAACCACCTCCCTAGAGGTATAATTCTATATATAGTACAAGTGAGTGGACAATCCTCCCTCAGGACGAGGCATCGCCATTAGGAACATCTCCTATCCGGGTATGGAAAAAATAATACTCCTACTGAAACAATCAATCATGGCTCGATAGGCAACTAGCCAATCCATACCAATAATCGCATCGTACTCAGACATATCTAGTACTAACATACTGGCAGGTACCTCTACATATAAGATAAATCATAGAACCCCTACTCAATGGTGAATTTACACAAGTAACAGTGATCTCTGCGATATCTAATAACCCCATAGCGCATGCAAATCTTGTGCCAATAAAATAGTTGTGGCTCCAGTGTCAAATAAAATACGCCCATAGTCCCCTGAATAGAAAACATACTTTTAACTGCGGGTGGATCCTATGGGACTGCGGCCTACTGGAGCTGGTAAACTAGACATACTAAAGTTATCCCTGCTGAACTGGGACTACTGGGATAGCTGGCAATGCTGGCATTTGAGGTGGTGCTGGGAGGGCAGCGAGAAACATTGGTCTCTAGGGCTCATGTCGATCACCCTGCAGCTGCTGTGGGGCCCTTCCCCTTTCAGGACACTCCTAGCATTTGTGGGCAATCTTGCCACATATGAAACATTTCCCTCGAAATTACCCCCCTCTCTGACCCTGTTGCCCATGGCCCTAATGGCTGTTACCACCCCTACCCTGGCCATGTTGGCCCTGCTAAAATAGTTGTTGTTTGAGCTGGCCCTGATGGCCATACTGACCCTACTGGCCATGTCGAAAACCTCCATGGCCATGCCTGAAACCTCCTAATCTAAATCTCTTAGAATCCCCATACTGGGAACTCTGATCACTCTCCCTGTGCTGACCCTGGTTAATTGTGACCCGTTGGCACCATTACCCCCTGTCTTGCCCTGCTGGATGGACTCTCCTTCTCGCTTACCCTCTGACAAATGGAAGCGGTGGTTTTAGCAGTGAAGTAATGTTGCATTAACCACATCGAAATAGGTGGCCAACGAGAGATTACCCATCAAGTGCTGACGAATCCTCCGCGTCAACCCACCCATGAACTTCTAGATTTTCTTCTCTTCAGTAGGAATCTCATCGGGAACGATGTTCAGATGGTTAGTGAATTCGGCCTCATACTCTGTCGATGTCCTCCCTTCCTTCTTAAGGTTCATCAATTTTCTCTTCATCTCGGTGTGAACTGCTGAGGGAAAATATTTGTGGTCAAACCGCACCCAGAATTCCTGTATAGAAAGAAAATTTGTCTCCTCTGTTGTGGTAATGGAATCCCACCACTGCAATGCTGATCCTACCAGCTTAAATGTAGCCAGTATCTGCCTCTGCACATCTGTACACTCATACATCCTCAAGTGTCTTTGGATATCCTTCTTCCACTGGCTCGATAAAATAATGCCAGAGCTCCCTACAAACTCCGGAGGGTGCGCCTTCTGAAAGGAATCATGGACACATTCCCAAAAAGACGAGAATGCATAAGCCTGGATTGGGGCTACCATCGGTGCCAGAGGTGGTGCCTACTACACAACTGCTAACGCGACATTTGTCTCATGGGCTATAATGGCGGCAACTTCTACAACGTTCATAGAACCTTGAACTGGTGCAGGCTGAGGCTCGGGCAGGCCACCCCTGGGAACTCGCCGTGCGCATCGAGAAGGCATATGAAATGAGAGAGAAGTTTTATAATTACACAGTTATTATCTCAAAATCGTTGAAGAATGTAAGATACACAAAATAGTACAACAATCCTAAAATATAGGGATCTATATCAAAGGCCACTATGCGGAAACATAACAAGTCATACAGATCCTAAGGTTGCTAGAAACTGATGCTCTGATACCAACTGTGACACCCCGACTAATTTAATATCGGGTAGCTACTCCTTTATTCAAATTAATACAAAATGTCAAGTTGGTTCAGTTCATAGCATCACCGTCGGAAACATTTTTTTAACCAATTACTAGCCACCTAATATTTAAAAAGTGAGTTGCCCAATTTTATTAAATTAAATTAACATGCAACCAATTAAATTATAAGCTAACTATACCACATCCACATCACAATCACAATAGAATAATAATGGAATAAATAAAATGAGTCTGGAGTAACACTCCCTTGAATAATCCAAATACTGAATAAATCCCAATACAAAGTCTGAATAAATAAGTAAATCCAACACTGAAATGAAACTGGAAGTCTGAGAATGCTATCTTTGAATGGAAATGGGTGACATGCCCTAATTGATGAATGACCCTGAATAGAATCAAATGCAAATGTGGAGGCGTCTAGTACCGAGATCCTATAACTTCCAGAACATCTACAACACATCAATATAATGGAACTAATATGCTTGGCGAATCTTTGGATGGACACCTAAAAGGTTTTACAAGAAAAATTGATTTGAAAGCAAATGGGTCAGATCCCAAGGTGAAAACAGTTTAAAAATATAGAAAGAGTTTAGTTGCATTAAACAGTGAATATTAAATACATGTTAGTCACATGCTCTCAATAAGTTCCTCACCCATCAACTAATGTGCATCACTAACTTATATCCTTAACCCGTCCTAGTTATGTCGTTAACTAACTAGTCTATACCACTTACTGTCTTCACAATATAATATAGGTGTCTATTCATATCATTCTAAAATATCCTGCGAGTAACTCACCTTTTCATTGATCATATTAATTTATAACAATTACGATAGGAAATTCTCATTTTTAATCCCATTCAAAATGTCTCAATTATTCATAATCACACTATAGCAAAGAGTTCGAAGTAAATACAAGTATATTATTCTCAGTACAAATATACAAATTGGGCACCCCTAGGCTAAGCTGCGGTGCACACATACTCTGCTATCGAATCCCGGTACATCACATACATAAGGACTACGTGTTCCGAATCTCTCAGGAACCGTTTCAATAAAAAAAATCACACATATTGGAGGAGAATATAGTTCACATACCTATGGGTCACGCACATACCTACGCTTCCATGGTCAGCTCACTTATTAACTCACAAATAATACATTCAAAGCCATATGTCCATAAGGTACCAATCTAAATCCCCCAGTAGGCACACGAAGATGAGATGGTCCTATTTCAAAAGCCGACCTCCCGTGATAGCAAGTATGGTCGGTATGTCAGACACATAATAATCCATATACTATGCATTCACACAACTTAGATAACATGTTATACTATTAAAGGTATATTCTCAGCCCTATACCATTAGTCTAATTTGTACACTATTATTATTCCAGATTATACATAATATATATTGCGATAAGTCTCAAGTCATATAGTTTCGAGTACTTAAAACCTATTCGAAGCGGTTACTAAGTCTCCTACATATCCCACATATCAATTCAGTACTTCGAGGTCCTTATTTCTTTCCCAAATCCTAACTTATCACTCGTAAGAATTTAAATCATGTTCTCACATCATAAAATAGGAAATTACTAGTCGGACACTCATAAAATCAACACTACATTCCAAAAAATTTCTACTACGATCCGAGCTTCAAGTATATCCCTATTGGTCTCCCTAAAGTCCTAATGTATTCATATAATCCCCACCTACAACGTTCGATGACCAAAATCACTTCAATTCAAAAAGGGGGAAGTCACAGTTTCTTGGGAGATCGATCGATCGACCTGTGGGTATCGATTGATCGAGCCCAGTCGATCGATCGACCTATGAATGTCGATCGATCGATCAATCAGGTGCAAGTTACGGGTTTCTGCATTTTCAGCCCTAGTTTTGTTCTAATTTCTCATTAAAAGATGTTAAATCCTAAAGTAAGCATATTAATTCATCATACAACCTAAACACTTGAATTTTAACGTTCCACAATTCCTAAATCATCATCAATTAGTCTTTTCTTAGATCAAATCATTCTATTTTCATGAGAAACCCTATTTTTCTATTCTCTTCAAGAATCATCATATACCTCTTCATAAATCCGTTTTTAACTAAGCATGGTTTCCAATTTCGTTATTAGAATAATTCCGGAATCAAAATACATACAATTCCTACCTAGATCTTGGATATACATACTATGATGTTCTTATCCATTGATGACGTTAAAGGTTGGTTCTCTTCCTCTCTCCAGTCACAATTTCGTCGAATAGTGGTGGTGTGTGGTGGTTATGACCTTGCAACCTTTTTGTAACTTCTCCTCTTTCTCACGTTGGACACTCCTTGATTTTTTTACAGATAATGGCCCTAATATTGGCTGATAAATAAAGGCTAAATTTCATGGGTCAATATTCCCTAAAAATTAAAATGACTAAAATACCCTCATGAGTTGTCAATTTAGCCTAAAAATTCCCCGGGACCCAAACTAAACCCCTTGGTAGTATTTTCTAACTATTTCGACCATTTCGAACACGCTGGCACACTAAAAAATGGCCATACGAATGATGAAATTATAATTTAATTTTAAATTCATTTAAAATGATTCCTGACATGACTCACATGCGCGTCCCAACTTAATTTCCCAAATTGTCATATTTGTGACTCGCGATAATTTTAATAAATTCAATAATTATATATTACCATATTCACTCAGTAACATTCAACATTACTATCATAATCAAATACCAACTCACGTCTCGCTAGTATTTAAATCCGTATTAATTTCCAATTAATTACCCCATTCAATTTAATTAATCCCTTTAAATAATATCAATAAAATTTTGGGGTATTACACTGTATTCTCTTGGGAACTTCGCAGGGACATGGTTTGGAGGATTGAGAACAAGGAAACACTGGGAGTTATTGCCAACCCTCTTGGTACACTTGGACAAAACTTCACCCATAAAACTGTTACGCGATCCCACTCACTGCTTACCTATTCGAGTGAACCTCCTCGAGACGTTCGATCTCCTCAATGCTTTCTCCCTCGAGGTGACCTCCTCGAGGCACCTCAGACGCTTGCCTATCTGACTCAAATGATTAGATACCAATTAATAGCCACTGTTGAACCGCTTCCCGACGTCATTGCGCCTGACACTTAGGAACTCAAGAATACATCACTCAAGTGCCTTTATCCTTAGGATGGCAGGTCTAGTTCACCAAATCTGACCAAATAGCCATCCTAGAGTAAGTCCCAAGCTGAGAATTCATGTCCTTCATAAATGACTGAAATACTTCCAACCAATAGAACGCTTTCCTGCCAAAACTAACAGGTCCCATGCATTAAATGTAGTATCTCATGCATTTAATGCACTCGGCCAAAAGGATCGAGGGCATGCTGACTCGAGCAACCTATAACTCCATATAAATGCGACCAAAACAAACGAATGAGAGGGAGAGAGCATCCATAACCTAGAATTATTGTCCAAATTCCCTCATACCAGAGAGCCTTCGAAAAGTGCATTAACTCCCATTACACATTGAATGCACCCATCATTGGGCATTAATTGAGCTTGAAGTTCCTGCCTTGTCTTTATTGTGCCCATAGTGCTTGTTATTTCTCCCTCCGACCACGCCATCTGCTGGTCCCATTTCATTTATTTTGTTTACCACAACCCATGTTAATATATTCTTTAGTGCAACTTTGAATAATTAAATCTCTATGTCTCTTATTCACCTGTGGCTCTAATCTGTGCTCTATATCTAATGGTGTTGGTCCCGATCTTGATAAGGTGTTACACCTCACTTAATACTAATAGTATTTGAAGAACCCACATCTTACCATCATTAAGGGGAAGGAGCATTAGGTGGAGCATCATCTGGAGTGGATCCGGTGCCTAAAGAGCCCGCACCACGATGCATATCTAAACGGAGTATCTCTTGAAGATGTTCCATGATAACAGAGTCACGCCGGGCTTATGCCTCATCACTACGTAACTGATCCTCCTCCCTAAGAGCTTGAGCCTCCTCGGCTCACAGACAGTCATGCTACATAGTAAGCAATAGCTCCTGCAAAAGAGCCCTATCCTGTCGACGTTCCTCTTGAAGTTCCTGAACCTATGAACGGGCCACTCGAAGGTCCTCAAACCCAATGGGTGGAATGGTGGGTGGGTGAGACCATGATGAAGACGGTTTAACATGAGAGGGGGTGGTAGAAGTGAGAGAGTGGGATGACACGGATTGAGAAGTAGTGGACTGAGTAGTATCACGAGGAAGGTAACCTCGAGAGCAACCAACAGAAGTCATATTAATGCATTAAAACTGAGTGACGGGAATATCCAAGGGAAGGAGAGGACAACCAACCTCAAGACAATGTCGAGTAATAATAATAGAAAAAGGTATGGCATCCCTAACCAGACCAAGTGTATTTATCTTAACGGCTTTAATAACACCAATGATGAAGTTGGGAAGGTCAATACCAGCCTTGATGCTAATGGTAAACATGAGTTCCATATGTACCATAGAAATTTTAGTGGAATTTGCACAAGGAAGAATGTAGGAACACATAATCCAGTTAAGGATTATAAAATCTAGATTAAGATTTTTATGGTAGATTGTGACGCATCCGGGAATAACCATATGACACACAATGGACAAAATGAGTTGTCCCGTAGGACGAGAGTCGAGCAGCCAAGGATAAGAGGGGTTATTGAGGTAAGGTAAACCTATGAAGGGAGCAATGGAATCAGGTGTGATTGTGATTTACCGACCAAGGATGATGGAGAAAAGAAGTCTTTTTATAACACTCATCCCAAAAAAATATTCTCTAATAAGATTGGGATAGATAGTATTCGTGAGGTTAAAAAGGGAATCCTAACCCAAGGTAGATAGCCATGTGAAGATAATAGTGCTAGAGAAGGAGTGGAGGTCAACGACCACTTCACGTACAAAGGCACGAGTTGCAAACCCTTGAGTGTATTATAAGGTGTGATTTTCAAGGGTTCGCCAACGAAGTCTAAGGTTAGGAATGGAAGCTTTAGTATAACGGTTCTCATCTGAGGAGGAAGAGGAGAAGGAGGAGGGGGAGTAAGAGATCTCCTTTTCAGATATAGTGACGCGATGATTACGTCGATTATGACCGGCCAAAAATTGTTATATTAGGAAGAAAAGAAGAAAATGAAGGCTAAAAGCTACAAGGATAGACCACCCAAACCATCAATCGCCAACACCAAAAAAACCAAACCAGCAAAATCCCAAACTCCATTAGCAGCAACAAAATAAATAGAAAATGCAGAGAAGTCAAATTAATTGTACTGTCATGATTTTTTTTAAAATTTTGATATTTGAAGAAATGGAAAAAGAAATTTCATGATAGTAACACTTAATTGGGGGCAAAAAAAATGTATATATAGAGTATATAGCCTGAAAGAGGTGGATAGAGAGTATATGAACTGGGAAGAACAAAATTATTTGAATATTTAGAAATAACCCAACTCATATACGCTCAACCCTAAAAAATTGGAACAAAAAAGGATAAAAAGAAGAAAAATGTACCTGCGAGAGATGAAGAGAGAAAAAATCATGAAATTGTGTAATCTCTAAAAAGAGGTGTAGGTTTGTAGAAATAGTGGAATGGAGGTAGTGGGGAGGATAGGTAAAGAAAAAAGAGAGAGGGAAATCGAGGGATGTAGAGGGGTTAAGGAAGAGTGTAGAGAGAGAAGGTAGGGGGAAATAGGGAAATGTGATTGTGATGGAATAACAGAAAGAGAAAAGAAGTGGAAGCTATTTCGGTGGAAAAAAAATTAAACTGAACCGCCACATAAGACCCTAGGTCGTTCGAACGAAATTGAAAACTCGTTCGAACAATAGAATTCGAACGAAAATGAAAGATATTTCCAACGAGAATACATAAGGAAAGTCGTTGGAAGAGTCGTTCGACCGACTTCGTTCGAACGAAATTCGAACGAACATTGAACAAAAAAACAGAAGGTTTGGGGCCAAAACTCGCTAGAAAACTTGTTCTAACTAGATTTTCTAATGAAAAAATAGTGTTTTAAAAACTTCAAAAGAAACAAAAAAAGTGTTAAAATTACATAGTAGAGGGACTGAAAGGTTAGAAGCCAAAAATAATAATATTTAAGATGTCCTAAGTAGTGTAGATATTTCCAAACCATGAGAGCGAGAATGTAGGGGCGTGAAAAATATGAGTGAGAGCATTATGAAGACAACGCATAAGTGCAGAATGCCAAACAATATCTTCACGTAATATACACTCTCATACACCTTGTGACAATAAATGGAATATGATGCACTACTATCCACAAAAACAAATGCTAGGAAGATTGATGATTCTCATGCCAATAGGGTCACTAAAATGGAAATAATGGATTAAATGTGCAAAACCATTGATCTTCAACCTATGTCTCCCATAAAAATGAAATAGGCTCTTGAATTCTTTTAATTTTGAAAGAGCAACGATACTATCATCAAAATGACAAATTAGCCTTGGAAATCTTTGTTTTTAATGCCACAATTGTTTTAGAATCTTTTACATTTTTTCAAATGGAGTCTATTCATGCAAAAACATTTTGTTTTTTGTAGCCCGTGTCCATTGCTAAGAACAATTAAATCGGATGAATATAATGATCATTTTTCCAAATTCAAGCAATGGTTTTACATGCACAAGATCGATTTCTCCTTAAGGGGTGACAAAATTAATAAGACAACATCGCACTTCACTAAGCGTATGCCATGTGACATAGTTAATCACACAATTTCGTGAAAGGTGTGTGCAAATAAGGCAATATTATGAGGCAATCACAAAGAAATATATCATAAATAAGCATCAATGCGCACAAGTGAGATGAAGTCCAGATTAGCATCTCATCGAAAGCCACGTGAACATGTAATGAGATAGAGAGCCAAAAATATCATGCACATTACTTATATGGACAAAAGTTTTATGAAGGCCATTCTACTACAATCAAAGAAAAAGGAAAATATTTTTGAATTATATAAAATATATAGACAAGGATTAATCTAGTTAATAGGTATAAAAATAGACATGAGAAACAACCTAAACTAGATAGACTACTTCGATCTCAATCAATGGAGAAAAACCCAATGGAATTCATAAGGTTTTCAAACCTAAGGGCATCTAGAGATTTGGTAAAGATATCGGCCAATTGTTGATCGGTGCCTACAAAGCTTAAGGAAACAATTTTCCCTTCAACCGAATAAAATGTTCACGGATCCTAATATGCTTCATTCTAGAATGTTCAATGGGCTTGCGGTAAATAAGAATTGCACTTGTATTATCGCAATAGATAGTCATAGTGCCCTGAGAAATTTCGTAATCTTTCAACATTTGTTTCATCCAAATGAGTTGAGTGAAATAATTCCCGATGGCTATGTATTCGTCCTCCGTCATGGATAGAGAAATATAATTTTATTTCTTGATCATCCATGAGACAAGTGAACTTACAAAGTAGAAATATCTGCCAGATGTACTTTCGTATCCATCAATATCTCCTGCCCAATCGGCATCCGAATATGCAGATAGACAATCATTGGTGTCGAAGGAATACCAAATCCCAAAAGATAGGGTCCCATTAACATATTTGATAATACATTAAATGGAAAGTAAATAAGACTCTTTTGGGGAGGCTTGATAGCGAGTACAAACTCCTACACTAAAGGAAATATTCGGACGACTAGCGGTTAGGTAAAGTAGACTACCTATCATACTCCTAAAGAGAGTGTGCTCTACATCCTTTCTTTCGGTGTCCTTACTATGTTTAACCGATGAACTCTTTGGAGTACTTGCATGTTTAGCAGATTCTAGTTTAAATTTCTTCACAACGTATTTAGCACATTTAGTTTGGGATAAAAATATCCCACTATCAAGTTAAAGAACTTGAAGACCTACTAAGAAGGTAAGCTCATCGACCATACACATCTCAAATTCATCCTGCATTTATTTTCAAAAAAATTGAGTGTGTTTATCACACGTTGAACCAAACACTATATCGTTGACATACACTTGTGCAACTAAAATAACTTTCTCATCAAGATGAATAAATAATGTCATGTCTACTACCCCTCTTAAAAAGCCACGAGAAAGCAAATAAGAAATTAGCCTTTCATACCAAGCACGGGGTGCTAGTTTCAAGCCATATAGCGTTTTCTTTAGAAAGAAGACATGATTAGGATGCTTCGGGTACTCAAACCCTTTAGGTTGTTCAACACAGACTTCTTCTTGAAGAATACGATTTAAAAATGCACTTTTGACATCCATTTGATACAATTTAAATTTAAGGTGACATGTTATGGCTAGTAAAAGGCAAACCGACTCTAACCTAGCAACTGGAGTAAAAGTTTCTTCAAAGTCAACACCTTCTATTTTGGTGTATCCTTAGGCAACCAACCTAGCTTTGTTATGAACAATGATACAATTTTCATCTATTTTATTTTTTAAAATCCATTTGGTACCAATGCCGTTAGTATTAAAAGGCCTAGGGACTAATTCCCAAACATCATTTTTTCTTAAATTGAAACAATTCTTTGTAAGGACAAATTTCCAATCGAGTCATTTGTTATATTGGCTATATTCCGTTGGACAAAACATTTTTGGGTCATACTGCATCAACGATCATTCAACACAAGGATTCAAGCATCGCAGTCAAAATTCACGCATCATCAATATTCATGCCGTGCTATTTATCCTACGAAGGTATATGGCCTAAAAACAATTTTATAAGTTGGAGTATTTTGACTAATCAAGAAATTTCAAATAAGAAAATGTTCATATATATGCTATATTAATTTTGAAAAAGTTCTTGAATTAAATTGGAAAAATTTTGGGCAAAAATCAGATTCTCGTTCGAAGTTTAACCCAGGTCGTTCGAACGACCTGGTTCTAACGAAGTGATGCCTCGTTAGTAGTTCGTTAGAAGTTCGTTAGAAATGTCGTTCGAACGACCTCGTTCGAACGAGATTTCTAACGACATCTAACCATCCTAAACTGGCAAGCCGTTAGATAAGTCGTTCGAACGACATGTCGTTCGAACGAACTCGTTCGAACGAGTTTCGCCAGAATTGATTTTTTAAACTTATTTTTTAATGCAGTTTTCTCCTCAACTGTTTTTTGCCCACTACTTTTTCAGTTATTTTCTAATGGACGAAAATTTAGTTTTATAACTTAAGGAAGATCATTTTTCAATGTGAACATTTTCCATAACTTCCAACCTTTTTGATAAAAATCTCTCCAACATTTTTATCAACTTTTAAAATCAAAACCCCTTCATCAATTCATATTCATCAAGCAAGATTGCAGTGGATCTCTGCATTCAAGCTTCGAGGAGACGGTGGTTTTGGGCTTCAGTGGATACCGCAACACGAAGAGTGTTGAGCAACGCGTTGGAGTTTCGCGGACTACAACTTCGGAGGTCGAGGACGGCATAAGCATGCCTTGAGTGAGTCAATGTCTGTAAGTCTTTTGAGTCTCTTGTAAAACCTTTTATTGTAGTGGATTTTGTCTAGGCCCAGCCGTCCGAGGTTTTTCCCATTTGGGTTTTCCTCGTACATCGGCGTGTTGTGGTTGGGATTTTCGCACTTTCATTTTATCATATCACCTAGATGCATGCTTAGGATAAAATGAAGTTAATTGGAATTTGATCTTGCAAATTTGTGAAACTAAATTTAAAATTGAGTTAGAAGAATACATATTTATCATAGAAATAATAAAATTGGATTAAGTGTGTATGTGTATTCTACGAATTAAACTAAGACCATATAACCCTGCAACTTCAAATTGGTATCAGAGCTTGTTTCTAAAAGTTATTTAGATGAATCCTGGAGGTTATATGGAAAGTTTTTCGTCGAATAGACTACCTTTGTTTGATGGAACAAATTATACCTATTGGAAAGCACGTATGAGATCCGCTCTTAAATCTATTGATGAACGTGTTTGGGTCACTGTTGAGAGAGGATGGTCCCCTCCTTCTATGATTGTTAATGATGAACGTATTTTGACTCCTGTTGAACAATGGAGTGAGGAAGATTTAAAATGGTGTAACTTTAACTCTAAAGGATTAAATGCCTTATTTGGTGCCGTGTCTCCCGATGAATTTCGTCGTATAATGACGTGTGAAACATCAAAGGAAGCTTGGAACATTCTCCAAGTTACTCATGAGGGAACGAGTGTTGTTAAAGCATCAAAACTTCAAAACTTAACTACACAATTTGAAACTATCACTATGAAAGAAACTGAAACTTTTGATGAGTTCTATGCTCGGTTATCTGACATAGTCAACTCTTGCTTTAACTTAGGTGAAAGAATACCTGAAAATCGTGTGGTTAAGAAAATACTTAGATGTCTTCCTAAGCGTTTCATTCCCAAAGTCACTGTACTTAATTCTTTAGGAAACCTAAATACCTTAAAACTTGAAGAACTTGTTGGTGATCTGCAAACGTATGAACTTGATATGTTTCCTAAAGATAACAAAGGGAAAGATAAAGGAGTAGCGTTAAAAGTTAAGAAAGTTGATGTGTCTGATTCTGATGAGTCTGACTTTGATTCTGATGATATAGCCTTATTTGCCAAAAAAATTAAAAAATTTCTCAAGTTTAAAAAACAAAACTCCAAATTTGAAAAACCTAAATTTGAGAATAAAAACAAAGGAGGAAATAAAAAGTTCACTAATCAGGATTCAAAGAAGTTCAATAAAGACAACTTTAAGAAGGATGATTCGGAAAGATGTTTTGAATGTGAGGGACGTGGTCATAGAGCTTTCGAGTGCCACACAAAACTTAAAAGACAAGGCAAAGAAAAAGCCGTTTACAATGCTACTTTAAGCGACAGTGATAATGAGTCTGAAGACTTTGATGACTCTAATTCGCCTAGAAATAACTTCACTGCCTTTATGGCGAGCCTTGCTAGTAATTCGTGTGAGTCAAACATTAATGTTGACAATTCTGAACATAATCTAGAGGTGGTTTCTACTCATTCTAATAGTAGTGATGAAAAAGAGAGTGATAGTGATATAGATGAGAGTGAACTACAAACTGCCTATTCCTAACTCTACAATGAATCTCTTCGCATTTAAAAAGTCAACAAAAGATTAACCTTGAAAGTTTTAACCTTAGAAAAAGAGTTGAAAGGCCTGAAGGAGAAGGAGGCCTTAATCAGTCAACTCGAGGCTATTAAAATATCTCTTTCTGAAAAACTTATTGTGATTGGCAAAGAAAAATGTAACTTGATTATCTCCTTAGAAAGTGCTAACAAAGAACTTTATGAGTCTCAAGAAATTAGAACATCTCTAGAAGCTAAAATAGTCCAACTCGAAAAAGATCTCAAGTCCTCCCGTGAAGTGAAAGTCACACTCGAGGACAATTCAGGAAGAATGGGAAAACTGTTTCTAGGTCCTGTTTTAGGATATAAAGAAAAAGGCTATCAAGAGAGAAAGGGTATAGGGTATGAAGAAGGAAATTCTTCAAAAGTCAAAACTGAACCTGTTGCTAAGTTTGTTACAAAATCTAATGTTCCTAAAGATAATAAATCTAATGTTCCTAAAGATAACAAATCTAATGTTCCTAAAGTTAATCCCTCTAAGAAACATTTAAAAGCTGGCCCAAAACAACCTTATGTATGTTCATATTGTCACAAACAGGGTCACCTTAAAGATTTTTGCTACAAACTTGGAAAGAACCCTAAATTCTCAAATTCAAAACAACCTTACAGCTCCTTAGCTAATCTTAAGAGTCAAGTTGAGTACCTTGTCAATACTTCTAAAAATCTAATGGAAGAGTTTCTTAGGTTCTCTAATGTCAAAGGAAATAACTCTAATTATAAGTCTAGAGCCAACCAAGGGAAGAAAACTACTCAAACTTGGGTTATGAAAAATCAAATGAAGAAAGCTTTTGTCGCTCACGTTGCTCTTAAGGCACAAAATACCTCTCAACGGTATTTTGATAGTGGCTGTTCTAGACATATGACTGGCGATAAATCTCTTTTTACCACTCTCGAAAACCATAAAGATGGTAAAGTTACTTTTGGGGATGGTAGCAAGTCCCAAATTATTGGTAGAGGTTCTATTGAAATCTCAGGTTTCCCTAAACTTGAAAATGTTCTTTATGTTGAGGGTCTAAAAGCTAATTTGTTAAGTATTAGCCAACTTTGTGATGATAATCTTGATGTGAAATTTAGTCAATCGGAGTGCATCATTTATGATCAATCAGGTGAAACGATTTTACATGGTGTTAGAACAAGTGACAATTGCTATGGAATCATTCCTAAATCTCCTTTAGTCTGCAATAATGTAAAAACCTCATCTACCGATCTTTGGCATCAAAGATTAGGTCATGTTAACTTTAGAGATCTTGACAGACTTGTGAGAAAAGAGCTTGTTCGTGGCTTACCGCCACTAGGAAAGCCAACATCCACCATTTGCGGACCGTGTCAATTTGGTAAACAAATTAAAAGTCCTCATAAAAAGTTAAACTCGATAACAACATCTCGTGTCCTAGAATTGATACACATGGACCTTATGGGTCCTACTCGTACCGAGAGTATAGGTGGAAAAAGATACATCTTGGTTATGGTGGATGATTTCTCTAGATACTCTATTGTAGGTTTTTTAAGAGAGAAATCTGAAACAGTTGACTTTCTTACAGTTAAATGTAGGGCTCTTCAAAATCTTCACGGTGTTACTATAAACCGCTTTAGGAGTGACAATGGAACCGAATTCAAGGAATCCGGTGTGAATGCCTTCTGTGATGAAATAGGAATAAAACATGAATTCTCGGCCGTTCGAACCCCTCAACAAAATGGTATAGTTGAACGTAAAAATCGAACGATCCAAGAAATGGCAAGATCCATGCTCCTTGGAAGAAATGTGGCTCGTAGGTTTTGGGCCGAAGCGGTTAACACTGCTTGTCACACTGTTAATAGAGTCTATTTGCGTCCTAACACTAATAAAACTCCTTATGAATTGTGGACGGGTAAGAAGCCAAATTTGTCCTATTTTAGAGTGTTTGGAAGTCCATGCTATATTCTTAGAGATAGAGAACTTCTAGGAAATTTTGACTCGAGGAGTGATGAGGGTATTTTTCTAGTATATTCTCAAAATAGTAGAGCATTTAGAGTTTTCAACGTAAGCAAGTCTAAAGTAATGGAATCCATAAATGTTGTCATAAAAGATGATGCTCCGGCCACTCAAATTAATAATGAGGAAGATTTGTCAAGTGAGTGTGATGTTGTGTCTAATGTTGAAAGTATTGACTCTCTAAATGATTTGGTTGTCCCAACTACCGAAAACAGGGAGGTTACTCCTTGGGTGAGTAAAAATCATGACACTTCACAAATTATAGGAGATCCCGAAGTAGGTGTCAAGACTAGGGCACAATTAGAAAATGAAGTTACCTATCTATGCTATACTTCTACCATTGAACCAAAAAACTATAAAGAAGCATTAAAAGATGAACATTGGATTAATGCTATGCAAGAAGAACTGTTTCAATTTAAGAAAAATGATGTTTGGGAATTAGTTCCTTGGCCTTCTAATACCAATGGCATTGGCACTAAATGGATTTTTAAAAATAAAATGGATGAAAATGGTGTCATTGTTCGAAATAAAGCTAGATTAGTTGCTCAAGGATATACCCAAATAGAAGGTATTGACTTTGAAGAAACTTTTGCTCCTGTTGCTAGGTTAGAATCGGTTCGTCTTTTACTTGCCATAGCATGTCATCTTCAATTTAAATTATATCAAATGGATGTCAAAAGTGCTTTTTTAAATGGTATTATCCAAGAGGAAGTATATGTTGAACAACCAAAAGGGTTTGAGGACCCAACTCATCCTACTCATGTCTTCTTTTTAAAGAAAGCTTTATATGGCTTAAAACAAGCCCCCCGTGCTTGGTATGAAAGACTCACTTCTTATCTCCTTTCTCGTGGTTTTTTTAGAGGGGGAGTAGATATGACACTTCTTGTTCGGCGTGATGAAAAAGGTATTCTTGTTGCTCAAGTTTATGTCGACGACATAGTGTTTGGGTCTACATGTGATAAACATACTCAATTTTTTTCCAAAGAAATGCACAATGAATTTGAAATGAGTATGGTAGGTGAACTTACCCTCTTTCTAGGTCTTCAAGTTCGTCAACTCAAAAATGGGATATTTTTGTCCCAAACTAAGTATGCTAAAGACCTTGTTAAGAAATTTAATATGGAATCCGCTAAACATGCTCGTACTCCTATGAGCTCCTCTATTAAACTTAGTAAAGACACCGATGGAAAAGATGTAGAGCATACACTCTTTAGCAGTATGATAGGTAGTTTACTTTACCTAACTGCGAGTCGTCCAGATATTTCCTTTAGTGTAGGAGTTTGTGCTCGTTATCAAGCCGCACCAAAAGAGTCTCACTTACTTGCTATTAAACGTATCATCAAATATGTTAGTGGGACCCTTTCATTTGGCATTTGGTACTCCTTTGACACCAATGATTGTCTATCGGCATATTCAGATGCCGATTGGGCAGGAGATGTTGATGGATGTAAAAGTACATCCGGCGGTTGTTTCTATTTTGGAAGTGCACTTGTCTCATGGATGAGCAAGAAACAAAATTCTATCTCGTTGTCCACGGCGGAGGCCGAATACATTGCCGCCGGGAGTTATTGCACTCAACTCATTTGGATGAAACAAATGTTGGAAGATTACGGCATTTCCCAAGGCACTATGACTATATATTGTGATAATACTAGTGCAATTCATATTTCCCGTAATCCCGTTCAACATTCTAGAACCAAGCATATTAAGATCCGTGAACATTTCATTCGTAACTTGGTTGAAGAGAAAATTGTTTCTCTAAGCTTCGTTCCTACCGATCAACAATTGGCCGATATCTTTACTAAACCTCTAGATGCCCTTAGGTTTGAAAACCTTAGGAAATCAATTGGGGTTTGCTCCATTGATTGAGATCGAAGTCGTTCATCTAGTTTAGGTTGCCTCTCTTGCATATCTTTTTACCTATGAACTAGATTTCCTTTGTATATATTTTATTCAAAAATCACAAAAATATTTGTTTATTTTATTTATTTTCAAGGAAAACGGGAATGGTTAGATAATGCTATCAAAACTTTTGTCCAAATGGCTTTGTAGTCGATGTATTCAAATCCCTATCTTTTTCCATGTTCACGTGGCCTACGTTGAACAGTTAATCCATACATGGTTTATCTTGTGCACAATAATGCTTTGTTTTATGATATATAATGTTGTGATTTCCTCACATATTTGCCTTTTGCACACACCGTACACGGAATATTTTGAATATCTTGTTCACATTGTACTTGCAAAGTGAGATTTGGTGTTGTCTTCTCAATCCTGTCACATCCATTATAAGCAATCGAAATTGTGCATGATCATCCGTTGCCCGGATTGAAACAAAATGTCTATATTCTTCCGGTTGATTTCCGTTTCTAGCAATGGAACCGAGCTGCGAAAAACATAAAGTTCTTGCGTGAAAAGCCTCCATTTGCATATTCAGATGTGTGACTAAAATAGAAGCATTGAAAATGATATATATACAATGCAAAGCCAAAATAATAGGCTTGATTGAGTCTTCAAAAGATTCGTCTCAATCTATTTGATATTTTTGGGAGATATAAGTTGAAGATCAACGGGCATGCACATTTCATTAATTGCTTTCTTCTTGTGACTTTATTGGCGAGAGAATCATCTATTCTGTATGCTTGTTACATTCGTGGTTCAGTGTTCAACAATATTTTTTTCTTGACACAAGGCTAATCTGAGTGAATATTGCTCGTATATATTGTTTGGCATTACGCACTTGTACAAATGTTGTGGCTAAAGACTTTCACGCGTATTGTTCACACCCCTACATTTCCGCTCCCACCATTTGGATATGTTGGCTCGAGCTAGGATTAATTCAATCACATTTTTGGCAATGTTCTGGCCATCCCAATTCCTGATATTATGGTATTTTTCAATGTATTTTATAATATATTTTTTTCAAAATTTTCAATTTTCGTTAGAAATTCTTGTTCGAACGAGTTCTCTAACGACATTTTTTAGCCCCAAACTGTCTCGTCGTTCGAAATATCGTTCGAACGACAATTTTCGTTCGAACCACCTTCTAACGAGGTATCTAACGACCCAAGGCTGTCTCGTCGTTCGAACTATCGTTCGAACGACAATTTTCGTTCGAACCATCGTTCGAACGACAATTTTCATTCGAACCACCTTCTAACGAGGCATCTCACGACCCGAGGCTGTCTCGTCGTTCGAACCCCTCGTTCGAACGACATTACTCGTTCGAACGACCTGCAGTTAAAACGGTCAGATCCTCTTCCCCCAAAACCTGCCACCTCTCCCATTTTTTCAAACCCACGATTTCCAATACCCCATTTCCCCTCTTTCCCAGATTTTTCTCACCCTTCTCTTCCACTTTCCCCTCTACATTTCTCTCTCTCTCTCCCACGATTTTTTTTCTCCTCTTTCCTCCATTTCCCCTCTTCTCCTTACTCTACCCCCCACGATTTTCCCCACTCTCTATCTTCCCCTATTTCCCTCCTCCTACCCACCTTCCTCCATTTCTTCATTCCTCTTCTCTCCGATTTCTGCTGCTCCTACCTCCTCTTCCATTTCAGGTATCGTCCCTGTTGTTTCTCTCTACTGCTTTATATATATTTATACGCATATATATATATCTATATATATATATATATTTATATATATATATATATATATCTCAATATATTCTATCTATTATCTATATATATTATATATATTCTATATATCTTCTATATATTATATCTCTATCTCTCTAAATCTATATCTATATATATATGTGTATATACGTAATGTTGGGATTTTTTTTAAAACTTGATTCTCAACCCTTTTCCCCACATTACTCTATATGCATGTGTGTATATTTTTAAATGGGGCTCTTTTATTGTGTTATTTATTTCTATTGCCCATGATTAAAATACCTCCCATGAATATTTTTTTTCAAAATACCAATTCAGTACTATTCATGGCATTTATTTTAAAATCAAATTTAATTTTTTTTCCCTGCATTTTTTAAGGAGGATGGGCTTTATGCTGATTGGTGTTGGATTTTTTTTTGGTGTAATTGGTGGTTCGGTTGGATTGTCTTCGGGTAGGTTCTAGCTTTTGTCATCTTTCCATGGCTCGTAATCGACGCCAGCGTCGACTTAGCGATTCCCCCGAGGAACGCACCACATCCTCGGATGAGGAATCCCAGAGTATTCCCGACCTAAAACTACGTTGGCGCACCCTTGCCAAACATACTCTCTATCACACCCAAGGGTTCGCAACCCGTTCTGTTGTGCGGGAGAAAGTGATTAATCTCCCCTCCCTCCACGGCACAAACGTGCATTCCTGGATATCTGATTTAGGGTGGGACCCACTCTTCTCCCTCACCGATGCTGTTTTTCCCGACATAGTACGGGACTTTTATTTTAGCCTCATTAATAGGGATACTCATCTTTACACTCGGGTGCGAGGATGGGAGATTCTAGTCACTCCCGAATTGATTGCTCAAACCCTTCCCCTCCCTCGGGTAAATAATTCCTCTTTTCCATGGACATCCGAGACCACCCCCGATCCTACTCTCGTTTTTCAGACCGTTTTTCGGATTCTTCCTTCCGGCACGGTTACTATTTTTCATAAAAATTTACATCCCGATTTTATGGTCCTTAATTGGATCGTTTGTGCATGCCTTCTCCCTCGTGCCAACACCACCCAAATCACCAAACAACACGTGGATCTCATGTTTGCTATAAGCATTAGGGCCCACATTGACCTTCCCTCCTATCTTTATAGCGTGATCCGGTCTGTTCGAGTTCTTCCCGCCAGCCCCACTCGCCAGGCCCTCCCATTTGCGGCCCTCATCACCCGTATTTGTCTTGCCGCCGGTTGCCCCCGTGTGTCCACCGATATCCCCACCACTAAATACCAAACCGTAGACATGTCCTCCATTAGCCGCTCTTGTGGTCATTTGCCACCCGATACTCCTCCCCTCACCCCCTCCGCCTCCTCCCACTCCGCCACCTCATCTCACCCCGCTCCCAGTCGTCCAGCTCCCTCCCGCTCTGTCCATCTCCCTGCCCCTTCCCAGCTTCCCACACCCGCCGCATCGGAGGATTTTTTGTTTTTGCATTCACAGGTGGAACAATTTCAGGAGGACCGCCGCCAGGACCGCACACTTATGCAGGAGCTCCTTATGTCTATGCAGCAGGACCGCGAGGCCCACGCCCGTCGCGAAGCCACCCGGGATGAAGCTCAGGCACGTCGGGATGAAGCCCAGGCTCGTCGGGACTCTCTTCTATTAGAGCATCTTGCTGCCCTCCGCCATATGGAGATGCGCCGCGGGGCAAGTTCTTCCGGCACCAGCTCTTTTCCCGATGACACTCCACCTGCTGATCCTGCCTCTTGATTTACTTGGCTCATTTCCTATTTATTTTTTTTATTTGTGAGGCTGAGTGATTTATTATCTCTTGCCTTGGATTTATTTACTTTAGTTCTTTCATTGTATGAACCTTAACTCTTTCCCATTTCCCCTTACTTAATACAGTCTTAGTATGTCACTTTTATTCTTCATTATTTATATTTCCTGCCTTGTTATTTCTTCTCATTTCTTTTGCAGACCCCCTTATCCCTTTGTCTTTTTCGGGCAAAAAGGGGGAGAAAATTTTAATTAATATGACTTCATATTTAGGGGGAGTTTGATAAATTTGGTTAATTTAATTGACATTTCATATTCATTGCAATTAATAATAATTTAAGGTAATTATAATTGAATTAAGTTATTATAATTAAATTTCCAAATTGATTCTAATATTAACCTTATGCACAATTAAGAGGGAGTTAAACTGTTCATATTGAATATTGAGGCATTTATGCACTATGCACAAAATATTCTATCGCATTGTCTTATATATAACATCTCTCTATTTCCCCATGCGTTTATGAATTTGTTGTTTCATGTGTGTAGGATACATCTCCTACTCCTTTGCAGCTCGTCAGTCTTGTCTTTGTGTCTGTATTTTTTTGGGTTTTTGGGACGGGACTTAGATACGGCTTGACGGCTGGCTTAGCAAATTCAATCTTTTATTTTTTTATTTTTTTATTTTGTTTTGTCCCGGAATAGCCAAAGGGGGAGATTTTTAAGGACAAATTTCCAATCGAGTCATTTGTTATATTGGCTATATTCCGTTGGACAAAACATTTTTGGGTCATACTGCATCAACGATCATTCAACACAAGGATTCAAGCATCGCAGTCAAAATTCACGCATCATCAATATTCATGCCGTGCTATTTATCCTACGAAGGTATATGGCCTAAAAACAATTTTATAAGTTGGAGTATTTTGACTAATCAAGAAATTTCAAATAAGAAAATGTTCATATATATGCTATATTAATTTTGAAAAAGTTCTTGAATTAAATTGGAAAAATTTTGGGCAAAAATCAGATTCTCGTTCGAAGTTTAACCCAGGTCGTTCGAACGACCTGGTTCTAACGAAGTGATGCCTCGTTAGTAGTTCGTTAGAAGTTCGTTAGAAATGTCGTTCGAACGACCTCGTTCGAACGAGATTTCTAACGACATCTAACCATCCTAAACTGGCAAGCCGTTAGATAAGTCGTTCGAACGACATGTCGTTCGAACGAACTCGTTCGAACGAGTTTCGCCAGAATTGATTTTTTAAACTTATTTTTTAATGCAGTTTTCTCCTCAATTGTTTTTTGCCCACTACTTTTTCAGTTATTTTCTAATGGACGAAAATTTAGTTTTATAACTTAAGGAAGATCATTTTTCAATGTGAACATTTTCCATAACTTCCAACCTTTTTGATAAAAATCTCTCCAACATTTTTATCAACTTTTCAAATCAAAAGCCCTTCATCAATTCATATTCATCAAGCAAGATTGCAGTGGATCTCTGCATTCAAGCTTCAAGGAGACGGTGGTTTTGGGCTTCGGTGGATACCGCAACACGAAGAGTGTTGAGCAACGCGTTGGAGTTTCGCGGACTACAACTTCGGAGGTCGAGGACGGCATAAGCATGCCTTGAGTGAGTCAATGTCTGTAAGTCTTTTGAGTCTCTTGTAAAACCTTTTGCTGTAGTGGATTTTGTCTAGGCCCAGCCGTCCGAGGTTTTTCCCATTTGGGTTTTCCTCGTACATCGGCGTGTTGTGGTTGGGATTTTCGCACTTTCATTTTATCATATCACCTAGATGCATGCTTAGGATAAAATGAAGTTAATTGGAATTTGATCTTGCAAATTTGTGAAACTAAATTTAAAATTGAGTTAGAAGAATACATATTTATCATAGAAATAATAAAATTGGATTAAGTGTGTGTGTGTATTCTACGAATTAAACTAAGACCATATAACCCTGCAACTTCATTCTTCTTAGATGGCATTAATCCAATGTTCATCTTTTAATGCTTCTTTAAAAATTTTAGGTTCAATTTTAGAAGTATAGCACAAATAGGTAACTTCATTTTCTAATTGAGCTCTAGTATTGACACCTACCTCGGGATCTCCTATAATTTTTGAAAGGTCATGACTTTTACGAACCCAAGGAGAAGGATCCTTTATTTCTGTAGTGGGAATAACCAATTCAGTGTGGAACTCAATATTTTCTACACCGAGAACAACATCATACTCATATGACAAATTTTCCTCATTTTCAATAAATGTAGCTGGAGCATCGTCTTTTATTACAACATTTATTGATTCCATGACTTTTGAACTACTTAAGTTGAAAAATCTAAAATCTCTACTGTTTTGAGAATATCCTAAGAAAATACCTTCATCACTCCTTGAGTCAAATGTACCTAAGAGTTCTCTGTCCTGAAGAATATAACAAGGACTACCAAAAACTCTAAAATAGGCCAAATTAGGTTTCTTGTCAGTCCATTATTCATATGGCACTTTGTTAGTATTAGGACGCAAATAAACCCTATTTACGGTGTGACATGCGGTGCTAACCGCTTCGGCCCAAAACCTATGAGGCTCATTTATTCCTATGAGCATAGATCTTGCCATTTCTTGGATCGTTCAATGTTTTCTTTCAACTATACCATTTTATTGTGGTATTCAAACGGCCGAGAACTCATGCTTAATTACTATTTTATCATAAAAGGCATTTACGTCGGATTCCTTGAATTCGGTTCCAATATCACTCCTAAAGCGGTTTATGGTAACATTGTGCTGATTTTGAAGAATTCTACATTTAACAATTAGAAAATCAACCATCTCAGATTTTTCTCTTAGAAAAACTATGATGGAGTATCTTGAAAAATCATCCACCATCACTCAAAATAATCCCTTTCCTCCTATACTCTCGTTACGAGTGGGACCCATAAGGTCCATGTGTATCAATTCTAAGACACGAGAGGTAGTTATAGAGTTCAACTTTTTATGAGGATTCTTAATTTGCTTTCCTAATTGACGAGGCCCACAAATAGTGGAGGTTGGTTTTCTTAGAGATGGTAAATCTCGAACTACCTCTTTTCTTACTAAACGATCAAGATATCTAAAGTTAACATGACCTAACCATTGATGCCAAATATCGACAGACGAGTCTTTTGCACTATTACAAACTAAAGAAGACTTAGGAACTATTCGATCGCAATTGTCACTAGTTCTCACACTTGTAAAATAGCCTCTCCCGATTTATCATATAGTGCACTCCGATTAACTAAACTTAACATCAAGATTCTCATCACATAACTGGATAATGCTTATCAAATTTTCCTTGAGTCCATCAACATAAAGGACATTTTTAAGTTTAGGAAACCCAAAAATTTTAATAGACCCTCTACCCATAATTTGAGATTTGCTTCCATCTCCAAAGGTGACCTTACCATCTTTATAGTTTTTAAGAGTGGTAAACAAAGATTGATCACCGGTCATATGTCTCGAACAACCACTATCAAAGTACCATTGGGAGGTATTTTTATCCTTAAGTTCAACATAAACAACAAATGCTTTATTGGTCGCATCTTTCTTAACCCAAGCTTGAGTTGTATTCTTCCCTTTGTTGACTCTAGTATTTTGGTTGGAATTATTTCCTTGGACTTTAGAAAACCTTAGAAACTCTTCCATTAGACCTTTGGATGTATTAATTAGATACTCAACTTGACTCATAAGGCCACTTAAGGAGCTATAGTGTTTCTTAGAAGTTATGAAATAAGAGTTCTTCCCAAGCTTGTAACAAAAATCTCTAAGATGACCCCGTTTGTGACAATAAGTGCACACATAGGGTTGTTTTGGAGTCACTTTTGGAGATTGATTAGGTGGACTTATTTTAGGTAGATAATGTTTAGGTATATTTGTTTTAGTAACAAATTTAGCTACGGGTTCGGATTTGACTTTGGATGACTATCCTTCTTCATATCCTATACCCTTTCTCTCTAGGTAACCTTTTTCTTTATACCCTAAAACTGGACCTAGAAATAATTTTCCCATTATTCCTGAGTTATCTTTGAGTGTGACTTTGACTTCACGAGAGGACTCGAAATCTTTCTCAAGTTGGACAATTTTAGCTTCAAGAGATTTTCTAATCTCTAAAGACTCGTGAAGATCTTTGTTGACACCTTCTAATGAGTTAATTAAGTCACATTTTTCTTTACCTACCAAGATAAGCTTCTCAGAAAGAGATATCTTAATTACCTCGAGTTAACTAACTAAAGCTTCATTCTCCTTCAGGCTTTTCAACTCCTTTTCTAAAGTAAAAACTTTAAAGGTTAATCTTTTATTTACCTTTTGAATACAAAGAGACTCGGTGTATAGTTCTGAATAGGCAGATTGCAATTCACTCTCATCTACTTCACTCCCACTTCCTTTTTTATTACTACTTGCTAATTTAGTGGAGGCAACCTCAAGATCATTCTCTAAATTTTTAACATTAGGGTGTGACTCACTTGAATCACTGGCATGACTTGCTATAAAGGCAGTGAAATTATTTCTAGATGGGTTATAGTCATCAGAGTCTTCAGACTCATTATCACTGTCGCTTAGAGTAGCATTGTAAACTACCTTTTCTTTACCTTGTCTCTTATGTTTAGTAGGGCCCTCAAACGCTCTATGACCACGTCCCTGACACTTAAAACATCTCTCAGAATCATCCTTTTTGAAGTTATCTCGTTTAAAATTGTCATTTTTAAACTTCTTTTGTTCCAGATTATTAAAACTCCTACTTGTCTTATTTTTTTTCTTCTCAAATTTAGGTTTTTCAAACTTTGAATTTTGCTTTTTAAACATGAGAATTTTTTTTTAATTTTTTAGCAAATAAGGCTATATCATCAAGGTCCATGTCGGACTCTTCGGATTCAGACACTTTTTCTTTCTTAGCTTTTAAGGCTACTCCCTTATCTTTTGTTTTGATATCTTTAGGAAACATGTCTAATTCATATGTTTGGAGATCGCCTACAAGCTCTTCAAGTTTTAATGAATTCAACTTTCCTAAAGAATTAAGAACCGTGACTTTCGGAATGAAACGCTTGGAAGAGATCTAAGAATTTTCTTTACTACACGATTTTCAGGAATTTTATCACCTATGTTGAAACATGAATTAACAATATCGAAAATGCGGGCATAGAATTCATCAAATGTGTCACTTTCTTTCATGGTGATGGTTTCAAATTGAGTGGTTAAGTTTTGAAGTTTAGACTCTTTAACCGCACTCGTTCCTCATGAGTAACTTATAGAATGTTACAAGCATCCTCAGAAGTTTTACAAGTCATGATACGATGAAACTCCTCGGGAGTCACCGCACTAAATAATGCATTTAAGCCTTTAGAGTTAAAGTTACACAATTTCAATTCATCCTCACTCCAATTTTCTACAGGTTTTAAAATAGTTTCATCATCAACAATCATAGTAGGAGGGGACCATCCTCTTTCAATAGCAACCCCCACACGTTCATCAATTGATTTTAGGGCAAATTTCATATGTTCTTTCCAATAGGTGTAATTAGTTCCATCAAACATAGGTGGTTTATTCAACGAAAAACTTTTCATATAACCTCCAGGATTCATCTAAATAACTTATAGAGACTAGCTTTGATACCAATTTGAAGTTGCAAGGTTATATAGATTTAAATTTATTTCACAGAATACACACACCACACCAATATAAAATAAAGCAAAGATAGTAATATTCCACTTTTTATTTTCTTTCCAAATTCATGAGTAAGGAAGAACAATTAACATGAAGGTTGTGACAATTTCCAATATAAGTAGGAGATATTAATTAAGCCAAATTTTATCTTTTTAGACTATACATACATCTAGGTGATTATGCAATATGAAATAAGAGGTCATAACCACAACACGCCGATGTACGAGGAAAACCCAAACGGGAAAAACCTCGGACGGATGGGCCTAGACAAATCCACTACAAATATGGTTTTATAAAGAGACTCAAAAGACTTACAGATTTGACACACTAAGACTCGTTGATGCCCTCTCCAATACCTCCGTTTGTAGTAGGTGAAGATCCAACGCATTGCACATCACTTCTCGTGTCTCGGTATCAACCAAAATCGAATAACCGTCTCCAATCAGTACTTGTGTGAAGCTCCAACTCACATAGTAAGGATGAACATTTTGTAGGATGTGGATGGGTTTTTGGTTCTCAAAATATGATCTAAAGATCACATAAATGTTGGAGACAAAAGGGAGAGGTTATTTTTATTTTCTCTTGTGTTTAAAGGCTTAAGTCCCAACTGCTGTTTTCATCCACTAAATATAGATAAGGAAACAGTAGTGAGCCAAAACAGTTAAGCGAGAAAATGCCGAAAATTAAAAAAAATCAAACTGGCAGCAGGTCGTTCGAATGAGTATGTTCAAACGAATCTTCTAACGAAAAGTCAGTAAAGAATGTGTAGAATATCGTTAGAAATCTAGTTTGAACGATATTCCAACGAAACTTCTAACGAAATGTCAGAGTATTGAGCATATTGTCATTAGCAAACTCGTTCGAACGGGGTTGTTCCAACGACCTGGGAAGTTTTCCAATAAAAATTCAGGATTTTTACACTGATAGAAAACTTCTTACAAAATTAATTTTAGATCATTTTAGTCACATTTAGTATGTCTCCAACATATATAAAAGAGAACCTGGTTAAATACCTTTAGGTAAAGAACATTTAGAATGAATTTGATGAGGGTGACTAGCCGGATGCCCAAATTCTTCGAGGATGATATATGAACGAACCACAATGACCAAAATTATTTGTCCAACGGAATGTAGCCAATACTACAAATGACACGATTGGAAGTTTGTCCTTATAGTTTTTAATTGCTAATTCTCGACAAAATGGGTTTGATGCCCGTTATCGTCTATTTTGTAGGTCCAATGCAAGTTGTGGAGCCCAAGTGATTAATTCAAAGAAAATCCACAATTCATGGAGCTAAATATCTTATCCCGTAAGCTGAACCTTGTCCTGTACGAAAACTGAGCCTAAACCTGCACCCAAGCCCGTGTGTGTTTTGTTTGTGATTTTTAGATTTTTATTTTTATTTTTATTTTGAGTCATTTTTAGTTTTAGGATTTATTTTAAATTTATTTTGGATTTTTAGAAATTATTTACACATTTTTCTATTTCTTTTTATTTAGTGTAGTTTTATTTTGATTTTGATTTTTATTAGTTTTTAGTTTTTATTTTATTTTATTTTGTCTTATTTTATTAAGATTAGTTTTTAAGAGTTTGTTTTTAGTTTTATTATATTTTACTTTTTCTTAGGTCTTTAGATTTATATTTTTATTAGATTTTTACTGTTTATTTCTTTTATTTTATTATTTGAGTTTTATTTTATAGATTAGGATTTTATTTTTTGTTGATTTTAATTTTTTTTATTTTATTAGCTTTATTTTTTTAGTTAGTTTTAGTTTATTTTTTTAGGTGTCATAAATAAACAAACATACACATAACCTATACCCCCACACACCTAAACTAAACCCACCACTAGACACCCACCACAATTATTGGTGATATTCTTGTGGAGAAGTTGATCACTCCATCTTTCGATTCCACACTCCCTTGTGAGTATTCCTTTACTCCTCCTGTGAGTGACCTTGAGGATTACTCTGCGCCTCATAAGGAGTGTGTGTCTCCCACTATTGAGTTGGATCATCTTCCTCCACCATTTATCGCACCCGATCCACCATTTATCCCACCTGATACACCTTTTATCCCACCCGACCACCCATTGTCTCATCGCCTAGTTTTGATCTAGATCTTGTACCTTGCATGTTACCAACCATATATTTGGATTCTCACCTAATTCCATCCTCCACCATCCATGAGCGTATATGTGGTGCTACTTTCCATTTCCATGACACCGAGCTTGTTACCCTATGCCCACCACTCTCTTTTGGTGTTGATTTTTCCCATCGACAGCTCCCTGGTGTGTCAACCATTATCATCTCCCATTCATAGAACGGTCGTGTCAATTCTATGAGACCCATCCCATCACTATTTCCATAAAATTTCGCCTCCCTCACCAACTTGAGCACCATGCTTATAGGGCCCTTGTTGCCCTCACCTTCCAGCTCAATAAAGTCCATGATCGGTGCCTCTTCGCCTTACCCTTTCCTTTCTCCCCTATACCCTAATTCCCACCCACCCTTGGTCCACCAATGCTTTGCATCGTGTGATGCACTTTGCTATGCAAGTGCATTGACCACTTAAGCCTTTCATCCAACAAGGTTGACGCTTTATTCTTGTTTGGGAGTGATTCTCATCACCTAATTTTTCTGTCGCCCCGCACTTTCATAGATCTTATCTTTAGGGTGAGATCCCTTCGGTCTGGCTGAAGACATTAAACTTAGCACTACCGGGAGGCAACCCATCATTTCTTGTATGAGTCTCATCATGTTTGGGGGTGGTGTTTCACATCACCTTATGCTTTACATTTGTAAAGACTTGTACACTTTTTTTTATCTCATTACTCATTCAGGCTCATTTTGCCCACCTATGTCCACTTCATTAGCGGTTGATTCTGGTAATCTCTTTCCTCCTTTCTGCTCTCAATTTTAAAAATAATTTTATTTAACATCGAGGACTACAATTTCTAAGAAAACCTAGAGGATCATTAGTAGAGACTTTAACTTGTGAGATTTGTGCCTTTCATCCTTTCAGAATGTTTTACGTAATCTCCGAGTCATAAGTTGATTCAACTTTCTTTGGGTCCACACTTAAATCACTGTATGTTCTCATTATTCTTCATTAAAAAAAAATTTGGCTTGATCTCTGAGAACGACATCACTTTTTTGTTGTAAGAAATATGTGTCTTGAAATTTGTCCCGATCACTAGATTTTCACCCATTCATTTCACTTATTACAGTCCCATATTCTTCCATATTCACATCTATTCCCCTCATCATCCATACACATTTTCCATTCCATTTATATATCATCCATCATTTTGAGAAAAAAAGTGTTTTTCAAATGTAAAATGTCTTTAATGTTGAGAGTATAAAAGAAAAAAAAATGAAAAATAAAAAATTTAAAAAAAAAGAAGAGAAAAAAAGGAAAAGAAAATTCGAAAAAAAAAGTATAGAAAAGAAAAAAAAGATAAAAGAGAGTAACGATAAGAAAAGAGAGTTGTAGCTAGTAGTTAGTTTTTTTAAAATAAAGACATTTGTTCTTCAAGTTTAGAACACTCTTATCGCATACACATCCATCATCCATTCCATCCCTACCTCATATCATTCCATCCTTCCCACTTCATTTCCCCCTCACCCATTTGGATCCATATTTCTCCTAGGTGTTCAGGCAAACGAAATTCAACGTGGTGAATAACTCGACGTTCTCACTTTAGTGATTAACATTCTTTCACGAGATCATTTTATTTCTTATGTGTGTGTAAGACGTTTGAACTTGCTTACATTTACTCACCTCCTCACATGTAAGAGCGATACACTTACCCTAATCTCGAGAGTTCATTTGAGAGAGCTATATCCAGTGAGATTTTGAAGTTTAAGTGTTGATTCCGAAAATGCAATCTAAAAATTACTCTTATGATACTTGACCCATTTTGACTGATTCACACTACCCGCATTAAGTTCTAGGAAGGATATGCCTTGAGTATTTACTTAGCTAACCTTTTCTACTTTCTAGCTTGTATTTCTCAAAATATTTATCTTGTGATGGATTGTGCGATTATTCTACATCTAATAAAAGATTAACTACCTTTTAATAAATCATTTTAAATACATAATTTTGTATGTATATTCCCTACAAACCCTTACAAGACACGACTCATCCTGTAGGGGAACCTATAAGTTTAAAGGCTTATTGCACATGCTAAGTGCAATCGCAAGTGCCCGCGAAGGTGGTACACTTTTGGCTTCTTATCTCTTTCTCTCTATGTTTTTCCCAAGGACTAGAAATGTTCTATTTGGGGGTGGTGTGACAAGCACCCAAAAGTGTTTAAATAATATCCCAATTAGATCGTTTTTAATTGCTAATTCTCAACAAAATGGGTCTTATGCGCGTTATTGTCTATTTTGTAGGTCCAATACATGTTGCAGAGCCCAAGTGATTAATTCAAAGTAAATATGCAATTGATGGAGCTAAATACGTTATCCCGTAACCTGAACCTTATCCCATACCAAAAACCGAGCCTAAACCTTCACCCATGCCCGTGTGTGTTTTGTTTGTGCTTTTAAGATTTTTTTAAGATTTTTATTTTGAGTCGTTTTTATTTTTAGGATTTTTAGAATTTAATTGCATATTTTTCTATTTCTTTTTATTTAGTGTAGTTTTATTTTGATTTTGATTTTGATTTTGATTAGTTTTTATTTTTTAGTTTTTATGTCTTATTTTATTAATATTAGTTTTTAAGAGTTTAGTTTTTATTTTTATTATATTTTACTTTTTTTTAGGTTTTTAGTTTTATATTTTTATTATATTTTTAGTGTTTATTTATTTTATTTTATTATTTGAGTTTTATTTTATAAATTAGGATTTTATTTGTAGTTGATTTTAATTTTATTTTATTTTATTAGTTTTAGTTTTTCAGTTAGTTTTAGTTTATTTTGTTAGGTGTCACAATTAAACACACACACACATAACCTATAACCCCCCCCCCCCCGCACAACACACACATAACCTATACCCCCAAACCCGGCAGCCCCTAACAGACCAACCCGCGACCCTTCTGACCATTATTTAACCCATAGCCCGTCGGACCTGCTACAACCCACACAACCCGAGATCAACCCGCACCAGCTTACCCGGACCTCCATAGCTCCTGTCGGTGACCTCCTAATCAGTTGCCTTACCGTTGGACGACCTAAAACCCGCGGAGCCCTGAACCCGATTTTATCTACCCCTATTTAAACCCATTTTCCATTTTTCCCAAACCAAAAACCTTTTTCTTCACCTGCTATCCCAAGCCAAACTCATAACATAAAAATAATGTCCACGTGTCTTTAAAAACCTTTTACTATCATTTTCCAAAAACACCCCCAAATAACTACTTCCCACATGCACCTTCTTTTATTCCAAAATTTCCCTCACCCAAATGAGATTTTTGTGACCTCACACCTCTGAAACCTCATGTGCATACACCCCATGATCACGCACATTTTATCCTTATCCAATTTACCCTTAGCTCCATGCCTACTATTTAAAGAAGATGAAGACCATTAAAGATGATATATTCTAGAGAGGAGTTAGGATAGAGAGAGAATTCTAGAGAGATATGTTAGATTAGAAAATAAATTAGGAAATTATTTTGTAAAATTTTTTTATTTTTATTTTTAGGGATTTGTGAGGATAAATTGTGAGTAATTCAATTGAGTATTATATTGAATTGATTATTGTTGGATGCTCATATTGGATCGATGGTGCTTGATTTCAAAGAAATTAGAGTTCAATTTCACTTCAAGAGATTGGGTTTGATTGTTCTCTTCTCTTCTATTTTATTTTATTAGCCTTTGATTATTTGTTCATCATGTTTAATATCATGTTAGGCTAAAACCCCTTTCAAGGGGTGGGGTGATCCATTATTTGATGTTAATCATAATTTAGTTAATTAATTTAAATTAAATGTCCCTTTGATGATTAATTTTGCAATCTTACATTTTAATTTACGCCTCGAGAGAGGGTAAATGATTTTCGAAAGAAAATAAAAATTCTAGTTATAATACTCATTTTAGATTCGAACTAGAAAAAGGGGTTTCTCAAGTGTGATATTATTCCTTTAATTTCAACTCCAGACTTACTTTTATGATTTAAACTAGTTTAATCGATCGATCCTAGAGGGTGATTTGTTAGATGATGTTTGGATCTACATTTCAAGAGTTGTAGGAGTGTTAAATTAATTTTCTAAAATGTTATTATTAAAATTACATTTGCAACGAGAGTTGATTTGTGATTTTGAAACTAGCTTGTGGTAATTAATTTTAATGAATTAATTAATTTTAATTAACTAGAATATATGGTGTCATTCTATCCCTTGTTAGTCCTCACTTTTATTTCCTCACCATTCTCATATTTTATATTTTTATTTAGTTAGATTTACTTAGTATCTTCTCTTACATTTTAGTTAGTTATTTACATCTTTGATTTAGTACCCTTATTTCACCATATTCTTAAAATTGTTTTAATATTTGAAAAGGCTAAAAAAATAGAAAATGCAAAAATAGAAAAAGAGAATAATAAACAAATGAATTACATGCCTCTCTTGTATGATTCATCCTTAGATTTGGATTGATTCCCTTACTTAACGCCATCCATTAGTTTGTTATATATTTTTGTAGGTAATTGAGGTTTTGATTAACTTGGCTTCAACAAGGACATGCACACAAAAGACAAGTTATCAAGGGTCAAGGTCAGTTCTACGGACATGGGTCAATTTTGTGGACCTAAAGAGTTGAGACGACCAATTCAGTGGGTCATGGTTGATTTTGCGGGCCTAGAGAGTTATTTAGAGGGAGTGTCTTTCAATTATGGCTCCATTGGGAGGGTGTTGGCCTTACGAGTTCTGGTGCACTTGGAATTTGATTCTACTGGGGAAATATGAGGTATTATGAGTGTTGGCGCTCTTGGGTTTTGGTTTCACGGGGGAATGATGAGAACTTTTAAAATGATTAGACACCTTTTAATGAGCTTTCTCGAAGTTACGATGTATTTGACCTTCCCGGGACTTTCTGGCATTTTTGTGAATTTTTTGAGCAATTTTTGGATTTTACTAGAATTTTTGTGACGAAATTTTAAGGAGGTTTCCAATCGTCATAGCCGGGGAGGTGTCTATCGGTATAGAGCACGGACTCTTGGGCTTTTTGAGGGAGGGTAAAGGGACCTATCGATCGGTAAAACCCATAGTCCCTTATAAAAAGGGGCAACCTCACCTGCATTCAGTTTAATCTCTTACGTTCTCTCTCTAGAAATCAATTTTGAGTCTATTTTCATTTAAATAACTCATGGAGGATACCTCAAGAAATAATAATTTGATGGTTAATGATGGATGGGAGGGTTTAGAACGGCGTTGTTGTGCCGTTGGTGTTGGGGAATGAGAATATTTACGACAACTTTGAGCTTGTGCTGGTTGAAAGGGTTTTACTATGGGAGCCGACACATCACTATTCTGTGAGGGTGAAGAACCATAACATATATGTAAGTCTTTGCCCTTTTTTCACTTTTCTTTTTATTTTCTTTTTTATCCTTAGGATATTGAAGGGTTTTTATTAATTTCTGTATAGGATGACATAACTTCATCAAGTATTCTCTCTTGTGGATCAATTGGGATGAAGGAAGTTTAGGAACACCTTCCTGCTACTATTTGGTTAATGGTGGAGGCCATTGTCTCTGCCCCATTTCCATGGTCTTTGGATAAGACACCACATTCCATGACGGTACTACGCCTTGGGTGAAAGATGGTAGGATACGACCCACACATTCCATCTAGGTGTTGGGGAGATGATAGTCACACCCTTGGATTTTAATTAGCTGACAGGGATGGAGTGTGAAGTCCAGTAGATTATGGTAGATTGAACCCTACACATTTCGAAGGTGGTAGTGTGGGATGCCTTAGGTGATATATGGAGGATTATGTCAGGGGACTCACTTCGCATCTTCATATGGAAGGAGACTTTTCTTTTTAGGAGGATTGATGAGACCGATGGGATACAGGTGAGGCAGGTAGCCCGTTTATTGATTCTTATTCATTAGGAGGGTTCGTGGTGGCGACAAGAGGCTATATCATCAATCTATGGTTTCTTCCATTTATAAGAATTATTTCGAAGATCCATTTGTATCAATTGGTGATATTTACAATGACGTCCCTCTACCCACTTTGGATGCTTTTAATTGGTGTTGTCGACAGACTTTCACAGCACCCATGTATCTCTTAGAGGTTATAGGGCACAAATTTGGTTGATATCCATAAAGGGGAGCGAGCAGGGGAATTATCTCTAGGATGTACATGTGGAGGAAGTTGAACAGGCGTTCGAATCGACCCCTGTCTTTGAAGGATGTGCGCGTTGTGGTAAATTCCCAAATGAGTAATAAGGTTAGGCTATTTCTCTTATCTTTCCCATGGTTTCAAAACTTTTATTTTCACTTAGTTGATTACTGACTCTTGCTGGGGAAATTGATGACCTTCTACCCTTGGCGCTTATCTTTGAGGAGGTTGATGGAGCATGAGTTTAGGTACGTATAGTACCTTGGAGAGAAGTTGGTGCGATAGGTTATGGAGGGAGAGATGGAGGTCCCACTATCGGTGCCCCTGGAGTACACGAGGCAGGTGAAGGATATGTCTGATGATTCGGCTTGTTGATGATTCTTATAAAAGTAAAGAATAAGACCATTGGATGACAAATACGTCAATGTATATGGAAATTTTTAGGTTAGCTTGCACCTCTTCCACGGGAGAATAAGGAAGAAAGTTCTTGGGTGGAAAAATTTTACCATCTGCTAACATTATATTATAAAAACTCATTTCCTCTTCAATTGATCAATAAAATAGGGGCAGGTCTTCACGGTCAAACAGTTTCTTGTTGTTCTTCCACTTTCCTTCTCCACCAGTCTTTGCTTCTTTTCCTACTCTGTGTAGTTAAATCATGATTCATATCCTCCTCTAATTTCTTGAACTTTCTATTTTTTCCACGCTACATTAGGTATAATGGGGCTACGACAATCAATAATTGAGATGTTATGAGCAGGCCTAGTGAAAGCTTTGAATGTTCCTTTTCTGGTCTCATTTATCATATGACAAATATACTCTGGTCGAAGTCCTTCAGAATAAATAGAAAGGATCTTTCTCTGTATGGCATATTCTCTAATATCAAGATATCTATCTCTAAACCTTCGAATGTATTTAATAGCTTCCTTACCTGTAATTTTTAATTCTCAAGAAAGCAGGGGCATGGTAAACTCATCCTCTGCTAAAAACAATTCTGCAGAAATTGGATGTGCATGTCTTCCCATGTAGACACTCATTGGGGATAAATGAGAATAACAAGTGCAAGATGTTTTGGTCAAAGACTTGGAAAACTCCCTTAAACAGAGCTTCTTATTAATGCAATGAGCTCCTAAGTTCTCAACAAAATAGTTGATATGCTCTTTCGGATTGCTCCCTTTAGAAATGAATTTCTCAAAGATAGGGAGACAAACCCCTTAGGGTTTGGTTCATCATTGTACTCCTCTAGATAAGGAGTATAAAAATCCTTATAGATGGACATTTGGTCAATAAGATATTATGAGGAAATTGCCATCGTTTTCATCACTTCTCTCTTGACATCTTCAATAGTCAAAGATGAAGAGGTATAGCTCCTCCTCCTTAGATTTTTAAGGAGTTACCTCAAGTGAATTGTTGACAATAACCATTGCTTTAGCAGCTAGTGTTGTATCAGTGGTAGGGTTAATTGATGAAAGATCAGCACATCATGTATCTTGAACATGCATCCCTATTAAAGGAGATGTCAGTGATACTACTAGAGTAGAGAAAGAACTTGGGTCAATTGTTAAACCAAACATCATTATCTCTGGATGAGTATTCAAAAAACCTATTAAATTAACCATAATTTTGGTCATTTTGTTAGTCCCTATTACTATACTCGTGGTACCTTTTCCCACATGAATATTTCCTATGACATTAGTGCTTGGAGGAAGCCCAGCAGTAGGATTCTCATATTCTCCTTCAGGTAGATTGTCATTAAAAAGAGTACGGTTAATCTTGTCATTCACCTTAAGAGAGTACCTCCCTAGTGGAGTCAACAAATGTAATAGAGTAGTTTGTGCTAGGGTGTTTATGAATATACTAAGGCGTAACCCCTCTTAACGGGGATGAAACAGTAATACTTGTATGCTAAATAATACGAAATAAACTCAAGTGTATATTGAAATGATAGGTAATAATTATAATTTTTTTTTATGATAAATGAACCTTTGATGGATGTTGGTTAAAGGGATAGAGAATCAAGAACTTTAAATACGCCAAAGGTAAAAAGGAAAACACCAAAATGTAGATAGGATAATGTTTAAAGCTCAATAAATGCTTGAGTTATTGGTAAGAACTAGACAAGCGTATTAATGGAGGAGAGTAAAAGATCTAGTTTTTAATAAATATCTCAAAGTGATCTTATAGCTCAAAGATCTGATAATTTATCAAAGGATAATTGAGGTATATGTAGACAGAATACATGGGGGATCATCTTGCTTCTTTTGGAAGGCTTCATTAATCTTCGATGAAGCTCCACGTTGTCTTGATATATCATTAATCACTTAATGAGGAGATTTATCTCTGTAAGTGATGAGTACTATCTTTAAGCCCCTGTTACGAAATGAAGTTCAATTGTAATAACAACAATAAGTTCAGTAACAAAGGTGTAAAATAAATATTTCATAAATAAGAAATAATTGTTAAATGGGTTTTTACTTTGTCTCTCTAAAAAGTAAACCTTCAAATAGTCAAAAGTACAATGTTTCAATGGTTAATGTCTTTTATCTTTAGAACAAATGGGTGAGGTTTTGGATTAAAACTTTGCTCAATTGGATTTTCTTGATGCTTTTTCTTTAATGCATTGGGTGTAAAACATCCAAATGTATTTGGAACAAGGTTTCTCTCTCTTGAAACACGAAGATGGAAGATACAAGCTTGCTAATGGAACTCTCAATCTTGGAATAAAGTTGTAATAACTTCTTTATTTGTAATGGAAGACACGTGTTTTACTACATAGGCATTTCAAAAAACTAATACTAGGAGTGTATTTTGGTAAATTTAGAGACTTTGGGAATTTGAAATTAAAAATAGAGTTGTTGAAGAACATTAACCAAACAACCTTTGGAGTCGACTCTAGATATATAGAGTTGACTCTATATGAAGGTAATTCAATTTTAAATTTGCTATTTTGATTTTTGGCCCAAAAAATAGTTATATTTCGTGAAATACATGAATCTAGAGCCGACTCTATGCAGGTATGGATTCAACTATATCCTTCTATACATTCAACTATTTATGGTTCATTTTAGGTTAAAAGGATTTTTGGCTTTTGGGGAAGGTTCGGGTTTTGGAAGTTGGTTTGAGGTTTGTACTTGGATTTTTGACATTCTTGACTTCTTGAAAAAATAAACTGGCCCTTTGAATCTTTGGAAGACATTTTATTGATTCTCTTGACCATTTCACTTTGAGTGATAATTGTTGAATTAAAACTTGTGATTTCTTTGGTTTCATCATGGTCTTATTTCTTAGTTGACTTGCTTCTTTGTATCATGTAATCCTTTTCTTGTTCTTGCATGGATTGGGAAGGTTACTTTGATCTTATATTCACATCGTTTTATTTAATTTTTTTATGAACTCATATCATGGTGTTGTCTTGGTTAAGCTTGTATTGGTTTTTCATGACTTGTATCTTCATTTGAAATGCTTGTGATCTTGAGATCTCGTGGTTGAATAAATTATATGATCTTGTGTTGTATCTCATCTTATGTTACTTTTTTTATACAATAAAGTAGAGATAGTGAAGTGTGATCATATATAAATTGTGTCATTATCATATAAAATTATTCTTTAAATACTTTAGGTTTCATAAATACATTGATGTCATAAAACCAATTGATCTCTTAGTTATGGAATTAGAATGGATATCCATGCCACTGAATGTCGTGCCTCCCTATTCTCCTAGTTCTTCTCATATGTTTACTGAACCTGGCGAGTATTCTAATTCTCATCCAGATTTTGATGAGATGACTTATCAAATATCGTTGTCTCTTTGATCTCTCCCACCTTGGAGTATCATCACCTTATGCTTTTTGTTTGAGATCTTTCTCTTCAAGGTCTTTGGATGAGTATCTCTCCTACACAATGAGATGAACATAGTATATTCATGCTCTCAAAAACATTAATGAGTGAATGAGAAATTTTCTTTAAAGTAACCCACTCGAAGTGGTGAAATTTAGTTGAATGTTGATAGAATTGTTTTGCCCCACATATGAAGGGTACCCCAAATGTGATTAGTATAGTTATACCATAAAATGTACTTGGTCTTGAAGCCCCTTAGGGGTATCTCAAGTTTATATAGGGGATAGGACCTATATGGTGTATGGTTTGTTCTTTGTATAAAAATCTACATGTGCATATGCACCGCTGCCATCATTTATTAAACTCGACCCATGCCCGTGTACGAGTTCGTGGTCCATGAAAATAATATATTTCTTAGCCAAATTTTATTTAATTTTGGGCTTGAAAATTATGGTCTGCTTATGTAAATTTTATTTTACGTGTCTGTTTATTTTTTGGGCCAGAAATAAAATATCACCAATAGGTGCGGTGACTAAGCATGTCACTTATAACCTAATGTGGACCATTAATATAATGCACAACGTGTCATAACATTTCGTAAGAGTCACAAAAATACACCTTATCGCATTAGGGATTCTTCTAAACATAAATTTTAGCCTCTATAAATAGGAACCAAGGGTTTTTAATTTTTTCTCATTCAATTCTTCATTGCTAAGAAGAAGAAGAAGAAGAAGAAGAAGAAGAAGAAGAAGAAGAAGAAGAAGAAGAAGAAGAAGAAGAAGAAGAAGAAGAAGAAGAAGAAGAAAAAGAAGAAAATTATCATTATAATCCGGGAGGAAGATTCAACCACCATGAAACACCACTACATGATGAATTTATCTTAAGGCCTTAGTGTCAACCACTAGCCTTGATCATTAGTCAAGTAATTTATTTTTCTACATCTTCATAGTCACTATAAGTTTAGGTTTTTTAAACAATTAATTACATATTTTTGTTTATTTATTTATTATCCATAAATACATACTAAATTAATAGTTGGGATGGTAGAATAAAGGACCACTACATACTCATCTTTGGTAACTTATGGAACCATTGTGAAATACTTAGCGTCAGTAACTATTAGTTTGTACATAATAAGAAAGTGGACTACCCTCCAACAATACCGAACAAAGTAAAAGTCATTTGATAAAGATTTCCTGAGAGTGCCACTTGTTGCAAGCATATTACAACCCTTGTAATATACATCATCAACATAGAAGGCCCCATAAAATAACAACACATGTTTATTCATGTCTTTTTAGGACTTGGTAAACCATTCGACATTGGTGGGAGACCGATCTCGGGACTTGAAGTGATAATTACTTTACCCAACACTAAAACGAAGGTCATAACAATGCCTGATCTCGTTAAGTCCTAATTTTGTCCCACACATATTCTTAATGTATATATATATCCCCGCAACAATACAGAAAAATATCATATTCACTTGGAGAAGCATAATCACATGGTGATTGATATTTTCCACTATCAATGGTTGAAGGGGGATATGAACTCCCCTTTAAATTATAGCAACAGTATACATTGCTATATGATCAAGATCATGGTCATATATGTACTCCTATTTAGGTAAACCTTGATTTTGACCTTTTTGTGTGCATTATACTTGTTATCAAAATCCCCAAAGTCATCCTTGGAGGAAGCCTCATATTTCCGTAATCACCCATTCGTAGATATCTTATGAAAAAAGAGATAAATGTTGGTAAGAAAAGATGAAGTTTTCGAGTTTTAAATAAAAATGAAGGGAGGGGAAAATGAAGTGGATAAGTGTGTGATGAAATTATGATGGAAAAAGGTCCAAATGGATTTGGACCCATAACCTTATACTACCAAAAAGAGGTGAAATAAAAGGTCTTTTAAAAAGAGAGTTGTACTATCAATCTCTCGAGGTCACAAACCTTATGCGCAATGATAACATTGGAAAATGCCAGAAACTAAACAAATAAACCTATGCCTAGGGAATACGTGCGATAACTTGAAATAATTTATTAATCAATTATTCAAAGTGGAGAGCATATTAACTTCAAATTACTTCAACAAAAAATCACATAGATGTTTTAATGAGTGATTTACATAATTACACCGAATTAGAGTAAAGACCAACCACCCTAACTGTGGGGGAAATGGAGAGGAAATTATGATACGCCGTATATTTTAATACTCAAGTTGATCAAGTATAATTATTAAATTATACTGGTTGTTAAAATAATTAAATACCATTCTCAGTATGAAACAAACAAATAAAACATGGGACAAATGTAAGGACGCGATATGAAAGTCCTCGATATTGAAATCTCATAAAATGTATCAAAAACATAATAATGTGAGAGAGATCTATAACTAAACATCAACTCCCAACTTACTAGCCAATAAAAAATCTTAAATATATAAGCTAAGCCCTTCTATATAATATACATGCCATCTAACTCCATAGTATAGTTCACACAACTCAAAAGTGTATCAAGATAAAGACCTACATTGGTTTTGTGTATTTTTTAATCATTTTTTATTGAAATCATTGTGTTTTTATGTGTTTAAGTGTGTGTTATTATTTTGATTGTTCATCCTATATACTAATTAGGTTTACCCAGTCTAGAGATCAGTGTTATAGGATATTTGAGTTTTTCATAAGGTTTCTTAGTCAGATTTTAAATTTAAGAGAAATCTCTATGTTTTTTTTATCGTTGTAGTATTGTTTTTTGTGGATTTGTGTTATATGCGGGCGTGTGTGTGTGTGTGTGTGCGTCTTTCTCTCTATCTATCTATCTATCTATCTATCTCTCTCTCTCTCTCTCTCTCTCTCTCTCTCTCTCTCTCTCTATATATATATATATATATATATATATATATATTACAATTTAATGTTTATAAATAATTTATTTCTCTAGATTTTGATGTGGTTTGCTGATAATTATAGTTTCCTTAAATTTGAAGACAAATTAATTTCATTCATGTATGTTGAATTGTGTCTAAATATCATATGAATGTTTATGAGGTTGTGAGGTCATATGATGGAATTAGATGTGTTGAAGTAATATTTTACTTTAGGTTTTCTTTACATGTCTGTAGTTATTTTCACTAATAAATATTTGATGTTTATATTTACTTTAAGTTGATGTAATTGAAAATTTATTGATAAGCAGTTGCGTTATGTGATCATGGAAGTAACTATTTTATTTAAGTTGAGTGTGTATTAATTTATCTACAATGATATAGAATTTTGAATGTAATGGTGTTTGAGAATTGAAACATTTAGTTTAAGTTTTGTTTTTAAGAAAATCGTATTATTTAGTTTTATGTAAATATTAATGTTGATGCTTATAGGATTATACGTGTCATATATAGTTGATTCATTTTATGATTTTCTTTGTTTGTTGTCTTTGTTTTACCTTTTTATGTATTTTAAAATCAGGTGAAATGGATTGCAATGTGACCCTGCTTTCCACATGGGTGGATAGCACTGTTTTATTTAAGTTAAGTGTAAATAAAACTTTGGAAGGGTTGCTTGGAATCATGTGTCATAGGTGGGTAGAGATAATAATTGAGTGTATATCTCTGTCATATGAGTTAGGACATCCAAGATGTATGCTATATTTTTATGAAGATCGCCTGTTATATAAGCATATTGTAGAAATCATGGAATTCATTCAGTTAATGTTACAATATCATCTTCTATTTCTATTTGACGATAGTGAAGTTGTTCAAAACAATGTTGATAATGACGGAATAAAAGAAACTGTTGATTTCGATTTTTGAGATGAATTTTACAGCCTTTATCAAAGAAGTTTAATAGACAATTGCTTTAAATAGGTTGGGAGAAAGGTATTAAATGTGTAAGACACAAATTTGAAGGTGTTGTTGTTGAATTTCATAATTTTTTGAGGAAATACACAATTAATGTTGGATTTGATTTCAAATTCATTAAGAATGAAAAAATTCGAATATGGCATGATGCAATAATAGAGAATCAATACGATGTATGAGGCATGTGCATGGTAGTGTAGAGAATAAGAATGGGTGTTTTATGTTAGAGAATTGGTGAATGCGTATAATTACGGGTCAGTTTATAAAACAAGTAATCACTTTAGAATGAGTTGAAATTTAATGGCATTGGAAATAAAAGAGAGCGTTCGAGTCCAACTATTGATGAGACCTACTAAATCTATTGAGTTTTTTGCAAATGATTATTATTTAAGCCATGATTTTAACCCTGCATGATGGGCTATTGAATATGCGAGGAAAAAAATTAGTGACCAAACAAAATCGTTTGATAAATTACGATGGTATGTTGATGCTGTAAGACATTATAACCCTTAATCGTTTGAAGCTTAAGGAAGATTCATCATTAGAGAGTGTGGGGACCCATTTACTATGATCAATGAGAGTAATCGAACGAGCCCAAGCCACTTAAGGGGCTGCCTGACCCAAATCAAATGTTCAACCAACAAATGAGTATTTAATATATAGCAAAAGACTTGCGGATAGACTCAAATCAACCACCCATAATCTCAATGGAGATATTCAGGTGATTTATGATACATCCAACGTAATTAAGTTCCTTATGTGACTCAACCTTTATGAAACGAGATATATAAATTTTACGCCCTGACCCGGGGAAAAATGATTGAAACTTGAGATTTTGAGAGACACTTAATAAGAACAAGTAACCTCTCCGTGGACGTAGGCAAGTTGTCGAACCACGTATATCATTGTTGTGTATGTGGTTTCTTTTACTTTCTTCTCTTTGTGATTATTTTTGTGGATTCCTTTATTGCGATATTTTTTGCACTCAAAATTGGTGTCGTCTATGGGAAGTGATTTATATTCCTATGAAAACACTCATCAATAGAAAGCCCGTGATGTTTCACCATAGCAACATCCCCCAAGCGGGAGAAGTCCCAGAAGACCAAACTCATCCTAGGTTTAGGTTTGAGATTCGCCAGGATACAAACCTCAGGGTCCGCCAGGGCAGTCAACCCTCTGAAGAAAGACAGGGGTCACCTAGGTCTACCTAGATTTCTAGGTTAGTCGACACTTATGATGACAGGCTTCATGAATAAGAGGAGGTTGCATGTCTCCAAGCAAAAGAAAATACTTTCCTATAAAAGGGACTTGAAAGAATGGAGAGAGACCTCCGCAGGACTACTAGAAAATGTCCTACTAGAACTCCAAGTCCTCAGGCGAGAAATATTTACAGCCGAGGGAGGAGCACCAGGAGTGACTAGGAGAGAACTGAATGTGACAGGTCAGAGCGTGGACAGTGAGAGCATGGCTAGAAATAAAGACACCACAGAAGAAATGATCAGCATAATGAGGACATAAGTATTCTGGTTCGTAGGGAGATGGACTAACATCCAGTCCACGGAGGAGCCAGATCCACCAGAGAGCTAGCTAGGAGAGTTATAAACACTCAGATGAAGTCCTATTTTTTAAGTACAATTAAGGTGGAGGAGACCCTGAAGAAGTTCACTATCCCTAGGTTCATGATCTACGATGGGGAAATAGACACCATAGACCATGTCAGGCAATATCGGTAAGTAATAACCTTATGGAACCACAATGACGCACTCATGTTCAGGATTTTCCCTTCTAGCCTAAATAATGTATCGCAAAAGTGGTTTAAGAGACTGCTTCATAGGTCGATCACAAATTTTGCAGATCTGGTGGAGGCCTTCACGGTGCGATTCATAACCAGCTACTCACATCCCAAGCAGATGGATGCACTACTCACAATGAAGAAAAATCCATAAGAGAACCTCTGAGACTATGCCAAAAGGTATTGGGAAGTTTTTAATGAGAACGAGGATTGCTCAGAGCAGGTTGCGACAGTACCCTTCAAAATTGGTTTGCTGACACCTCTTTGCTGCACCATTCCCTTACTAAGAAGGAGGCCAACACCATCGACAATATTATGGCCTTTATCAAAAAGTACGCCAAGGTGGAAGATGTGGTTAATCCTAATGGAAGGAAAAATGGTCAAGCAAAGGAAAACAAGTGAACAGAGAAGAATGATACCCAAAAGTGGGGAAAAAATAATGGGGGAAAGAAAGAATCCAAGAAGGGAAATAAGGGCGATCCCACCAAGGCATTCCAGGCTATTAGCACAGTATTCAAGGAATCCATTTACAAAATTTTGAAAAAAATCAAAGACGAGCCACTTATTAAATCACCTAAGAAGATGGGTGGTGAGCTGACTAAAAGAAACAATGTGCTGAGATGCGCATTCCATAAGGAGAGAGGCCATAGAACCGAGAATTGCAAGGCTCTGAAGTCACACATGGAAGAGTTAACCCAAGTCGGGCACCTCAACGAGTACATCGAGAAAAAATTTGATAAGGTTGCAGCCAATGGCGACTAGAAACCGGATAACATCCTCAAGGAGGATACAAGGCATGACTTCGTAGTCATCCATAGGGCATTAGACCTCAAGAAGATCTAATGGAATGTCGTTCAGATGGAACTCAAGAAGGTATCTACAGTTATGAAGGCTTTTCAGATCGAATCTGCAAAAACCTAGGATGGTAAATGTTAACGACCAAAGGACGTCGACTACACCAATCATATCGTGTTTATCGAGGAAGACTTGATTGGGGTGACCTATAACGATGTACTTATAATCACACTAGTGATAGATAATTGGGACGTTAATAATATGCTTGTGGATTAGGGGAGTTCGTTAGAAATGACGTACCTAGAATTATTCCATAAGCCTAAGTTGAACATCGTCGACCTCAAAGAGGCCATGGTACCACTGGTCAGCTTTACAAGAAGGATCACGATGCCATTGGGGAAGGTCATTCTTCCAGTCAGAGAAGGAAACATATTAAAACTCATTAATTTTTTACTAGTGGACATTAAGTCCCCGTATCAATCCATTTTGGGCATAGGTTATCTCAATTCCATGAGGGTCATACCCTCCACGTACCACCAAAAGTTAAAGTATATTATCGACCGAGGCATGGTCGAAATCAATGGAGATCAGTAGATAGTCAGGAAGTGCTTTATGGGAGCTATCCGCCTGAAGAAAGAAAAGAAAAAGGAGACAGATCTTGCTCAGGAGAGAGCCTAGGATAGGGTTGTGCCCTCTAAACAGCAACTACGATACGGCCAGCCAGGGGTCGAGGAGACCAGGGTCCAGCTCACCGATAGGGTCATTCAAAAACTAGAAGAAATTTTAGTCGATGACAACTTAACTAAAAGGAAGTTTCTAATTGAAGTTGCTCTCACTGATCAAGAGAAAAAAGAGTTAATTGCATTTCTCAAGAGCAATATGGATATTTTTTCTTAGGAACCGTATGAGTAACTAGGTATTGATCCCGATGTAGCCTACCATTGCCTGCACGTTGAATCAACCTTCAAACCAATCACTCAAAAGTCTCACTGAACAACCCCCGAGAAGTTTAAGGCAGTGGAGAATGAGGTAGAGAAGCTACTTGATGCAGGATCTATCAAGGAGGTTCAGTTCCCTAAATTATTGTCCAACCTAGTGGTAGTACTCAAGAACAATGACAAGTGGAGGGTATGTATATATTTTATTAACCTCAATAGGTCATGCCCCAAAGATAACTTCCCTCTCCCAAAAATAGATCAGTTCGTCGATGCTATAGAGACATGCGAGAGGATGAGCTTCCTAGATGCCTACTTTGGATACATCAGATTCCTTTAATCGGGCGTGTCCAATATAAGATGTATTTTATAACCCCTATCGGGTTATACTGTTATAAGGTTATGCCATTTGGACTAAAGAACGCATGGGCGACTTATCAAAGGTTGGTCACCAGGATGGTCAGTAAACAGATGGGAGAAACAATGGAAGTATACATTGACGATATGCTAGTTAAAAGTAAGAACAAGTCCGAACACTTTACAAACTTAGCGATAACCTTTGAGATCCTCGGGAAATATCAGATGAAAGTTAATGAAAGTAAGTGTTCATTCGGTGTCCAATCAGGAAAATTCTTAGGCTACCTAGTCAGTAAGAGGGGAATTGAGGAAAATCCGGAGCAGATCGACGCTATCACTAGAATTTGGACTCCTAAGACATTGAGATATCTTCAAAACCTTCTTGGAATGCTAGCGGCGCTCAATCACTTCATCTTCAAGTCTTCAGAACGTTGTCGATCATTCTTTCACCTTCTAAAAAGGACAAAGGCCTCATATGGGATGATGAATGTTCGCTAGCTATGAAAGAGATCATATCATACCTTAGTAAGCCACCCCTTCTGGTAATCCCAAATGATGGATACCCATTGTACCTTTACTTGGCAGTATCAGACCATGTTGTAAGCTCTGACTTAGTTTGTGAAAAAGGAGGAGGACAACAAGACACTTCTGGATGCTGAACAACGGTACCTTCCACTAGAGAATATCTCATATGTTCTGATGGTTATTTCAAGGAAGTTGAAGCATTACTTCGAAGCCCACTCCAAAACTGTAATCACTTTTTATCCCCCCCTTAAATCCGTTTTGCAAAAAATCGACCTCTTCGGACGACTCTCAAAGTGGTTGGTAAAACTCAGGAGATTCGACATCCACTTTCAGCCTAGAACGATGATTAAAGGGAGGGTCTTAGAAGATTTTATTACTGAGTTTACAGGAGATCAGTCAATAATCCAATCGAATAATGAGCAGTCAACCACACAGGAACCAAAGTCTAAGGACTGGACCCTTTACGTTGATGGAGCCTCTAATTACAAGGGGGCGGAATTCGGGATCATTCTCAACACCCCTGAGGAATTTTTGATTAAGCAAGGAATCAGATTGGGATTTGAGGCCTCCAATAATGAAGCTGAGTACGAAGAATTGATCATCGATTTGTGAAAAACCAAACTGCTGAGGGCAAGATGCCTCCACATATATGGTGATTCAAAAATAGTTTCCAAGTAATTAAGCGATGACTTCAATGATAAAGATGATCGAATGATGTCCTACCTCGCTATAGTAAGAGGTCTCAAGATAGACATCGAAAAAGTGGAAATTCAGTAGTACCCTTGGGGCAGAATAGTCACGTCGATGCCTTAGTAGCACTTAGTTCAGCAATTAACTCTGACCTAAGGAGAACTATCCAAATAGAGTTCTTTGCACAACTAAGTATTGACCATACGATCGTATCCGAGCAAGTCCTCGAAAAAAATCCCCCAGTTGGTTGGATCCTTTAACTAATTACCAGCGGAGTGACATACATGTAGGCCTTTTTTTCTCAAATGGGCTTTAGGGATGTCATTTGTAGGCCTTTTTTCTCAAATTTGCTTTAAGGATGTTAAAATATTTTTTCTTTCAATAACTTTTTCCAAATTTTAACACGCGCCAAGTTTGTGAACCAATTTCAATTAAGTTTGATTTTATCTTGTTTAATCCTAAGCATGCATCTAGGTGATTAAAGCAAGTAAAATAAAGTAAATTTCACTACGTCGGATGTACGAGGAAACCATAGAGGGAAAAAACCTTGGATGGCCCAAGCCAGACAATCACTATGATACGCTTTTACAAGGGAAGATAGACAGACTTACACAACGACTCGATCGCCATGAGCCTTGACGCTTTTCTTCACTTTAACCACTCCTCTACAATGCCCATGCAGAAATCCTTCAATGATACTCATCCACAGTACACGCATCCACAAGTTCCTCAGTGTCCACCCATATAGCTTTGGCAACCGTCTACAATTTAGAACACAAACTCCTCCGCTTCTTCACCGTAAAACCCAATGAATAACTTGTTCAATATGGATGAACAAACTCCCGATGGTGCAAAAAAGATCTCTGTAGCAATTGTATATGAAAGCTCGGATCTTTAAAGCTAAGGATGATTTTAGTATTTGAAAAACTTATGCAGAAAACAAAACTGTTCTAAAGTTTATTTTGGTTCTGCACCCCTATGAAATTCTGAGGGAAACATGCTTTAAATAAAAATGTTAAGTCAGTGCGTCGTTCGAACGATATGAGGTTGTCGTTGGAATGAGATAGCCATGTCATTTTAATGACAAAGCCATGTCGTTTTAACGACTTCCACATGACGCTTGAATGACAGTGAATGTCGTTTGATCCTTCTCAACACAAGGAAAGGATTCATACGACTCTCAACAGTCCTTATATCAGAATAAATGAAGTTAAAACATTTTAAAATCTTTTTTAATAAAACATAACATCCTCAAACAATTTTCGCCCATAGACATTATGCATTCAATTCCTGAGAGAACGAAACATGATGATGACGTGAAACGTGCACCATAAAACATGGCAAAATGTAATCTTTGAAGCTTGGCCGCTACGTCTTCAATACAAACACGTCATAGGATATGTGAAGATCGTGACAAGATAAAAATATATCTATGACTCGAACAAGTTTTTTTTTGGGAATAAGTCAATTACACACAAATGGACTCAATTGGAAATTGTGTGCCTACAAATCTCCCCCTTTGACTATTCCGGGACAAAACCCAAACAGTGAAATGCTTAAGATGGGCCGTTAAGTCGTATGACATCTAAATCCCATCCCATAAACCCAAAAGAAAAAATTATAGGACATAGACTACAATATACAGGTCCGGAGAGCATGAGCTATCTGAATGTGATATAGTCTCAAAATTTTGAATCTCTGAAGAATACCTACGCATATAAAACAGACAAATACCCAGTAAAGTATGGAGGAACAAATTATATAAAAAGTATTAATATGCAAAACAAATAATTTGTTAGACAAGTGAGTAATACCAGTATATGCAATATATCATGATACTAATAAAGTATGAACATATAATCATGATACCACTATGTAAAATTATGATACAAATATGTAAATCCAAAAAAATATGTGCTCACTACTCCACCTACATCGCATACATCTCTCCTATTTTGTGTCTCTAATAGAAAATAAGTGAAAAAGAAAAAACACCAAATATCTGGAATGAAATATTCAATGAAGCATAAATAGATAAACATGAAACTCCAGCTAATAATCAGAACATACTAACTCGTAGCTAGCAAACAGTCACGTGAAAGAAATCATCAATATCGGGAAAGATGTGATTAAATAGATCGATGCTATATATGAATAAATCTTGAATAATCAATATCTACTTCATATAAATAACCTAGAAGTAGAAAAATAATAAGATATTACATAAAAATAAGGTAGGTACGAAACAGAAGAATTCTAAAAAAATCCCCATTAGGTCATTCAAACGACAATGCCCTGTCGTTTGAACGACAGTGCATGTCGTTAGAACCATGCATCAAATGACCTCAAACAATGCAATCCAGTAGCCTATCAAGAAATGAAACCCATCTAACAACCTTCGTTTGACCTTTCTTGGGACCTATACTGATAAAATTGATGCCTCAAAAAATCCTTCGCGAAAAGCAAACTTTGAACGACTTGGACATGTCATTCGAACGATGTCCATAAGTCGTTTGAACGACTGTTAAATATTTGCCCAGTTAAAAAATTTCATGAAAACAGGTATTGGAGATACGAAACAGTAGAAAAATAGACTCAAAATAGAAAAATAAAATAAGAAAAAAAATGTGAGTTTCATGCTAACATAGTATCAATGTGCTCAAACAGGGATATGAAATGAATAAGTGTGAACTACAACAAATGAATCACAAAATTGAACACATCAAAATGACCAAGAGGCTCTAATTGTTAGCTAAATTTCATCAAACTTAGTTTTATCCATATGTGAAAATTAATATATTGAGCTTAATGAAAAAACTGAACAACATGCACACAAATTCGAAATTATAACGATTCAACAACCAATAGCGTCATGACACGATTTTTCAACATTAGAATTTGTGGTGCAAACTCGTTGTTATATTCCATTCAAACTTCCTCATACATTGGTATTTTTTAAGCTCTTTAGAGACTGAATCCAATAAGATAAGTGAGTCTGGTCATCATTGTCAGGAAGATTCAATTTCCTCCTTATCAGAGGAGCCATGTCTTCTTATTCTTTTCCCTCTCCCTCCTCACTTTTTTCCTCTTCTTCCTCTCCTCCTTATGAACTTTCCTCTTCTAGAATAATTGGCCCAGAACATCCAGCCTCTAGAACTCTCAAATCAGGAACCTCATCTACAGGACGAGTAATAAATTTGGTTTTAGTATTTTTGTACTCCAACAAATAAACTGCTGACCTGGGATGCTCGCCATCAGGTAACCTCTCTTTGATGTTCCAAACCTTCAAAACTCATCAACATTGATCTCACTAATGTCAGATTCAATATTCTTTGCACAAGATACAAAAAGGAGGAAGAAAGGAAAATTATCAAAAGAAAAAAAGAAGAAGAAAATGAAGACCAAATGATACAACAAGATAAAAAGCAACGACTTATGCGCTCCTATCCATAGTAAAAAATTATTAGGCCCCTTTGCCTTTCCCCTGCACGAGCAGGAAGATGTTGTCAATTTCTGGAAATAAAACCTTAGCCCTAGTAATCCTTGTGCGAGTCTAAAAGATTTGCCACCAAGACTCGATTAGCCTTACCGGTCTTCAAGTAAATAAGGCCATAACTTGTTACGTAACAGTAATAGATTTCATCAAGACCCAATTTTGTGTCATACATGGTATTAATTCTATGAAACCCAATCACTATTTTCCATACATTAGGGGCACATTGGTAATGAACTACTTCAAAGTATCTGAAGAACCTAAGGAAAATAAGGTTTGGGGGGAAAGTCAAACCCCCATGGGTTACCATAAGGGTATGAATCCAGTGTCCCCCTACAATGTCATGCACATTTCTAGGTAAGGGGGCACAATCTATTTTTACCCAATCAGGAATATTGTACTTCTTCCTAAATTCTTCTATTGATTTATTATCAAGATTTGTCGTGACCACAAAAGAACCCTAGCTATAATTGTAGAAAAATTCAAAAAAGAGGAAAACAAAGAGGGTGATCTGAAATTACAAAGATTGACGAAGCTCTGAGAAAAAAGAAGACATTGAGGAAGATGAACGTTGCAATGCTTAGAGAGCAAGGAAGAAATTTCACTGAACTAAACTGATGTAAGGAACTATACCTCCGATTTGAAGCCCGATAATAATGATCACACATGATCTCCCAAGCGATTTTTGGCGATTTAAATGCTTGGCCGAACAACAACACCCTCTCTTTGTCAAATGAATTACAAATGTACCACGGTGTTTGTCTGATGATAAGCATACCCCTACAAAGTTCACCATATTTATAAAAATTCCATTTACGATTGCAAGCACGAAAAGTTTTAAATTTCAAGGCCTCTAGTTTATTTAAAAAATTATTGGCCCACACCTCACAAACACCCAAATTTGGGAGGGGCAATTGTGGGGACCCATTGATTATGATCAATGTGAGTAGCCGAACAAGCCCAAGCCACTTAAGGGGATACCCGGCATAAATCAAATGTTCGACTATAGAATGAGTATTTAATATATAGCAAAAGACTTGCGGATATACTCAAATCAACCACCAATAATCCCAACAAAGATTTTTAGGTGATTTATGATATATCCAACATGATTATTGAGTTCCTTATGCGACTCAACCTCTATGAAACGAGATCTATAAATTTTACACCTTGACCTGGGGCAAAGTGATTGAAACTTGGGATTTTGAGAGACATATAATAAGAACAATTAACCTCTCCGTGGACATAGGTAAGTTGTCGAGCCACGTATATCGTTGCTGTGTATGTGATTTCTTTTACTTCTTGCTCTTTGTGACTATATTCGTGGATTCCTTTATTGTGATAATTTTTGTACTGACAGAGAGTTTTAAGAGGCCTTTTGTATCTTTTAAAGTATACATTGATGGATTTTTTTGTTTTTGTCCTGTTATATTGCTTGATGGGACATTTTTGGAAAGTAGGTGCAAGGGTACTCTTTTATATAAAAAAAATGTAAATCAAGGAAAATATCATGACTTCAAATTGTTAAAAAAAACTTGAGTATACATATCTTACATTAAAAAAAATATGTTCAGTAATGTAATTTATTGTCAAGGTATATATTAATTGTGAGTTATTTGTTTGTATATAGATCATGTTGTTAATTGTATTTTAACTTCATGTAAATGTTTTATGTTCAGAAAAGTAATCCATTAACAAATTAAATATTTATTATGAGTTATTATTTGTATATTATACATACTTCTTACTATATTATTTGGATTAGATTCAATAAGATGGCATTTTGACTTGATGTAAATGTTTTTGTTAGTTATAGTTGATCTGATTGTGTAAAACATTTTTATTTTTTTATTGATATGTTCCCAATAGCATTGTCCATTGTCGACTTCGAGGAGGATGATAGTTGGGAGTGATTTCTAGTAAAATTGATAGAAGTTCTTCCAAAGTCAAGTGTTTTCGCATTCGTTTTGGATAGAAGCAATGTCATTGTCAGATTTATTCTGACTGTTTTCCCACATGGATAACGTGCTTACTATTTCCATCATTTAAAGTGTAATTTAAGGGATAAGGTGTCGGGGATGAATCCTAGTGAAAAGGAGAGTGTTATGATGTTATTTGTGTTATATCATATGCAGCAATAGAGGCCATTTTTAGGTGATACTACATGTCGCTACTTGAGGAAGGTGGTGAGAGGGTAAGAGCATCTTTAGCGATAATTCCAAATGAAACTTTGAGTAATGCCTTTTTCAAAGGAGTGAGGTATGGAGAAATGTGTTCTAATGTAGTAGAGTAGTCTAACTCATGGATTTGTGATGCTAGGCACCTTCCAATTATTAATCTTGTCGACATATGATCACGAGTGACGAAAATGAGTGCAAAATGTAGGGACGAAGCTAAAGGATGGAAGAGTTGTTTGTGCCCTGAGATTGATCATTGTCTATAAGAGTCTTTAAATATCGGAAGAACATGGAATGTTAACAAATCATATGAGTATGTATTTGAGGTAATGGAGAAATGTCCATTCAATGTTGACACATTGAATCAAACATGTTCTTGTAAAAATGGCAAATTGTTAATATTAAGTCCTATTTTTCTATAGTGTGTTGATGTTTGCACCGTTGTGCAGATTTACTTAGTGTATTTCTTTCTTATAACTATTTACTTTGAGTTATTTTTAATATATTGGAGTCAAAGAACAACTAAAGATAAATATAAACATTATAATATTTTAGCTTGGTAGCAAATCAAATTAAGTTAGAGTAAATTTTTAATTTTTGAATTTAATGTAAAAACTTCACTATAGAGAAAATCAAAGTAAATAAATAGTTTAAATAAGTCTTGTTAATATCATGTGTATAAATTTAAGCAAGCTTTGAAATATAGAAGTGGAGAAGAGAGTGACTGAATTATTTGCACAATTTTACACATTCCCAAAGTTAGTTTGGCTGATTTAAACTTCTACACATAAATTAGTTGGAGATTTACGTGAAAATGGTAATTGTCTATTTGTATATTTATATTAATAGCTAGGTTATGAAATATAAGCCAAGGCGATAATTATAGAATTAGTGAAGAGAGTACAGATGCATAAAATATATTTTTTTAATTAAGTGAGATTCAAGTTGAGTAGTTTTTATAAGAAAACATTATGAAAAAGACTCAGTTATGCAAGATTTTCCACAAATAAATTCGAACTAAATATATACATTGAACTATTTTTTTATTTAATTGTCAGCCAGATTAATTTAAAGTAAATATTTACTTTGAAATATTTTTAATTGTATTCTAGTAGCAGGCCATCTTAGTGTAAATATATACCTTTAATCTTTTTTGATTTTGAGTTGCGTTAATATATATTTACGTCACAAATCTATCTTTTAATAAAAATATGTGCTTTGATTTTTATATTGGAAATAAAAAAAAATAGCAAATAATAGTAAACTTGAAATATGAGTAACGTTTTCGTCACTTTGAAGTACAATTAGTTATATTAATATTAATATAACTTATGACAACAAAGGTGGTTTTCACGGAAAAATTCGCATGTGAAATTTTAATAGAGAAAATAATTTTGAAGTCCATAAAAATATGTTTCTGATATATACAAGCACAAAAAGAAGTGCTTTACATTTAACTATCTTACTAAAAGATCAGAAATCCATAACTATAGGTTCAACTAGAAGAAAAGTTGCATGATATGAATTACTAAAAATCTATCAATTTTCATTTCCAATATTTTCATAATGGAGTAGTTCCTTTAGGTATCTTCTCTATGATTTTTGCACGATGTCTTCTCATATAATCATTTCAAAACTAATTGGCGAAAGGATCATACTATGTAGTAGTAGATTTCAACACCACAATCAACTTTGCAAAAATTTTAAGAAATGATAATATTTTTTGTTATTGAAGAATTATTCGATATAGATATTTACCATGAACTATTTTCTGGTTGTATATAAGTTTAATGAGTAAAATGTTACTTACCATTAACTTTGCAACGGATAAATATACGTCCTCGCAACCTTTTCGTGGTATCATGGGGTTGTAATGCATTCATATCTCTTTCTCTGTGTTATATACAAACAGGTGGTGATGATAACCATCCTTTCTTTTTATTGGCTGCTAAATTTAGAGGGAAGAACATAATTTCATTTTCATGCCCCACTATATTGATGTTGTCATGAATGTAGAATTTTCGGATGTTCTCCAAATTGTCACGCACCAGTGGTTGTGGTGGAAAGAAAATTGATATTAATAAAAAAATAGGAGGAAAAAATGATCACGTGTGTTTGATTAATATTTCAGTTTGCTTTACTAATTTAATTTCATACCCAACAGCTACAATCTGCATATTTTAATATTGGGTGGCCAATCCTCTACTAAAATAAAATAGGAATCTCGGTATGGTTCATTCTCAGCATCACGATATAATATAAATAATACGAACAAACCATACAATCATTATAAATGAAATAATCACCATGCATAGATAGATAATAAGAGTGAACTGAATAAACTATCGGTCATCAAATAAAACATCCACAGTAATTAAATAAATAAGCTGAGTAATGAAATATAAATGTCCGACCATAATATAAAAACCTATTCATCTACGGGAAACACGCCCAAAACTGAAACCGAAATGACTGATCGTATTTAGATAAAATAGACTGAGGCATATAATCAAAGATGTAGCGTCCACAGCTACTGCATGGAAAGAATTAATCTATCCTTGCGGTCCCGACTACTGCTGCTGCACACCTGGGGTATAAAAAAGGAAAAATAAAAGCCTATGGGTCAAAGCCCATAAAGTTGAAAATATTTTGCAAGTAGATAATTGTTTTTAATCGATTAAAATTGTAGTGTATTGATTTCATAATTAACCGATCACATTCACTTGAGATAAACCTCACCTCTCAACTATAGTGAGCACCTAACCTATTCATTTTATTTATCCTAATTAAATGACACGGTCTAAATAGGACATATAATCGATATTTAAGTTCTATCCCGCTAATACCCTCTAATAGCAAAGTATATTTACTTTCACTAGGTATACGATGTAAACAATATTGTATAAACACACTTTTTTTTATGGAAGAGGGACGAAACCCTACACATATTATTAAAATAGGAAAAAAAATTCTTTCCTAGGTGGATATTACAAGCTCAAGAAATTAAATCCTCTAGGGAGCCAATGACCAGCAGGAAAATTACAAAATTTAAACTTGGGGCTTTATAAGAAGCCCCTCACAGTAAAAGTCTAATCAACTTTAAGATAATACCTTAAACATTTACAGCCCATGAAATCTAGCTTCAAATAACCTCTGACAATTTGCGGAAGTTCTTGGAAATTCTCAAATATTTGACAAGAAGACATGGAAATGCCATAATTAGTCAATCTATCTTCTACCATATTAGATTCTTTGTAGTAATGAGTCAAGGAGAACTTACAATGAAAAAGGAGATTTTGAATATCTTCAACCATGTCCTTATATCTCCAAGGAGGTTTCCAGTTATTATTCAACACCTTACTCACCATTAAATAATCAATGTCAATTTGAATAAAGTTTAATTTAAACTCTAGACAAATTTTTATGCCCCTATATAATGCTAAGAGCTCCACCTCAGTGTTTATAGAAATACCATATGAGCAAGCATAAGATACCAAAAACTAACCCTTATAATTCCTCACAATGCCTCCATAACCACTAGGGCCAGGGTTACCTTTTGATGCACCATCAACATTTGGTTTATGCCACCGATTGCTTGGAGGATTCCATTTAATCGAAGAAACAACTCTATGCTTAGGAAGGAATTTCATACCAAAAACATTCAATACATTCACGTAATCAACATAACATAGTTATGATCTTGCTATAAATAGATACATACACTATATGATATAAACACGCACACAAATACACACGCGCGCGCGCGCACACACACACAAACACACACACGCACACACACACACACACACACACACACACACATATATATATATATATATATATATATATATATATATATATATATATATATATATATATATATATATATATATAACCGCATCCCCAAAATTTAGACCTCCCGGATGCGTCGCTCGTGTGCTATTCGGATTTAGGCATCACGCCTCATACCGAGCCACCGAATCAAAATCTCACCACCGATCCTAAATGAAAATAAATACAATGGAGGCGGTCATAGACATATATCTGAGGTCACAATCATACCACATCGCGCCCAACCGGACTCCAAACTAACACCTATCCCTACACATGGATAGTGGCCATGCAATATTCCAATGACTTGGGAATCAATCCAATACATGTTGGTTAATGCCAGGATGGACCGCCCACTATGTGCAACCTCCTACGATAACACTACCGAGTAGGTATGTTTAAATAAAACAAGTAGCATGCACACACACACACACACATATATATATATATATATGTGTGTGTGTGTGTGTGTGTGTGTGTGTGTGTTACTCTAATATGTGTATATAATAAGTACCAAACTCATGCATATATCCCACATCACATGATATCCCAATCTCGATGTTCAACCCAGCTTCCCAATTAATTAATAAATTCATCGCTCACTTGTGTCCCCGGTTCTCACTCTTGTCCTAGGAATTAACACCCTAGTTAGTTACTGCTTTCCCCAAATAATGAAAAGCGACACAAAAATATTTTTAATTAAGTATCTGGACAATTGGATAACCTCCTACATACTTGCTTGAGTTTATAAAAATCCCTTGAATGTTTTCACGATCCCAACTCGACCCAGCCCAAAGGCCAAAACGATTCACCTACCAAAGTTAAATCGATGGACCCTTGAGGCCGAATCGATTCGAAATACAGCAGAAGCCTAGATCTGCTTATTTTTTCTTACATGAATTTCAATCCCAAAAATCCAATTTTATTTACAAGGTTCTTCCTACTTAATTTCAAATAATGATAACCCTATTATAGTCCAGAAAACACTATTACATCCTTGTATATTCAATCCCCACATGGTAACCCCTATAAATTCAGGGTTCACCTAATTGATTATTAAATATTTAATCTTTATATCCAAGTTCTACATGTTCATCAATTTTAACCCCGAAATATATTTCAAATTTCAAGTATTAATCCTCTCCATTAATAATTCATTCATAATACCTAATCTCTTATCACTTAGGTTTTTACATTAATTAAGAAAGTTTCAATATTTAACACCTAAATTTTCAAATTTATACCTCTAATCATGAAAATAATTAACTTTTATCAAATTGCGAGATAAACGAAGTAACTACTTGCCTCGTTGTATCAAAATCCGAAGTCTTCTATGAATTTGATGGTAAGTTAAGTCCTCTCTCTCCTCCTTTCCAACCTTTCTCTTCTTTCTTCTTCTTTTTCTCTACTATAGGTCTCTCTCTCTCTCAATATCTTGTGTAAAATATGAAAGGAGGGCTGCCATTCATCTTTCCACCCTTATAAATATCCCCTTAATTTACCTAATCTTATTTTGCTTCTAAGCCCTAAGTATAAAATGACCCTCCTACCCTTCTATAGGTCTTGTTATGTCTAAAAAGCCCTCGGAACCTAAATGTAACACCCGGGGTATCTATTCTGGACTATTACGACCCTTTTTGGATCACTGGTGCACTCGAAAAGGTCATCCGAGTCACCAAACTCTAAATATGCTAACATCTCATTAATTGAGCTTGACATGTGTGTACCCTACGCATTGCCCATATATCATACTGATTCGTTAATATGACACCCTATGGACATATATAATAAACTGTCGCGATACAAAACATATTATAAATCACATAAATATTTACTTATCACCCTATCGACATATACAATAAACTGTCGTGATACAACTCATTTTTCACAGATGGCACCAAACTATTATCGTCAAATAAAGATCTTCTAGTCATCAAAGTCATACACAACAATAAGAGAATAGAAATAGAGTAAAAAGGGATAAAGAGTGATGAAAACGAGATTTAGAGTGGTTCAGCCAAAGACACGTAAGAGGGGAGAAGTAGGAAAGATTCGAAAAAATACATGTCGTGCAGTGAAGGCAGCGGCCTTATAGTGTAGATAGGTGGCGAGGTCACGGATGTTGGTGATATAGGTTGTCGGAGTAGGCGATCGGAGTGCGGACTCCGATGTAGAGAGAGGCTAGAGAAAATTAGGCGGGGCTTCGCTTCCTAGATGTTTCCCTATCAAATAAGGAGGTGAGGACCTCTATGGATAAATATTGGTTAGATGGGATCTTTTTAGAAGGTGGATAGCTGGCGAGCCAATGCTGACATGTCAAGGTCCGCGACCTGTCTTCTGAGGTTAGGCTATGCTTGAGGGGCCACAACCTATGAAGCTCCTAGTCGTGGACTTTTGAGGTCATCTTGCTTTTACTGATCGCGAACTGTCTGTTTACCAGACCATGGTCTTCTGTGGTATTTCTCTTACATTCCGAGGCATGTCAGTGTACAAGGTTATGGTCTTCTGCAGTATTGCTCTTAAACTATATTAAACTAATTTTTTTGTGAAATTTATTGAAACGTTTAAATATCATTTAAAAAGAAGTAACTCAAAATTATTTTAATTATTATAAAAAAAATGATCCCACTAAATACCGTACGAAAAAGTCGCTCAGAAAAATGATCCCGCCAAACCTTATATGCGAATGTACGAGAGATGCCTCTAGAGAGGGAGAGAGAAACTAAGATCCCACCACATTATAGTTTTATTATACTTTGACGTTAACTCATAAGTATACAGTATATACATAAGATATCAATAATCTTTCTTGAAAATGACACTTAAATTCCAAGTGCAGTACAAAAAAAAAGTAAAATTATCCTCTTCAAATCAAGTTCTCATAGCCAAGTATATCCACGTCCAAGGAACTCCGATTATCACTTATTAAATCGGTCGAACTATTAGACTGATCATCATCTAAAAAAGATCCAAATGCACCATTGGCTGCCAACCAAAGTTTGGTAACTCATCAGATAATAAATTCCTTAGCTCAAAGACATTCGGATCATGACCCGAAAACCCGTTTTCAACCCGAGGCATCCCAGTTTCATTGATCAAATCACATGAATTCCCCTTGTTTTCCAAATTTGAACTTTGGTTCAAGAAATTAGCAAAAAACAGCAGCCATGTCAATATCCGATGACCCACTATTTTTCGGGTCAGTACCGGACCTTCCTGGACTCGGTCCAACCCGGTTGGTTTGTGAAGTGGATCTAGCTTGCTTTGTTCTTCTGGTTCTTCTACAACCACCTCCAACGGGCACGTTTCTAAGTGATCCACCTTTGGTCCAATATCTTCTACAGCCTTTACAAAAGTACCTAGGCTGAGATAAGATGTAGTTGTTGTAGTAACAAAACTTTGTGTTTGAAGAAGCGCACCTAGGACAATTAGGGGCCACATGGGTGTTGGATTCCCATCTTTGCTCCATTGGTAACATTTGAGAGAAAAATAAAGAGAGGTGTATCTTGTATGATATGATACTTGTGTAAAGTGGGGTTAGAATTTTATAGGGGTTTGGGAGCGTGTGAGAGTGAGGGGAAGGTGGGTAGGGGGGCCATGTGTAATCGTGGGCGGTTTGTTTCCGAGGCGTTTAGGTTAAGGAAGGGCGTGGACGTGATGATGTGAAATAATCAGTACTAGTATGTGACACCCCGCCTAATTAAACATCGGGTGATCAGGACTTTATTAAATTAAAACAGGTTTCTCAAATGGTTCATTCTTAGCATCACTGTCGAAAACTTTTTAATTACTAATCCCCTAAGTAAAATTAGACCGGTGCCAAATTTTATCTTTCTTAAAACAGATAAATCAACCATGCGGAAAAATAGTAAAAATAATACCATGCTAAAACCCAAACAAACAAAGTATAAGTACAACATCACAAGAGTATTGCCGAATAAACCATCGGCTAAAAAAAATACCAAACAACAATAGAACAACTACTAATCTGAAACTAACATCTGAGACTGATACCGAACCACAAGTCCATACAAAGGATAGTGTGAGATTCTGCACTAGATCTGAATGAGAGATATCGTCTAATCAAAATCATGTAAGCATCCACTGTGCTACAGCTTCAAGTCCCTGGAACAGAATCATCATCCATGGCATCCCTGTGGCTGGACACCTAAAAGGTTTTGAAAATATTTTTAGCAAGAGTTAGTACTCAAAACATTTTGAAAATATTTAACAAGCGTTTATCATAATATAAAATGCGGTTATTGATTACGCATGTTAGGTTCTCGTACACTCTCTTGAGTATACTCACCCCTCATCTTTTGTGCACACCTAACGTTCTACACTTAGCCTACCTAGCCATATCTCCCAAGATAACTTGGACTAAGTAATCATCTGAACTTATCTATACTTAAGTTCTCGTATCGCCCACACAGTACATCAATTTCATTAACATATCGCGAAGGTTAATTAATACTCAAGTAACATTTCACCTATGTTATGTTTTAAAACTTCTCATTTAGTTTCAACATTAAATTTCTACAATTATCACCATTTCTATCTTCCCACTTTTGTAATTAACTTGCACTACTTAAATTACTAAATAGATATTCTCTATCTACTGTTACGTTTCGTACTTAAGTTTCACTACTTAACTTACCAGTTCGGTATGTATTCTTTAAATATAGAATATATAGATAAATCTACTTTAACACACAGAAGTAGAATATCATAAAGTATATATTTCACACACAATATATACTAAATATCAATCATTACTATTTTGCCCTTTTTACACACGTAAAGGACTCTTGGTTCGGAATGATTCATCGACCCCAAGTAAGAATTGGTTCGGAATGATACATCGACCCCAATTATTTATATACACAAATTCTGGCTCGGACTCTTTCATCACGCCACCAGTTCAAAGGTTTGGTTCGGCATTTTACATCAACCCCAAACATATAATAACCCTAAGTTAGTTCGGAATATCTCATCGACACTAACATAGTTAATTTAGGTATACTTCTCTCGACCTAAAAGATCATATAATTCAGTAGGTACACGCCCGACCTACTAATTATGTTCGTACATAATATATAAATCTCTTATATCTACCGTACAATATTCATTTTACGATTTATCTCATAAATCGCATTTATTTGAGTATTCACACAACTCTAAGGGTCCTAGTTACCCCTCACATATAATTTCAGTAGTTATTACTTACCCTACTGGTCTATTACTTGAATTGACTTTACCTCACCTCGTAACTCAATTCTAAATTCCCTGATACTCTACTAAATCGAATTATTCTCGTCGATCCATAATTCCATCCCTACACTCGACGGCCTTATCGGACCTCAACAATATACCTACTGGTCTTATTCATACTCCCATATAAGTATAATATAGATCCTAGGATACCCATTCATTCCCGGAAATCAAAGAAACCTTAAACACAGAGAGTTCGGGAAAAACAGCTTACGTCGATCGATCGACTACTGGGTTCGATCGATCGACCTAGTCGATCGATTGACATTCAAGATCAATCGATCGATCGAACAGGGACAGACGTAGTTCATCTTCTTCATTAACCTCTTTCTCCATTAATAAATCTCAAAACTCCATTATAGTCCACCAAACTTTAACCCAATGATCCTAACATGTTTTCACATATACTAGGACAATTTTTAACGTTTCAAATACATCAAAACCTCAATCTATTTAACGGAATTGTGGATTAAACCTAAGATTTCATGAAAACCCTAACTATGGTGTTCTTCCCATAATTTCATTCAAAACCCATATTTTATTCCGATATACTCATAAAGTCAAATCTGAATATTATTCCTCTACATATGTTACATCATTCTACATGCAATTCCTATCCCAACATGTATAAATATCATTATTTTCTTTCCAAAATATGAGTTTAACAAAATCATTCAAAAGACCATATATATGGGTATTATAACTGTATAATCTTTGTAATAAACAACTTGCCTTGATAGAGGGTTCCTGATTTCGTGATTGTTGATGATGTTTGATTGTTTTTCTCCTTCAATCCTCCTACCCAACAAGTTCGTGGTGAAAATTTCCTTTGAATCCTTCCCAATTCTTCCTTTTGCCTTGAGAATTGTTTCTCTCTTATCTCTAATGGCTATGGTGTGTTTTCATGGGTTTTCTAACCCCAACCCCTCTTTCATACGGCTGATAAAAAGCTCTCAAATTCGTATTTCTCCTTACCATCTCATGTTAAAAGACCAAAACTCCCCTGAACGGTCTCGTCTTAGTCCAAAATTACCCCGAGACTCAACTAGTATCCCCGGGTATACTATTTTGACTAGTTTGACCCTTTCGGACTCATCTGTGACCTCTAAATTATCATTTGAGTCACTTACAAATATTACTCCTTCTCACCCCAACACGGTCTACACGCGTTAAGTAACTATTTACCACTCACACTAAGTAAATATAATGAGGCAATATAAATCGGTATCTATCTCTCGATTAATATTCCAAAATTACAATTTTTAATAAATCTCATTAAATTACTCCTCTTACGTAATTTAAATTAAGCCGTATTTTCTCATTTAATTCTCCAATTTAATTAAATAAAATATTCAGAAATACGGGGTATTACATACTTCCCCCCTTACAAAGGAATTTCGTCCTCGAAATTTGGATAAGGCTGGTATTAAGGCTAACGGTCGCCCCAAGTACATGCCTTGATTCATTATAAACTCTTATCGCATGTTACCCATGCTGCATATATCATAATTAAGTCTCACTACTTAATTTCTCCATAGGTCTTTCTCAATCTGACGTTAACTCTTGAAATTAAGTTCCTCCCTACTTAATTTACTCTTTTGATGTATATCTCTATATATAACATCTATGTGTCTACTATCACTCATAAGTAGGATATTATAAGGTATATATTTCATACACAATATATATTATAAGGGAAATTGGTCCGGCAAAATCATCGGCCCCAATAATCCTATCATTTACATTGGTCCGGAAATCCCTCGACCCCAAGGTAAATGTAATGTATATGTTGGTTTAGACCATCCGTCGATACCAAATTAATCATCGATTTGGTTGAAAAAATCATCGACCCTAAATCGATCCTTCATGTATTGGTCCGGAACATCATCGACCCCAATACAGAATTTAAGCTCACTTATCATCGCACATAAGCCGAAAAATCAATAGGTATATATCTTACACATAACATATACTATAAACACTTATTTTATAATCACCCCCCTTTTATAAAACTTTGGGGGTTATTGGCTCGGAACCCCTCATCGATCACCAATGGTGATTAATTATATTGTCTCGGAATCACATCTCGAGCACCAATGTATGTATATATATCTCATCGCACATGAGTAGACAATTTGTGAGCCATATATTACACATTTCATATACCCTAAAATGTCATACTCCAATAGAATATCCTCATATCACGCGTTAAGGACTAAAAGTTCGAAATGTCTCCTCGAACCACCCCTCAAAGTACACATAAGTTCATAATAGGTACCCAAGAACCTAATCCTTATGTACAGTCTATATAGGCACTAATACTACCTATAAATATGCTCATAAAGGTATACATGCAACCTATGATTTGATCAGTGGTTTCCTCCAAAATTCCACTATCGTAAGGGCGTAGTATCATTCTGCCTCACAATCATTGAGTCATAGGTGACACAACATACTCAAAATAAAACTTTATCTCTATTTCCCCCTGACCATCTCTCACAGGGTGGGATATTAGGATTTCATCTTGATTCACAACCATGTAGAACGGCACCGTGCACTTGTGCACTCTTCCTTTTCAACTACATACTAATCCATCCCGGTCATCCCATTTCGCTATACCAATGAAATGTTGGTGTAGTTATGATGTTCACAGCCTATCAATAATATATAAGTCTGTCTCCTCATTCCATCATTGGAAACGTAGGTTCACTACCAAATTTTCGGTTGCTCATTTCGTGCCCATCTTTCTCTATCAACTAGTGGTGCGTCTGGAGATAATATCACTATGTCTCTTCCTCAACACCATTTCCCACTTACGTCATCTTTCCTCAAGTGGTACTCTATTCCACTTTCACTCCGGGTATATTATACTTTACAATCCGTGCACTCTTCATAATTGGCTCACTTTTAGGGTTGATTACCTTATAAGAATCAACATTTTAGTAACGCGTAAGTCACTCTCAACACTCAGTTAAGTAGAACCTTGCGTCACTTCTTCACAATAGTTAGGCCTCCCATATCAAGAGATAACTTTTGAACGGCTTCCCACCGAATTTTATCCCATAGGGTGTGCTGGTTCTCTCAGCACATAAAATCTTAGATTATCGTCTATCTTCCATGACGTTCAATCCATTTCATCAACACGACTAGCCGCAACTTCCCCCATCGGCGTACTTAACAAATAATTTTCTCTTCATCCCTCTACCTCGAATGACTAAGAAAGCCAATTGACTAGGGAGCCCATACACCCTTTTCTCCGTGCATATTTGCAAAAACATTGCAAACGTCGCACTCGTAACATGCTTTTCCTCAACTCTCACCTTGTCTTCACGGCGTGACTACAATCTTGTGGGTATTCACAATCCCCTATAGACCATTAATCAAATTGTTTCCCACAAAGTCCCACTTATCCTTTCGTGGTGAGATAATCTTTTTAGTGTTTCCCCACAACACTACCGACTCCATCGATGCCCTAGCATCTAACGTCTCTTCTCCTGACGTGCATAAAAATTTAGTCTTATCCCCTTTCGCAATTGAACTTAAACAAGGGACTTCTCCCAATGCATTCTTACTGAGCATTATTGGTACAACACATAGTCGAGATACTCAAATTTCATTCCCTGAAAATATGTACAATCGTACTCCAACATCTCTAAAGGAGTCAAGTGGAAATATGCTTATAATATCACTAAGTCCTTAGCTTTTGTTACAACAACGAGCTCGATCTCTCCGCCCAGCGATCATATGATATACCTTGAATAACATCATTAAGGTTCCTACACACCGGAATCAATCACTATGAGACATCCATAATCTCTGGAGTCTCCCACATATTAATGAAAAATGACAGTTTGACCCTCTTTCAGGTGAGGCGTCGTCATATACCCCATTCACTCGAGGCTAAAACTCATATACTATTTGCCCATCGCTCTGGTAGTTCAAATGGTTCTCGGGCATAACACGCTTGTCCTTTTCAGAATGCAAAAATTATCGGAGTTATTATTTCCTTAAATAACTTCGGATAAGATCAACACGCGTGGTCTTACGTCTCACATAAGACATCTTTTCATAAATCCCCTTATTCCAGGCCACACCGACTGGTTTAGTGTATTCTTCCTCTCGGACTTGGCAGCCTTGATTTTTAACACTATCATCAGGGTTCCCTTAGTTTCGCTGACCAAGGAACGCACTATTAGAATTAACAGTCCCGACTTAGGATCAAATCAATGAATCCCTTAGTGGGTTCCCACTTATGGCTTGCACTAGACCCATTACATTCAGTCTTACTCTTTGACTAAATCCTTAAACTCTTTTAGCTCCTCCCACCTTGGAGCATTTACTTCAACCTTGTAAGAAGCTTTATACTGCCTTCATACACATAAGTCGTCCAAGAAGAGTTTTACCAATATTGCGAACGAAAACTCAAGAGTCCATTCTCTCAAGGGCTCTTTTTCCTTGTACCTATCTCATCGGGTACACGTTCACTTTAACAGATAAATTTCTTTCTCACAGTTGGCCTCTACCAGGCTCTCACGTGATGGTTTTAGAAATCTCCATTCACTTTGCTTCTGAACCATCATTGGTTGAATTTATGGTTAAACTACACGTAAGGTCCCTTTATTTGTATACTAACCCTCGGTTCGGATGTGGCGACTTGTATCTCAACCACGTTGCTTCAAAAATCTTTACCCAACTTTTCACTTCTGGGTATTCCTACTCTATCCTAAATGCCAAGACCTCTAGTCATTCAACTTCACTTGGTTAACATGTACAACCACCATTTTATCAAATTTTTACGGTTCGTTCTCATCAAAATCCTCCAGACATCCTCTCACTATCACTGCCTTGGGCGGGTGTAGATTAGCATCCCCTTTTACCGTCGCGACACTTAGAAAATGCCTGTTATGCCTCAACAACCCTTGCGGCATCTACTTAAATTTCACACTTAGAGAGACCTCGATAACGGTCATCTCTTCTACGATTACCATCCTCGAATACCCCATGTCTCATGCGGAGCCCCTTCCTCCTGCAGTTCTTCCAACACCCTCGTTGGTCTTATCGTCAGGTTCGACGTATCATACCTAATCGAACTCGTATATACTACACTTCATTTACTAAATAGCAGGAGAACGTAAATTACATACGTAGAGGAGAACAATAATCCTAATATAGGGCTCTATATCAATCAAACGATACGCTGAAAACATAGTAAGCCATACAGATCCTATGGACACTAGAACCTGATGCTCTGATACCATCTGTGACACCGCGCCTAATTAAACATCGGGTGATCAGACCTTTATTAAATTAAAACAGGTTTCTCAAATGGTTCATTCTTAGCATCATTGTCGAAATTTTTTTTAATTACTAATCCCCTAAGTAAAATTAGACCGGTGCCAAATTTTATCTTTCTTAAAACAGATAAATCAACCAAGCGGAAAAATAGTAAAACAAATACCATGCTAAAACCCAAACCAACAAAGTATAAGTGCAACAACACAAGAGTATTACCGAATAAACCATCGGCTAAAAAAAATTCCAAACAACAATAGAACAACTACTAATCTGAAACTAACATCTGAGACTGATACCGGACCACAAGTCCATACAAAGGATAGTGTGAGATCCTGCACTAGATCTGAATGAGAGATATCGTCTAATCAAAATCATGTAAGCATCCACTGTGCTATAGCTTCGAGTCCCTGGAACAGAATCATCATCCATGGCGTCCCTGTGGCTGGACACCTAAAAGGTTTTGAAAATATTTTATAGCAAGAGTTAGTACTCAAAACATTTTGAAAATATTTAACAATCGTTTATCACAATATAAAATGCGGTTATTGATTACACATGTTAGGTTCTCGTACACTCTCTTGAGTTTACTTACCCCTCAGCTTTTGTGCACACCTAACGTTCTACATTTAGCCTACCTATACATATCTCCCAAGCTACCTAGGACTAAGTAAATCATCTGAACTTATCTATACTTAAGTTCTCGTATCGCCCACACAGTACATCCATTTCATTAACATCTCGCGAAGGTTAATTAATACTCAAGTAACATTTCAGCTATGTTATGTTTCAAAACTTCTCATTTAGTTTCAATACTAAATTTCTACAATTATCACCGTTTTTATCTTCCCATTTTTGTAATTAAGTTGCACTACTTAAATTACTAAATAGATATTCCCTATCTACTGTTACGTTTCGTAATTAAGTTTCACTACTTAACTTACCAGTTCGGTATGTATTCTTTAAATACAGAATATATATATAAATCTACTTAATACACAGAAGTAGAATATCATCAAGTATATATTTCACACACAATATATACTAAACATCAATCATTACTATTTTTCCCTTTTTACACACGTAAAGGACTCTTGGTTCGGAATGACTCATCGACCCCAAGTAAGAATTGGTTCGGAATGATACATCGACACCAATTATTTATATACACAAATTCTGGCTCGGACTCTTTCATCACGCCACCTGTTCAATGGTTTGGTTCAGCATTTTACATCGACCCCAAACATATAATAACCCTATGTTAGTTCGCAATATCTCATCGACCCTAACATAGTTAATTTAGGTATACTTCTCTCGACCTAAAAGATCATATAATTCAGTAGGTACACGCCCGACCTATTAATTATGTTCGTACGTAATATATAAATCTCTTATATCTACCGTAAAATATTCATTTTACGATTTATCTCATAAATCACATTTATTTGAGTATTCACACACCTCTATGGGTCCTAGTTACCCCTCACATATATTTTCAGTAATTATTACTTACCCTACTGGTCTATTACTTGAATTTACTTTACCTCGCCTCGTAACTCAATTCCAAATTCCCCGATACTCTACTAAATCGGATTATTCTCATCGGTCCATAATTCAATCCCTACACTCAACGGCCTTATCGGACCTCAACCAAATACCTACTGTTCTTATTCATACTCCCATATAAGTATAATATAAATCCTAGGATACCCATTCATTCCCGAAAATCAAAGAAACCTTAAACACAGAGAGTTCGGGAAAAATAGCTTACGTCGATCGATCGACTACTGGGTTCGATCGATCGACCTAGTCGATCGATCGACATTCAAGATCGATCGATCGATCGAATAGGGAGAGACGCAGTTCGTCTTCTTCGTTAACCTCTTTCTCCATTAACAAACTCCAAACTCCATTATAGTCCACAAAACTTCAACCCAATGATCCTAACATGTTTTCACATATACTAGGACAATTTCTAACGTTTCAAATACATCAAAACCTCAATCTATTTAAAAGAATTGTGGATTAAACCTAAGATTTCTCGAAAATCCTAACTATGGTGTTCTTCCCATAATTTCATTCAAAACCCAGATTTTATTCCGAAATACTCATCAAGTCAAATCTGAATATTATTCCTCTACTTATGTTACATCATTCTACATGCAATTCCTATCCCAACATGTATAAATATCATTATTTTCTTTCCAAAATATGAGTTTAACAAAATCATTCAAAAGACCATACACATGGGTATTATAACTTTATAATCTTTGTAATAAACAACTTTCCTTGATAGAGGGTTCCTGATTTTGTGATTGTTGATGATGTTTGATTGTTTTTCTCCTTCAATCCTCCTTCCCAACAAGTTTGTGGTGAAAATTTCCTTTGAATCCTTCCCAATTCTTCCTTTTGCCTTGAGAATTGTTTCTCTCTTATCTCTAATGGCTATGGTGTGTTTTCATGGGTTTTCTAACCCTAACCCCTCTTTCATACGGCTGATAAAAATCTCTCAAATTCGTAGTTATCCTTACCATCTCATGTTAAAAGACCAAAACGGCCCCGAACGGTCTCGGATTAGTCCAAAATTACCCCGTGACTCAACTAGTATCCCCGGGTATACTATTTTGACTAGTTTGACCCTTCCGGACTCATCTGTGACCTCTAAATTATCATTTGAGTCACTTAAAAATATTACTCGTTCTCACCCCAACACGGTCTACACGCGTTAAGTAACTATTTACCACTCGCACTAAGTAAATATAATGAGGCAATGTAAATCAGTATTTATCTCTCGATTAATATTCCAAAATTACAATTTTTAATAAATCTCATTAAATTACTCCTCTTACGTAATTTAAATTAAGCCGTATTTTATCATTTAATTCTCCAATTTAATTAAATAGAATATTCATAAATACGGGGTATTACATAGTACTAGTACTAGTACTATTATTATTATTATTATTATTATTATTATTATTATTATTATTATTATTATTATTATTATTATTATTATTATTATTATGGTTATTATTGTAGTATTCATACGCGGAAAAAACGTGTACGTGTTGCCTAACATGTTTATTGATTGGATAGGTGTGACCGTGATTGATGTTTACAACCTCTCCTCGTTTGCATACGCAACACACTCTTGCGTGTGAAAAAGGATTAATCAATTATCCGAGAAAGGTTTTGGATGGAAAAAAAGCTAACGAAAAACAATAATTTAAACAAAAAAATATCTATAAGTTTTAAGGTCTTAAAAAGATTATTACTTTCTTGATTATACATCTTATTAGTACAGTTACCCTTCTCGGACATGATATATATCTGGGAAGACGAAAGCAAAAAAGTTGATGGGTTTATTTTGCCGAGAGTGGCTTTGTGATTAATTGGCAGAAAGAAGATGATTTTAGTTGGAGTGATCTTTGCGTGTGTGACACACTAAATGTGTATTAAAATATGTTTGAAGGATTTTTTGATATTTGACCCTCAATTATTTTTAATTCTTTTAGTCCCTCAAACAACCATTTATTCAATATTCTCTTACTTTTAAAGGTCCGCGTCAACGACACTCCTTATTTTGAAACTTAATTTTTTAACTCATTTAGTCCCTCAAACACCCATTTATCAAATATTCTACAATTTTTACACGCCGTGCCAGCGATACCCCTTATTTTTAAACTTAATTGTTTAACTCATTTACTCCCCCAATTACCCATTTATCGAATATTCTCTTATTTTTATAGGTCCGCGCCGGTGGCACCCTTATTTTTAAACTTAATTTTTTAATGCATTTAATCCCTCAAACACCAATTTACCCAATATTCTCTTATTTTTATAGATCCGCGCTAGCGGCACCCCATATTTTTAGACTTAATTTATTTTTTAATTTTCCAAAATTTAAACAATTTTGTATTTCTTAAAACCGTTTAAAAATGTAAAAAAAAGTTTCTTTTTATTTATATTAAACTAACTTTTATTTATAAAACAGTTTTTTTCAAAAAATATTTATTTTTTATATTAAAATAATGTTTTCGTAAAATTGTCGCATTAAATTGGGTCGGATTCGAGTTATTTTATTTTAATCATATTCGTGTTTTTTTTATATATATAAAACACTGTTTTTTTATATAAAAAATACAAGTTTTTACAAAACAAAATAATTTTTGAATTAAAAAAAAAATAAGAAAAGAACTTTTGCATTCGGTATGAATTGGGGAGAGAAGATTCGGTAAGTCTAGCAATGCTCTTTCTTTTTTAATAATGGTAGACTCACCGAATGGCAGCTACTGATTTCATACCCAACAATCCTAACCCTTAATTTCATTAGATGCCAAAAAAATCTTGACCCTTAATTTATTTTTTTAAAGTAATGCATTATATCTTTAGAGTTATAATTAAACTAAAATTAATAAATATTCTTTTCATTTTTTTAAAAATTTATTTTAGACTGATAAAAAGAAGAGTTATGATTTATTTTAAAGTTAAATAAATTTTATATTAAATTAATATTTAATGATTCAATTATTCAAAAGTCTCACAGACATTTTTAAAGGTCCATTTATCAAATATTATCTTATTTTTAAAGGTCCGCGCCATCGGCACCTCTTATTTTTTAATTTTACAACCTTTAAAACAACTTTTGTATTTCTTAAAACTTCTTAAGTGTCCGCGTTAAAAAACTATTATGATAAGATTTTCTTTTTAATTATTAGGCATATACCAAATAGTCCCTCAAACATTTTTTAATACATGTTTATTCCAAGCCTCCAAAAAGTCCTTTACCATGCCTGTCGCGGACCTTTACAAGCAAGAGAATAAGGGACTTTTTGATACAAAATAAAAGGCTCGGACTATATATGTATTAAAAAATATTTGAAGGACTTTTTGGTATTTGACCCTCAATTATTTTTAATTCTTTTGGTCCCTCAAACACCCATTAACCCAATATTCTCTTATTTTTAAAGGTCCGCGTCAATGGCACTCCTTATTTTTAAACTTAATTTTTTAATTCATTTAGTACCTCCAACACCCATTTACCAAATATTTTCTAATTTTTATAGGTCGCGCGAGAGATACCCCTTATTTTTAAAATTAATTGTTTAACTCGTTTACTCCCCCAAATACCCATTTACCCAATATTCTCTTATTTTTATAGGTCCACGCCGGTGACACCCTTATTTTTAAACTTAATTTTTTAATGCATTTAATTCCTCAAACACCAATTTATTCAATATTCTCTTATTGTTATAGGTTCGCGCCAGCGGCACCCCTTATTTTTAGACTTAATTTATTTTTTAATTTTACAACATTTAAAACAATTTTGTATTTCTTAAAACCGTTTAAAAATGTAAAAAAAAAGGTTTCTTTTTGTTTATATTAAACTAACTTTTATTTTTAAAACAGTTTTTTTCAAAAAATATATATTTTTATATTAAAATAATGTTTTCGTAAAATTTTCGCATTAAATTGGGTCGGATTCGAGTTATTTTAATTTAGTCATATTCGTGTTCCTTTTTTTTAATATATAAAACACTATTTTTTATATAAAAAATACAAGTTCTTATAAAAACAAAACAATTTTTCAATTAAAAAAGAAAACAAGTAAAAAAAGAGCTTTTGCATTCGGTATGAATTGGGGAGAGAAGAATCAGTAAGTCTAGCAATGCTTTTTCTTTTTTAATAATGGTAGACTCACCGAATGGGAGCTACCGATTTCATACCCAACAATCCTAACCCTTAATTTCATTAGATGCCAAAAAAATCTTGACCCTTAATTTACTTTTTAAAATTAATGCATTATATCTTTAGAGTTATAATTAAGGGATATTTACAATTAGATCCTATTGGACTTTCTTTTAGACATTCTAGTCCCACCATGTTTTTCCCTTACATATAAGTCCTACTCCTAAGTTTTTGGAACTTTTTTTCACAATTTTACCTTTTTAAAACCAACCATCTGTAACTTCCTTGAGGAAGTTACATAAGTGGTTGAACTTTTTTTTTTATTTTCAAATGATCATAACTTTTGATTCACAAATCCGTTTTTTGCAAAATTACTATTTTTGAAATCTGCTTGACGAGATCTATCAAACAAGATCTATGAAGGCTATAAAATTCCAAAGAAATTTTTTTACACAAACAGTATTACTGTATGCACTAGAATATGGAATAGTTTTATATATGTGACATTTTCACAAACACACAGTAACATTTACTGTGGTAATATTACACATTATATATATATATATATATATATATATATATATATATATATATATATATATATATATATATCCGGTGGATCCAAACCCTCTTTTTCCAAAATTACCTTATATTTAAAGGTCCGCGCTAGCGGTATCCAATCCTTACCACCATTGTTGGAGCTTCAACGACCTTCGTCAGAGCTCCGATTTGGGGTGGGTAAGGATGGCATGGGGTGCCGCTGGTGCGGACCTTTGAAAATAAGAGACTTTTAAATAAATGGGTTTTGCTTGTCCTCGGGATAATATTATCTTGTCAAATGTTAATAAATTTATTTATTAATTTTGCTTGTCCTCGAGATAATTTTGCTCACTTAGGTACATTTCGGTCAAGATACTATGTTGAGTGCAATGCTTCGAAAATGAATCTAGCAGTGAGGATAAGGCCACAGTATAGAGGAATGCAACTGTGTAATATAGCACAATAGAACATTTGTCTCTATTGTGCAACTGCTTGTCCTCTATATTGTGGCCTACCCCCACTGCTAGATTCATTTTTCGAAGCATCTCTAACACCCCATATTTTTTGAAGATTTAAATAATTATGGGATTAATTATTATTGTTGGATTAATTACATTAAAATGTGAGAAATTTATTTGTTAATTAATCTGGATTAAAATAATTATTAACTAGCGTGCCAATGGTTAATACTTATTGATGGAAAACTATTGAATATCACTGTGTGGATATCTAATATGGAATTATGTAATTTTATAAATTTTTGAGAGTAAGAAATACGACAGTTTGGTATATTAAGTCGGGACGCGCGTGTGAGTCGTGTCGGAACTAATAAATGGATTAAAAAAGTGAATTATTTTTCAGTAACTTGTATGGCCATTTCGAGTGCGCCATTGAGTCCGGAAGGGTCGAGATAGTAGAAAACTCTATCCGGGTATTTTATTTGGACTCCATAATATTTTTGGCCTAACCAGAACCCCGTAGGGGTATTTCTATCTTTTGCATTTTGGGGAAATAATATGGAAGAAAATTAGATAATTAAAGGGAGTGTACGTGGGTGAGATGAAGTCTTTGAGTTTCTAAACCTAAGATAGAGGGAGAAAGAACCACGAAGGAAGATGGAGAGAGAGTCCATAGGGGTTATTGGTGCAACACTCAAGGACTCACACCACAAATTCTATCAAAGTGTAGATCGGAAGACGAGGAATAAGGCGATACCAATTTCATCTACGGATCAGAATATCAATTTGAGGCAAGTGTTTATTACTTGCTTTCCTTAGCAATATTTGTATTTATGTTGGTCTAGGTAATTTCTCCATTGCTATGAAAGTTTAATTTGGTGAAAAAAAATGGGAGAATTAGTCATAAATTAGGACTGAGTTGAATAAAGTTTGATTCCCTCGTGTAGATATGATTATATCCACAAATTTATGATAATTTTATGATTTAATCTGGGTTTAATTATGAGTTTTTCATATAAATTGGAGAACTAGGGTTCTTGATATTTAAATTTGGAGATTTTGAATTTATTGACGATTAGTGATGATTTAATGATGATATATTGTTGGGTGGTTGATTGGAATTGAATGATTGGTGTTTGGGTTGATTATTGTAGAGGTTTTAGGCTTAAAAATGGTGGACAACGAAACTGTTAAGGGTGTAGAATGTAACAGGTATGGGGATGAATGTTGTTCAATCTCGTTCGAACGAGATTGAGCTTCATTCGAACGAGAAAGGATCTCGCGAGATGTCGTTCAAACAACATTTGACTTAGTTCGAACGACAGGTCCAAAACTTGGAAATTTGAAAATTTTGTCCTATTTGGTTTACGCAATTGTTTTGAGATAGGGAACTGTGATGTGGGGATTGTAGCATAGTGCAGAATTGCTAGGGAATATTCGTAGAGTAATACCTTAAATATTTGAAAAGGTGAATTAACCTTGGAAATTTCGAGAGAGGGAATAACGGAATTAACTATATTATAAGTAGTAATGAGAGGATACTACGTATGGAAAATACATGTAAGGGTTGGGTGAATACCTTGAATTTTAATGGAATGTGGGAATGCATATTATATGATTATTATTATTGTGTGTATAGCATACCTACACTGCTTGCTATCGGGAGGAGATTTTTGCGCAGTGGACAGTCTTATCCTGGGTGACCCAATGGGGGGATATTTGACTTGTACCCAGAGTATGTTAACTTGGTTACGTGCTATCTGAGATGTAGCATAGTTTAGATGGCTGAATGGGAGCCTAAGTATGTGCGTGACCCATTTGGCTGGGGAATATAATCGCCGCCAATATTTGTTATTTGAATTTTATGGTTCGAGAGAGATTGAACCAACAGTCCTTCTTGCAGTGAGCGATGCTCGGTACATGATAGCAGAGTAAGCATTCCACCAAGTGGTATTAACCAAGGGGTGCAAGATTAGTATATATATGTATAGGTATGATGCGAATATATATATATATGTGCTTGTGAATATGGCTAATGTGTGTAACTAGTAGATATGGTAATAATAATAATTGCTTTGCGCCAAGTGGTATTAACCAAGGGGTGCACGTGTAGTATACATATATAGGGATGATGTGAAATTAATAGATATAGTAATAATGAGAAATAAAATAATCTTAGTGGGTAAAAGATTAACCGGTCGAATGGTGAATAATGTTATTTAGTTATATGGGATAAACTATTTCAATAACGTATTGTATAGGCGATACGGGTATACTACTAGTGACGTAGATGGTGGTAGGGTGACTTTGAACTAGTTATGCTGGGTAACATAACTAATATGGGGTAGATGTACGTTAGGCGTGCATAATAGATGAGAGATGAGAATCTCATGTGAGAGTCCAATAAGCTAACATGCACGTAATAGTTGCTAAAATAAATATATGTACAACTTCGGATCCGACTCATCTCTTGCTATTATTATCTCTTTTTCTCCCTATATATATATATATATATGTGTGTGTGTGTATTATATCAGGTGCCCAGCCACAAAGTAACTAGGCTTAAACACGTGGATCATTTAGCGAGCTGAGGCGGTTATGGGAGTTACTGGTCCTTGTCTTAGACGCCTCTATCATTTCCTTCAATTCTATTCAGAGATTTCTCTAAGGGCATGTTTCGCCCATTCTCAGCCGTTTCATTAGAGATTTTACTCAGTTTACTTTAGTAGTTTTTTTCTGTTACACTTGCGGATTTTGTGGTTTGTTGGTTCGAGACTTTGAACTATAATGTTTTATCTAGTCTGATTTATTTCAGTAGTTGATTCATGTCTTGTTTTTATTATATTTATATGGAATGTAAAGGGATTATATCTTAAAGAATCAAAATTTATTAATGGATTATTTGAGTATAATTAAAATTAAATATTTTGACACTTAACTTAATTATTTATTAGGTGATAAATAAAGAAAATTTGTTTTTTTCGAGAGTGATGCTAAGAATAAATCCACCGAACATTCTGTTTTAAATTTAATAAAGGAATGATCACTTGGTATTTAATTAGGAGGTATGTGTAACAACCTGAGGTCTTAGAGATGATAATTTATTTATTTTGGGGGAAATAAATATTATTTTATTTAGAGAATTATTAAATTGGCAATTGAGGCCAAAATTTGAAGTCGTTAGAAAGTGTGTTGAATGGCAATTCTGAGGTGGTAATTGTGTCCGGAAGGGTCGAGAAAGTCGAAATGACTGTACTTGGGGTCTATTTAGGTCCCGAAATAATTTTAAGTACGTTTGACTTGAATTAAAATTACCGAGTCGTTTAAAGTGTGTATTATCATTTAAAGCTGTGTATCTTGGGAGTTAGGGCTTAAAAGACTACGGGAGATTTATTTTTCTAAGAAAGAAAGAGAGATGAAGAAGAAAGAAGGAGAAAAGAGAGAGAGTGTATTTTCCGTCCAACACGCGATTTCGAGGACATATCAGACCCTACGAACCCGAGCCAAGTGATTAAACTTGCTAAATAATTGTTGTGTACCATTTATTGCATGATTTGTGGATTAAATCTTTGGGTTTTAGGTTTAGTTTATCAAAACCTAACTTTTGGGTACAAACTTAGATTTGTTATGTAAATCTTAAATTTGATGATAGAAATTAGTTTAAATGTATTCTAGGATGAATATTAATGATATATATGTGATTGGGTTGAAGAGAAATGAAGAGAATATGATTAAAATGAATTTTGGGGATTTTAGGCTAAATAAAAAGTAGCCATTTTCATGAGTTCTGCAGAGCCGAATCGATTCGGCCCCTTACCGAATCGATTCAGTAAAGTGTAGTTGCCCAGGTCTGACTGACCGAATCGATTTAGACCCCAGCCAAATCGATTCATCCTGAGATAGAATCCCAGGTCTGATGACTCGAATCGATTCACCTTGTTGGCCGAATCGATTCGCGGGGCAGAATCGATTCGAAATTGACCCGAATCGATTCGAAAACCGGTTTTTTTTAGGGATGCTTTTCTAGGGAGAATTTCATTCCGTTTTGTTCGAGGTTATCGATTGGAAACCTCTATAGGAATTATTTGGAGTATGTTTTGGAGACTTTTAGAGAGTTTCCCTTATAAGAAATTATTGGAGTCTTCTGACTTAAATCGAGGAATATCGATTAGAGATTTTGGTAAAATCTAAGTGGGGGAAGTCCACTATCATTGTAAATCCTATTTGGAGATAATTATTAAATTATTATGAAAGAATGATAATGAGTTTAGAGACACTAGCTCTTAGGACAAAATCCCAAATGGGATAACTTTTAAGGTTCATCCAATTCATTGAACCATATTATGGATTGAGAATCATAAACGTTTATAAATGTGCATTAGGATAAAGAATATCCTTAACTGAAATAGAATTGAGAGACAATTCATAATTAGAAGCGACACGTGAGCTTCAAGCGAGAAATAGTATAGTGTATACTAAGTGGGGAAGATGTGTGAGAATTGACGATTAGTATATCGAGAGGGAAATATACTAAACAATGACATTAATCTTATTACGCCTAAGAGCGTATAATAAATTGTGACACCCCGCCTAATTAAATACCGGGCGATCACTCCTTTATTAAATTAAATCAAGGTGAACAGTGCGGTTCATTCTTAGCATCACTGTCGTAAAAACAAACTTTCCAATTTAACACCCTAGATAATTAAGCTAAGTGTCAAAACCAAATTTTTAAACATTTATTTCCAAATTTTATTTAAAGAAAAAGGGTTTATTTTATTTTATTAACAAAGTGTAATAAATCATATTCACACCACAATAAACTGGAGCAAAAATCCAATATATAAAACATTCATCAACGAATGACAACAAGCGAGAAATAAAGTAAAACATCCATCCTGAACAAAATCCCATAATAGCGAAATAAGAAATAACTGAAATAGCAATGTCCCAACACAAAGAAAAATAATGGAAAGGGCTACACATGCCCATCTGAATGGAAATACCAAGAGTGGATCTGAATGAACGAAGTCGTCTAATCAAGAGACCTGCAACTCCCACCTAAGCTGCAGCGCGTTCCTTCCAAAAGATCCTAAGCAAGACGCCCCTGTCGCTGGGCACCTGAAATACATATATATATACAAGAGAGGGGGAGGGAGAGAGAAAACGGGTCAGATTCCGAAAGTGTGTATGATTTAAAATTAGTTTAGCAAGTATTTAAATTGATACAGGCCAATGCAACAACATATTAGTTCGACACTCTCTTGAGAAATTCTCACCTCTCTTCTAATGTGCACGCCTATCGTACTAACCTTCCCAGATGGTTTATCTTATCATATATGTCCTACAAACCTTCCCAAATAATTTAGTTTAACTTAACTTACTCATAAGTTTTCAAAACTGAACAATGTCATTGTTTAAATGGTTATTAACAAATTGTAGCACAACTCTCGTTTTAGCTCCATCAATTTATAAAGTTACCCGGTGACATATTGTACTCACAAAATAATCATTTTTAATAGGAGTCATCATCCATGTCCTACTTAACAAATCACAGTAGGCAGTTTAAATTTCATAATCTCGTATATATATTAACTACTCGGATAGTATATATATATAACAGCACCCCAACTAAAACTATGGTGCGTGCATACTTCCACTATCCAAACCCCATACCACTCATATCAAGGGGAATACGAATTCGGAATCACTCTCGAATCGTATTAACACATACACAAACAAGTGAGGCGAAGCATAGATTCCAAGTCTCTAAGAGGATGGCACATACTCGTGTCTCTTAGGACCGTCTGAACTATTTATTCCATAGCATGTACCAAGGATATCTATCTTCTAGGGTACAAGTCAATATCCCCCATAAAGGTCCCATCGAGATAAGACTTGCCCCAACGCGGTAACCTCAAGGATAGCAAGTAGCGCGGTATGTTTTTTCACATGCATATAATATATGTACACACATCATATAAATATACCACTTTCATCATATTAATATAGGTTCCTCTCATTACCCATAATTACCACATTTAACCTTAATTTCCCATTATTACGAATACGTATAAGGCTTCATCTCTAACCTTAACTCGAAGGGTTTTCTCACAAATTACGTGACACTAGTGGATTCTATCCATCCAAGTAATAAATTCAGTAAGTAGACTTCTATTCACTACCGTAGGTATTCTTCGTAACCCCTCACTTGAAAGATGGAGTTTGTCATTCCTCAGTCAATTATCCCTAAAGCATATTTATCGTCTCATGATAAAGTCCTCAACACTTATTCATATGTCCTACTGGTCTCCCCTATATCCCAAAACATTTTATTTAATATGCCCAAGAATTATTCTACGATAAATTAATTCAACTAATTAAACAAGGGAAAATAAGGGGCTGCCAGGAAGGGTCGATCAATCGACTGCTGGGGCTCGATCGATCGAACCTTCGATCGATCGACTATCTATGGTCGATCGATCGATCAAGCAGGTCTGCGAAAATTCTGCAGAAGTGCAGTTACGGGTTTCACCAAAATTCTTCATCCAAATTCATGTTTTCCAACCCTAATCGTCCCAAAACTTCTACTACAACCATTATAACATATTACCAGGTGTTTCTAACGTTAAGCATGCGTATATCCATCATTAAACATGATTAAACAATCCAAAATTTCATCTAAACATCAAGAACCCTAAGTTTTCTTAACTTTTGTTCTAATCAGTTTTCTCCAGAATTTCCTTCTACATAATCATCACAAATCCGTGGGTTAATCATCTACTTCACATATTAATTTCCAGAATAAGGTTATAATGATTCCTACATGCAACTCCCTATCAAAATTGGGATTTTCTTCATTTGATTATACTCCTAATCATTCCTACACTAATATGATTATTGCACTAACGAAAATATGCAAGTTAAACACTTGCCTGGGATTTCAGAGGTCTGGTTTCCTGCTGATAATGGTGTGGTTGCGTTCTCCTCCTCGCGATCTACGCGTTGGTGGTGACGGTGGTGTAAATGGTGGTGTTTTGGCCCTTGAACCTCCTTGAAAGGTCTCTCTTCTCTCTCTAATGGTCGTTCTAAGATTTTGCAGGTTCTAACCCTAAAAGGCTAACCTAACCAGTTGATAAAGGCTGCTAAAATTCGTGGGTTTAATTACCCCATTTTGTAAAATTACTAAAATGCCCTCCCGGGTCACTAATTTGGACTAAAAACACCCCGGGACCCAAACTAAACTCCCGGGTACACTTTTCTGACTATCTCGACCCTTCCGGACGCATTGGCGCACTCAAAACGACCATACGAACAACTTGTAAAATATTTACTTTTATATCTCAATAATTAGTCCCGACGCGACACGGGCGCGTCCCGACTAAAATTTCCAAAATTGTCATTTTCATTCACTCGTGACATTTATCATATATTACTATGCTCATAAGTAATATTCAACAATTTCATATAATTACTAACTCACGTCACGTTAATAATTATAACATAATTAATTTTTGGATTTTTTTATTAAATAATTTACTCGCATTAAATTTAATAAATCCCCAAATTAATATAGCATAAAAATACGGGGTATTACATACTTCCCCCCTAATAACGGAATTTCGTCCCGAAATTCGGAAAATAAGGCATACCTGGTAAGAATAAGTCTGGATATCTCTCGCGCATATCTGCCTCACGCTCCCAAGTGGATTCCTCCACATTATGATGTTCCCACTGGACCCGCACGAGTGGAACTATCTTCGACCTCAATCTCCTCTCACTGTAGTCTAGAATAGCTACCGGTCTCTCCTCGTAAGAGCTATCCGACTGTAAGTCGATCTCATCTATCGCAATGTGAGTATGGGCCATATCATCCCGAAGGTATCGTCTTAACGACGAGATGTGGAATACATCGTGGATGCGATGTAAATGTTCTGGCAAGCCCAACCTGTACGCTACTGGCTCAATTCTCTCGATGATGGGAAATGGTCCTACGTACCTCGGAGCCAACTTTCCCTTCTTCCCAAACCTCATCACTCCTTTCATAGGAGATACACGCAACAATACTTGATCTCCCACATTAAACTCCCGGAAGAACCGTTTCGCATCGGCGTAGCTCTTCTGCCTGTCTTGGGCTACTCGGATACGACTCCTGATTATCTCAATCCTCGCGGAGGTCTCCTGGATTACTTCTGGTCCCAATAACTTGTTGTCCCCCACCTCGAGCCAACAGGTTGGAGAATGACAAGGCCTTCCGTACAAAGCCTCAAATGGAGCCATGCCAATCCTAAACTGGTAGGAGTTATTATAAGCAAACTCTACCAGTGGAAGATGTGGCTCCCAACCTCCTCCGAAATCGAGGATACACATGCGTAGCATATCTTCCAACATCTGATTAGTACGTTCCGTCTGACCATCTGTCTGTGGGTGGTAAGCTGAACTCAGTCTCAACTCTGTACCCATAGCCTCCTGAAAACTTTCCAGGAAACGTGACACAAAAATCTTGTCTCTATCTGATACAATATTCAGGGGCACCCCGTGTAATCTGACAATCTCAGCGATGAACAACTGAGCATACTGACCCGTGGTATAATCTGTTCGCACCGGCAAAAAATGAGCCACCTTGGTCAAATGGTCTACAATCACCCAGATAGAATCATGGCCCCTCTGTGATGTAGGCAATCCTGTAATGAAATCCATGGAAATACTTTCCCACTTCCACGCAGGTACTTCCAATGGCTGAAGAAATCCCGACGGTTTCTGGTGGTCCACCTTCACCAGCTGGCAGGTAGAACATTTGGACAAAAATTCAGCGATGTCCTTCTTCATCCCACTCCACCAGTATTGTCGCATCATATCCTCGTACATCTTATCGCCTCCCGGATGGACTGCAAATCGGGACCCGTGAGAATGAGTCATCACTTCATGACGTAACTCTGCTCCTTCTGGAACCACTAATCTCCCATTAAACCGCAACCCTCCATCCGAACTAACAGAATAGGACTCAGCACCCTCGGCTAGAAGTCGTACAATCTCCTCCTGGCAAAACGGGTCTGTGGTTTGCGCCTGTATTACCCTTGTAACAATTTCGGGTGTGACTGACATGACGGATATGAACGAACGTGCTACTGCGTCCTGGTGACCCAACTCCTTCCACTTTGCTTTCCAGATGTCCGCTACATCGTCAACCGGTCTACGGTTCAACGCATCAGCAACTACGTTGGCTTTCCCCGGATGATACTGTATATCGAACTGGTAATCTTTCACAAACTCTAACCATCTGCGCTGACGCATATTCAGCTCTCGCTGAGTGAACAGGTACTGCAGTGACTTATGGTCTGTAAACAAACGAAATTTCTCGCCCAATAAATAGTGCCTCCAAATTCTCAATGCAAAGACGACCGCAGCTAACTCCAGGTCGTGGGTGGGGTAATTCTTCTCATGCGGCTTAAGCTTGCGGGAAGCAAAAGCTATAGCCTTCTCTTCCTGCTGAAGTACTCCCCCAAGTCCTCGTAAGGACGCATCTATGTAAACCAGGTACTCTACACCCGGCTTCGGTAAAGCAAGGACTGGTGCCGAAGTAAGCTTGTCCTTCAGCTCGTCGAAAGCCAACTGACAAGCGTCATCCCAAACATATGGTACCCCCTTGCGAGTCAGATTCGTCAATGGACCCGCTATTTTGGAGAATCCCCGAATGAATCTCTTGTAGTATCCGGATAATCTCAAGAAACTACGTACTTCTGTCGGTGTCGTGGGCTGCCCCCACTCCCTCACCGCTGATACTTTGCTCGGGTCAACTGCTATCCCCTGCTCAGAAACAACATGGCCCAAGAATTGTACCTCTCGCAACCAGAATCCACACTTCTCGTACTTAGCATACAACTGATGTTCTTGTAGAGTCTGAAGAACCTGCCTCAAGTGTTTGGCATGCTCCTCCTCGGAGTGTGAATATATCAAGATATCATCTATGAAGACGATGACGAACTGATCCAAGAACTCTCTGAACACTCGGTTCATCAAGTCCATGAAAATGGCTGGGGCATTTGTGATTCCAAACGGCATCACCCTGAACTCATAGGACCCATATCTCGACAAGAAGGCAGTCTTTGAAACATCCTGCTCTCTAATCCTTAGCTGATGGTACCCCGACCTTAGATCTATATTCGAAAAGAAAGTTGCTCCCCTCAACTGGTCGAATAGGTCATCGATTCGAGGCAACGGATATTTATTCCGTATCGTGACCTTGTTCAACTCCCGGTAGTCCACACACAGCCTCAGTGAACCATCCCTCTTCTTCACAAACAACACTGGAGCGCCCCAGGGTGAGGTACTTCTGCGAATGAAGCCCTGACCTAACAGCTGCTCAATCTGATCTCGTAGCTCTCGCATCTCTGCTAGAGCCATACGGTATGGTGCGCGCGCTATAGGTCTCGTATCCGGCACTAAATCTATAACGAAGTCTATCTCGCGACTGGGCGGTAGGCCTGGTATCTCCTGAAACACATCGGAAAACTCCCTAACAACTGGGATCGAGTCCAAAGGAATCACAACCTCCTTAGAGTTATCCTCCTCAATGTAATATAAATGAGCGGTCGAACCTCCCTCTGGGCGAGGCATCGCCACTACAAACATCTCTTGCCCCGGAATGGCAAAACCAATGCTCCCACCGAAGCAATCAATCATGGCTCTATGAGATGCGAGCCAATCCATACCAATAATCACCTCATGCTCGTGCATGTATAAGACTAGCATGTCTGCAGGTAATACTAAGCCACCGATCTCAACCCCTACACCCCGGCATATAAAGAATATAAGTGACCCACTCCCCAGTGGTGAGTCGACACATGTCACGGTGCTCTCTGCTGTGGCTAACAATCCTAAGGACTTCGCAAAATGCGTGGCTATAAAACAGTGCGTTGCCCCCGTATCAAACAAAACTTTACCCATAGTACCATGGATATGAAACATACCCTCAATCGCGGGTGGTGCCTGCGGAGCTGCTGCCTGGTGGACGTTATAGACACGCCCATACTGTAACTGCCCCTGCTGCACTGGAGCTGCCGGAATGGCTGGTAGGGCTGGCGCTTGGGCTGGAGCTGGAAGGGCAGGTGGAAAGAGTGGTCTCTGTGGCTCATTACGGGCTCCCTGCTGCTGTGGGGCCCTATCGCCCTCTGGGCAATCCTGACGCCTGTGGCCATGTTTACCGCACCCAAAACATCGGCCCTTGAAGTTACCTCCCCTCTATCCCTGCTGACCACGACCCTGCTGGCCGTTACCCCCACGCCATTGGCCCTGTTGGCCCTGATTCGCACGCTGTTGGCCCTGCTGGCCCTGATGCTGACCCTGCTGTCGGTGCTGGCCCGGATGGCCCTGCTGATTAGGCTGACCCTGCTGGCCCTGCCTATATCCCCCATTTCCCTGCCTGGAATCACCCGAACGGAATGGCTTAGCAAGGTCCCCCTGATGGGAACTCTGCTCGTGCTGACGAGTCTGTCCATGAGATGGTGCCCCACCGGCACCGTTACCCCCTGTCCTGCCCTGCTGGCTGGACTCTCCTGCTCTCTTGCTTCCCTGAAGATGGAAGCGGTGATCCTGGCAATGAAGTAACGCGGCATTGAGCACATCAGTGAATGTACTCAAGGATAAATTCCCAATAAGGTGCTGACGGATCCTCCAAGCTAATCCGTCTACAAACAGCAAAATCTTTTTGCTCTCAGTAGGTGCCTCATCTGGCACAATGGTAAGAAGTCTCGTGAACTCCTCCTCATACTCTGCTATAGTAAGGTTTTCTTGCTTCAGATTTAGTAATTTCCTCCTCATCTCAGTCTGCACTGCGGGTGGAAAGTACTTGCGGTCAAACCGTTCCCAGAACATCTGAATAGGGATCGTGTCCCTTTCCTCCAAAGTAGTAGTGGACTCCCACCACTTTAACGCGGCTCCCACCAGCTTAAAGGAAGACAACAACTGCTTTTGTACCTCGGTGCACTCATACATACGGAGATGCCGCTGGATGTCTTTCTTTCATTGGCTGACCGTGACAATATCGGAGCTACCAGAGAACTCAGGGGGATGTGCTTTCTGAAAAGCATCTCGAACCCTCTCCCATGCAGATGGAATCTATGCTGGTACTGGCGCCACTGCCTGAACCTGAGGTGGAGCCTGCTGAATCACTGCTATCGCGGCATTCACCGCCTGAGCAACGATGGCGGCTACTTCATTAGCATTCATTGTGCCGGGTGCCGGAGCTGCTGGCTGCTCGGCCTGGGCACGCCTATCTCTCAGAGCACGTCTCGGAGGCATCTGAAATGTGAAAAAGTTTATTAGTCTACAGTTATCAACAAATATCGAATAGCTGAAGACTTAAACGTAAAAGCAGGAATACAACAATCCTAAAAATAGGGCTCTATAGCAAAAACGTTAAGCTGAAAGCGAAATAAGCCGTACAGATCCTATGGACACTAGAACCTGATGCTCTGATACCACCTGTGACACCCCGCCTAATTAAATACCGGGCGATCACTCCTTTATTAAATTAAATCAAGGTGAACAGTGCGGTTCATTCTTAGCATCACTGTCGTAAAAACAAACTTTCCAATTTAACACCCTAGATAATTAAGCTAAGTGTCAAAACCAAATTTTTAAACATTTATTTCCAAATTTTATTTAAAGAAAAAGGGTTTATTTTATTTTATTAACAAAGTGTAATAAATCATATTCACACCACAATAAACTGGAGCAAAAATTCAATATATAAAACATTCATCAACGAATGACAACAAGCGAGAAATAAAGTAAAACATCCATCCTGAACAAAATCCCATAATAGCGAAATAAGAAATAACTGAAATAGCAATGTCCCAAGACAAAGAAAAATAATGGAAAGGGCTACACATGCCCATCTGAATGGAAATACCAAGAGTGGATCTGAATGAACGAAGTCGTCTAATCAAGAGACCTGCAACTCCCACCTAAGCTGCAGCGCGTTCCTTCCAAAAGATCCTAAGCAAGACGCCCCTGTGGCTGGGCACCTGAAATACATATATATATACAAGAGAGGGGGAGGGAGAGAGAAAACGGGTCAGATTCCGAAAGTGTGTATGATTTAAAATTAGTTTAGCAAGTATTTAAATTGATACAGGCCAATGCAACAACATATTAGTTCGACACTCTCTTGAGAAATTCTCACCTCTCTTCTAATGTGCACGCCTATCGTACTAACCTTCCCAGATGGTTTATCTTATCATATATGTCCTACAAACCTTCCCAAATAATTTAGTTTAACTTAACTTACTCATAAGTTTTCAAAACTGAACAATGTCATTGTTTAAATGGTTATTAACAAATTGTAGCACAACTCTCGTTTTAGCTCCATCAATTTATAAAGTTACCCGGTGACATATTGTACTCACAAAATAATCATTTTTAATAGGAGTCATCATCCATGTCCTACTTAACAAATCACAGTAGGCAGTTTAAATTTCATAATCTCGTATATATATTAACTACTCGGATAGTATATATATATAACAGCACCCCAACTAAAACTATGGTGCGTGCATACTTCCACTATCCAAACCCCATACCACTCATATCAAGGGGAATACGAATTCGGAATCACTCTCGAATCGTATTAACACATACACAAACAAGTGAGGCGAAGCATAGATTCCAAGTCTCTAAGAGGATGGCACATACTCGCGTCTCTTAGGACCGTCTGAACTATTTATTCCATAGCATGTACCAAGGATATCTATCTTCTAGGGTACAAGTCAATATCCCCCATAAAGGTCCCATCGAGATAAGACTTGCCCCAACGCGGTAACCTCAAGGATAGCAAGTAGCGCGGTATGTTTTTTCACATGCATATAATATATGTACACACATCATATAAATATACCACTTTCATCATATTAATATAGGTTCCTCTCATTACCCATAATTACCACATTTAACCTTAATTTCCCATTATTACGAATACGTATAAGGCTTCGTCTCTAACCTTAACTCGAAGGGTTTTCTCACAAATTACGTGACACTAGTGGATTCTATCCATCCAAGTAATAAATTCAGTAAGTAGACTTCTATTCACTACCGTAGGTATTCTTCGTAACCCCTCGCTTGAAAGACGGAGTTTGTCATTCCTCAGTCAATTATCCCTAAAGCATATTTATCGTCTCATGATAAAGTCCTCAACACTTATTCATATGTCCTACTGGTCTCCCCTATATCCCAAAACATTTTATTTAATATGCCCAAGAATTATTCTACGATAAATTAATTCAACTAATTAAACAAGGGAAAATAAGGGGCTGCCAGGAAGGGTCGATCGATCGACTGCTGGGGCTCGATCGATCGAACCTTCGATCGATCGACTATCTATGGTCGATCGATCGATCAAGCAGGTCTGCGAAAATTCTGCAGAAGTGCAGTTACGGGTTTCACCAAAATTCTTCATCCAAATTCATGTTTTCCAACCCTAATCGTCCCAAAACTTCTACTACAACCATTATAACATATTACCAGGTGTTTCTAACTTTAAGCATGCGTATATCCATCATTAAACATGATTAAACAATCCAAAATTTCATCTAAACATCAAGAACCCTAAGTTTTCTTAACTTTTGTTCTAATCAGTTTTCTCCAGAATTTCCTTCTACATAATCATCACAAATCCGTGGGTTAATCATCTACTTCACATATTAATTTCCAGAATAAGGTTATAATGATTCCTACATGCAACTCCCTATCAAAATTGGGATTTTCTTCATTTGATTATACTCCTAATCATTCCTACACTAATATGATTATTGCACTAACGAAAATATGCAAGTTAAACACTTGCCTGGGATTTCAGAGGTCTGGTTTCCTGCTGATAATGGTGTGGTTGCGTTCTCCTCCTCGCGATCTACGCGTTGGTGGTGACGGTGGTGTAAATGGCGGTGTTTTGGCCCTTGAACCTCCTTGAAAGGTCTCTCTTCTCTCTCTAATGGCCATTCTAAGATTTTGCAGGTTCTAACCCTAAAAGGCTAACCTAACCAGTTGATAAAGGCTGCTAAAATTCGTGGGTTTAATTACCCCATTTTGTAAAATTACTAAAATGCCCTCTCGGGTCACTAATTTGGCCTAAAAACACCCCGGGACCCAAACTAAACTCCCGGGTACACTTTTCTGACTATCTCGACCCTTCCGGACGCGTTGGCGCGCTCGAAACGACCATACGAATAACTTGTAAAATATTTACTTTTATATCTCAATAATTAGTCCCGACGCGACACGGGCGCGTCCCAACTAAAATTTCCAAAATTGTCATTTTCATTCACTCGTGACATTTATCATATATTACTATGCTCATAAGTAATATTCAACAATTTCATATAATTACTAACTCACGTCACGTTAATAATTATAACATAATTAATTTTTGGATTTTTTTATTAAATAATTTACTCGCATTAAATTTAATAAATCCCCAAATTAATATAGCATAAAAATACGGGGTATTACATAAATATAAAAATAATGTGACAGGTATACCTTATATGATGTGATGGTGGATGTATACCTTATGTGATGGTGTGTATATATATATATATATATATATATATATATATATATATATATATATATATATATATATATATATATATATATATATAGTGAAGCATACCCCCTCCTTGCTATCATTGGGAAGTTGCGTGCGATGAGGGTGAGCATCCTGGCTCAAAGAGCAGGGTGTGGATATTCCCCAGGTCATAGTCATCCATGGTAATTATTATGTGATATATATATATTTATTTTGGGGTTGATAAGTCGGGCGTATGTGTCGTTCTCACTTGCCGGTTCGGAGCTATGATCGCTTCCCGGGACGTTGTGTGCGTGAGTTGATCAAGAGGTGGGTGTCGTTGAACCCCACCAGGTGGCCCCAGTTTGCTAAGTGTATGGGCAACTGGAAGATGATAGCATCTGAGCATGCGTCCTCGAGTTATATCTCGGTTGGATAGTTATTATATTATGGATGTGATTGGTACTTGGGTATCGAGGGCATAATGGGCCTCACCGACCAACATTGCCAATAAGTAGTGTATCGGGGGGTTCCTTGTTTGGATTTCGCTTCAGCAAGATATCCCACAAATGAAGCTCAGTGTAATGTTGTAAATTGGGGAGAAGTTAGTCCTTAATGCTCATATTTATATATATATATATCACCTATCCCGACAATCGACAGTGCCAGGAGTAGTGTAACGGGGGGTTCCTTGTTTGGATTTCTCTTCGGCGAGACGTCCCACGCATGAAACGCCGTGTACTACTGAGAATTGGGAATAATAATTAATTAAAATGGAGTAATAAGAACTTGGGTTACATGCATCATGCATTGAGGGCATAATGAATCTCGAAGATCAATACTGTTAGGAGTAGTGTAACAGGAGGGTTCCTTGTTTGGATTTCGCTTAGGTGAGACGTCCCACGCACGAAATGCAGTGCAGTATTGAGAACCGGGAAAAGTTTAGTCCTTAGCATTGGATGCTAATAACTCATATATATATGTTTACATGCCAAATAAGGGCATAACTAGAATCTGAGAAATTCTAGTAAAAGAGAATGTTTATGTATTGTGATTATGTTAAATTGAGGATGGTTGTGTAAACTTTATATGTTCAATAAATGAACAAATATAAAGAGAACTATAACATTAAATGTTAAATTATATGATTTAGATGGAATTTAGATGAGTGTAGACTGCGAGGTAAGTTAGATGATCTTAATCGAATATTTATTTTGGGATCTAGTTAGATTTATTTGCCTAATTAGATTTGGGCATTTATTTGGAGATCACGTGCATACGTTTAGTTGTGCGCTATAGTTGAGAGGTGAGTTGGATTATTATGGAGAGGGCAACTCCATTAAATCATGTCATAATGCACTTATAATTCCTATGCATTTTAATGCACTTGCTATAAAATGTTTTCAACTCGGGCTCTGACCCGTTTATATTTTCTCCCTCTATGTATATATATTGTATTACTTTAAGTGTTCCTTCGCAAGGACGCCATTGATGTTTATCCATCCAGTGTACTCGTGGAGTTGTGGCAGTAGCGGACTGTTGCGGCACTTTACCTTAGTCGATTCCTATCTTTTGTAAATCTAGATTACGATTCAGTTGTATATTTAGGTCTATACTCTAGTGTTGTAGTTTAACACTTTATATTTCCCCTTCTCAGATTTATTATATTGTCTGTTACCCGACAGCATATTCGGGTATTTTATTTACACATTATATTACACTCTTTTATATTATTGGAGCTTGCATGTTTCTCTCATCATAGTTAGATGTGTATTGTTGGTAAATGGTTGCATGGTTGGTTTTATTTGGTGTTAAATAAAAGTTTTAAATTTTTGGCAATCCGCTTTTAATGGTTTCGGGTAGTTAGCCTTATATTATTGTGTGTTGTCAGTTAATGTTGAGTGTGTGCCATCTGAGATACCTGATTTAATGTAGTATAGCGCTGGCCACCCGTTATTATTTTGAGCGGGTTTTCACAGTGTGTCACAGCAACTCTCTCAAAATAGTATCAGACCGGAAATGTAGCTAAGTGAGCAAGATCATCCGGAGGACAAGCGAAATTAATAAATAAATTTATTAGTATCTTACAGATTAGTATTATAAACAAAATTTTAGATAACTAATAATTAACGCACTATTGTAAAAAAAATTAAATTTAAACAAATGGGATTACATATGAACGTTTAGATATTGAGCGAGTATACCTAGCAAACCTCGTTACCTAGCACCTAGTCACAAATGCAGTCATAGGTGGTCTACCAGCTCTCCCCATTTAATGAATCTGTAACAAAATATGGGAATAATAATTTAAAATGAGAATAATCTTCAGAACTTAATAAATTAAACTGGGTAGAAAAACACGTCCACTCCAAACCGTGAGTTGTTGTAATCAACAGTCTGGTTAGGTTGTAAGTTATTAAAAATCACGACAAATCCAAATCATGACATATTGAATCATCACGGTTGTCTTAGGCCATTGATATGGAAAATTTATTGGTCTATTTCACCCGTGAATATGAGTGCCACGGATGAACTTGGTCGTGAAAATCCATTAACTACGGTTACGAGAGACCTTGGGGAATCCAATTTAAATAGACATGTATAAAAACTAGGGTTTGATTTTGTACATTAACTTAGGGTTCATTTTTTACGAAAACTAGGGTTTGGTTATGGATTTATGGATTAGACATGTATAAAAACACATGTATGTATATATATATATATATATATATTAGATAAGTACAAATACCAAGTATATAATTTAGACATCTATAAATACACAAGTATATAGATTAAACATGTAGAAAAATACAAGTATATAGGTTTGAAATACATACCTACTTATTTTGTGGGTTATGGAGTTTGGGATTGGTTATGAATTTATGGAATTAGGGTTTGATTTTGGAGTTAGGGTTTGGGGTGTTAGTAGTTGAAAGAAAAGAGTAGAGAGAGAAAGGGATAAAAAAATGAAGTATTTTTTAATTTGGGTTTATATAATAGATTTTGAAATTGTGGTAATGATTTTTTTGGTGTTAGTGAGATGTATAGTTGATTTTGGTGGTGTTTTGAAGTAAGTGGTGTTAATGATATTATTTTTAGGTGGGAATATCACCGCCCTTATATTATACATATCTATATTTATATATTTATATATTTTATGAAAATGAATGTAATGTGTTATGGATTTAGACAATATATTTAAAGATATATATATAGTTTTTGTAATGATCCTCAAACCCTAGGAAGCCGCAGACATATAAGAAGCCAAGACCACAAGTAAAGGCCTGAGTGAGGAACGCAACCTTGGACTTATATACCGCAGAAGTAAAGAGGACGACCACGACTGATGACATAGCCTACTTAAGTCATAACTTGAGAAACAAGTCTTGGAGGTTCTAGAAGACTTTTTGAAAAGGGTATTTAAGTAAAGGTGATGTCATAAAGGAAACCGTAGGTTCCCTATCAATTTCTATAAATAGCAACCATTGGTACACCTTCTAAATATGGTAAAACCATATCTCCCACTTTAAGAGAGTGGAGAAGTTGTCGAAGAAAAAGGTTGTGGAATTATTCTTACAGATTTGTCGATCTTCTGTGGTGTATGTATTTTTCTGGATTTGATTATGTATTTTTTTCGTATTTGTAGAAGATCTTGCATGCTGGTCACTGTTGTAATGAACTTTGTGGCTTGTTTTTATGAAATGATGGATTTCTATTGGTAAAATAAACATCATGAAATTACCATGGGATTAATTACTAGAGTTAGTCATTCAATATGTATTTTTAATTTATACTGGAAGATATTGACACACACACACACACACACACACACACACACATATATATATATATATATATATATATATATATATGAAAAATAAAAATAATGTAAGGGAAACAAGACATTTTACATATTACCATTTAGTATGGAGGAGGTAACTCTAAGTTCAGGGCGCAACTCTTAATCAATCCACTACGCCCAAGCGAGTACGTTTACATACTCCCGGAGAGTAGCCTGATGACCTCTCATGCCACCCTGCACCTAATGAAAATCTTACTGTGGAATGCTAGAGGTGTGGGTCGCCCCACTTTTTTCCCCAGAACTTTCCAACTATGTCATCCGTCATCGGCCCCATATTCTGGTCATTCTAGACACTCATCTTGATGCTCGACGATCTATTCGGGAGATTGGGCGCCTTCCTTTCCGCAATCATATTGTTTCCCCGGATCTTGGTCAATCTGGTGGTATATGGATCTTATGGATTGATGGTCAGATCACGGTCAATGAGGTTACACTTTCTCCTCATTTTATTCATGTCATGGTTCGCTACGATCCAGACGCCGGTCCCATGGAATTTACGGCCATTTACATGCCTCCTCAGCCGCTCACACAATCTGAGGTATGGGAACACTTGAATCACCTTTCTACTACTATAACCCAGCTTTGGTTACTCCTTGGGGATTTTAATACAATTTTAGGGCCGTATGAAAAGTTAGGAGGTCAGCCTTTTCACCTTGCACGTGACAATGCTATAAAGAATTTTATGAAAGCACATAACATTTTTTATCTTGGTTTTCCTGGTCCTGTTTTCACCTGGAAATCTAATACGTCCTTCGGTCACCATGCGTGTGAGTGTTTGGATAGGGGCCTTTCCAATGTATTGTGGTGGGATGCATTTCCAAATACTAGTGTGACACATCTCCCGATCGCAAGCTCAGATCATTGTCCCCATTTACTCGATTGTCATCCGCCAACCATTCGCATGATTCCACGATTTATTTATTGTTCGAAATGATCTTCCTACCAATCCTTTCTTGACTTAGTACACTATCATTGGTCCCATATTAATAAAGGATCGTCTACCACCCGCTTTATTCACAAAACGCATCTTTTTCGTCATACATCTTTTATATGGAGGCACAGAGTTTTTAAGAACATGACTCACAACATATCTCTGCTTCAACAACAGCTCTAGCACACTCGTCTCCTCATTCAGAATCATCCCCAGCCAACCTTACTTACTCAGGAGTACGATCTTCAACAAAAATTGTCCCATTACCTTGCTCATGAAGCCTTATACTGGAAAAATAAGTATAATCTTCACTGGACCCTCGAGGGTGATCTTAACACCAAAATTTTGCACGCTCATGTCTATCAACACTAACGAATTAATATTTTTCCATCTTTATCCCCGACACTGACTGGCATAAAACCATTGCTTCCATTAACACTCAATTTTGACTTTTTTACACTACCCTCTTCAAAAAGCTGATCCTACCCAGTCTACTTCTGCTTACCCATTTACTCGTCTAACGATTGCTGATAAACTCTCTTTATCTGCACCTGTAACAAAAGAGGAAATTTCATCAACGCTCAAGAAAATGGGACGGAATAAATCCCCAGGTCCTGACGGGCTTGCCGTTGAATTATACCTAAACCACTGGTCAGAAATCAAAACCACCGTGTGTTCTCTTATATTCGACTTCTTTGTCTCTGGAGTCATGCCTCACCAAATTAAGCATACACTCCTCATCTTCATTCCTAAGCATCCGCACCCAGCGCAGGTTTCTCGCTTCCAACCCATTATTCTTTGCAATGTTATCTACAAAACTATTTCATCTCTCATAGTGGCCCGTCTTCGTCTTCTTATGGCATACCTTATCTCTCCATATCAATCAGCCTTCGTGCCTCAATGACATATCTAGGACAATATCCTTATCTCTCATAACATGCTTCAATCCATACAAATCTAAAGCACGCAAGGGCAGTTGTGCCATAAAGATCGACCTCAAAAAAGACTTTGACCAAATGGAATGGTCTTTTCTTCGTTGGGTTCTCCAACAGCACGATTTTCTTATTCTTGGATTTCCTACATTCAGGCTCGCATTTCCACCGCTCCTTCTAAACCTTAATCAATGGGCACCTAGGGCCTATATTCCTCTCTTACCGTGGCCTCTGCCAGGGGGATCCTTTATTCCTTCCTCTCTTCATCCTAGGGCTCGACGTCCTTCTTAGGAAAATTTATTTCGAATGTTTCCACAAGCACATGACTGCCCTTCGTCCCTAAAAAACTAGGCCTCGCATTCCAGGGCTTGGTTTTGCTGAAGACTGTATATTCTTTCTTCATTCGACCCCTTCTACCATACCCCACTTCTGAGACATCCTGAATTTTTTTTCTCACATCACAGGACAAGAAATTAATAGAGATAAATCCATAATCACCTTTAGCAAAGCAACGCCACCTTAGGTTAAGCGTTCGACGCTTCGTCTCCTTGGTTTTCATCGTAACCCTGGACAAGATAGGTATCTCAGGCTCCCCCTTATTACGGGTCGTGGTACGCGTTATTTATTTCACAATCTCATTATAGACCTGGACGCTAGGTTATATACATGGTACACCCATTTCCTATCCTATGCGGGTCGTGCCACCCTTATCAATGTTGTCTCTACTTCTCTTCCTTCCTAAAGTATGTCAGCCTTTTCGCTGCCCAAAGTAATTCTCTTATATCTCACCACTAAAATCAAGTCTTTTTTCTAGAACTCCTCCACGTCTTCTCATAAGATGCGTACTATCCCATGGTCTACTATTACCATTCCCAAGAACTTAGGGAGACTCATAATTAAAAATCTGCATGATCTTAACATGACTTTTATGCTCAAGCTTCTGTGGAAGCTATTCAGTGAGCATGATACTCTTTGGTCTCGCATTCTTAAGCATAAATATTATCCTTTTTCTTAGATTCTTGAAGCTCATTGCTCTTCCAATGCTTCCTGGTTCTGGAATCAAGTCGTTAAGATCCTCCCCATATTCCATCTAGTAATTAAATGGAGTATTGGAGTGGGCTCGATCTCTCTCAAGCATCATATTTGGGTTCTTCACAAACCTCTCAAAACCCAATTCCCATACCTCTCCCCCACTGATAATGAAATCCCCGTATCTCGCTTTGTCACTAACCATCACTAGGATCTTCTATCTTTGGCTCACTATGTCCCTCCTGAATTTATGTTATACATATAGGTTATTCCTATCTCCCTATCTGTAGCTCGGGATCCCCCTACCGGTGGCCCAGCAACTCCCACCACCTAACGATCAAAGCGACATGTCAGTGGTTGAACCATAATGCTATCTGTCAGCACACCCCTTTCCCTGCCCTGGCATTGCCTTTAGCGCAGCCACCTCCCGCCAATGTTAAAAACCTTTTTATGGTTCTTCATCCATCAAAGCCTTCCCATTGTAGACTGCCTGCACTATTTTCACAAACTCCCATCGCCTGACTTTCCTTTATGTGGGCTTTAGGATTCAAACTCCCATATTTTCACGGCCTGCCCGACATTTGATCAGCTCCGTCTCTCTTCTGATGTTATAGATGCCTCTCATTTATCTATTCTCTGAGGCCTTCGCTCTTACAACCAGTAGTCATATCCTTCGACTCCGACTGTCCGGATTTTTTTCCTACTCCAAACCTTATGGATTGCTCGGAATGATGCACTCTTTCAGCACAAACCTATTCTTCCGACTCTAATCTGCCATGAGATCTCTGACCAGATTGTCCAATTTTGTTCCTCTATCACTATCCTTCTTCCTCTTTTAGCACATCATCTAAACCACTTTCTTATTATTTGGACGCCTTCTTCCCACCCATTTTTTAAATATAATACAGAAGGTGCCCGATCCCACGTCATAGGGCTTGCATCTATTGGTGGACTTATTAAGAATTCTCAGGGCCAATTTATTCTTGGTTTTAGTACTAACATTGGCTATGTGTCATATTTATCAGCTGAGCTTTGGGAAATTTATAATGTACTTGATTTAGCTATTAAGACGGGCCTAAAATGTATTGAAATAGAAACAGATTGTCAAACTGCATTCCACATGCTTACCAGGAATTCAGCCCGGCCTCCAGCTCACGAGGACCTGACCAGGATCACTCATGAAGGCTTCCCCGGTTTCATCATATCACACTCAACCTCTATTTCAGAGAATCCAACTCCTGATATCTTAGCTACTATGTCTGTAAATAGTTCGTTTTGTTTTCAAGTCATTACGTCTGCTCCTCAGTTTTTACTTTCTAGTTTGCAGTTTTATTAGAGTCCGTTGGGTGCAACTAGGTCTGCTTCTCGAAACATCTCATGCAAAATACCGTTGTTTTAATTTCGATTTCTGTTTTGTGAAAAAAAACTCCAAGCTCAGGGCAGTCATTTTACCCACATATGAAATTTTGTTTCATTTAAATATTATACCAGTTTTTAATATTACAAAGAGAAGAATTATTGTACAACAAAATTGAAACTTGACCTCCTTATAATAAGAAGAATTGTTTAGGATCATATTTTGACCCTTATAAATATAAGGGCTAGAAGATTAAATATAAATTTTGTGGTGTTTAAGTTTTAAGTTCTCTCGCATCTATTTAAGACTAGTTTTACTCATGCTCCAATTATTTTTAGTCTTGCATAACTAGGCATGTGTGTAGTGAATAACTTGCATATATGTTCCTGTATTAAGTTAGTAAATTATATGTTTGTTATTTCTAGCAGACATAACTAAATTGGTTTCACCCATCTATAAAAGCATTCTAACGAATTAATCCAGCACTGTAAAATTAACCTTACTTTAATCTAATATTAGTATTGAATTAGATAGTAGTGCTAAAACTGTGCAATGACAGCTTAAACATTGAAGAGATGGGCTGATTATGTGGGTATGTGTACCAATAATAGAAATAAAATTAATAATGTGAGCATTACATACCAAATACACCGTACTTAACTGTTGTCCAATGCATGGGGATGAACGAATAATAAGAGCAAGGAAAGTATTTTTTTTTGGGTGTGGCTATCCCCACACCCTTAAGTCTACCCCCACACCCTATCCTCACCTTCTTATATACAAAGACATAAATACCCTCACCTTCTTATATATAACAAAACAAAATATTTTTAACAAATAAAAACAATTTATAACAAAGAAACAAAATTTTAAAAAAAATTATAAACAACAGTTTTTGGGGGTTAAAACAACAGCTTTTTTCCAAAAAAACATTTTTTGAAATTAAAACAGTTTTTATCAAAATTAAAATAGTTTAAACGAAAACACTTTTTTAACAAAATAAAAACTGGTTATAACAAAAAATAGTTTAAAAAAACAATTTCTAACAAAACAAAACAGTTTTTAATAAAATAAAAACAGTTTATAAAAACTTTTATTTAACAAAATAAAAACTGTTTATAACCGAACACTATTTTTTAAAAAAACTTCTAACAAAAATAAAAACAGTTTATAACAAATAAGCAATATCCTTACAAAAAAATAGTTTTTAAAGAATAAAAATATTTTAAAAAAATTAAAAAAACACTTTAGTGAAAAAAAAAACAAATTTAACAAAAAATCAGTTTTAAAAGAACAAAAATAGTTTTCAGAAAATGTTTTTTAACAAAATAAAAAACAACATTAATACTAAAAACTTTTCGTGGAGAAATTTCATATTTAGCCATGAAAAATGTACCAAAGTATAACAAGCTGACTAATTTGTAATAAAGTCTAAAATAAATAAAAAAATGTTAAGGGGTAAAGTCAAAAAAATCCAAATAATATTATTAATAACAATAATTATTATACTAATTATACTAATAACCATACATGTAAAACACAATATTCTTAAAAACTATTTTTTCTTCACTAAAGTGTTTTTATTTTCTAAAAACTGTTTTTTAATATTTCTTTGTTATAAACTATTTTTATTTTATTAAAAACTCTTTTGTTTTCTTAGAAATTGTTTTTATAAACTAATTTTTATTATAAAATGTTTTTATTTTGTTAAAAAATTGTTTTCGTTTAAACTACTTTATTTTGTTAAAAACAGTTTTAATTTCAAAAAAATGTTTTTTTTTGTAAACAACTATTTGTTCATTATAAGCCTTTTTTAACCGCCAAAAACTATTTTTTATTTTTTAAACATTTTGTTTCTTTGTTATAAACTATTTTTATTTGGTAAAAAATATTTTTTTAAACCCGATTTTTTGTTAAAAACATTTTTTATTTTGTTACCAAATGTCACTTTTCGTGTAAAAAAATTCATATTTAGTGACGAAAAATGTAGCAAAGCCTAATAAATTCATAAAAATGAACTCTAATTTATTAAAATAATTAGTAATGTGTTAAAGTCAAAAATCGAAATAACAATAATTATAAAAAATTAAATTTTATCTTAAAGTATAAATTTTATCTAACGTAAAATATAATATTATTTTAGGTTAGATAAAATAATATTATTTTTAGGGAATAGCCACACCCTAAAATTAAACAAGTGAAATAAGATTAAATCCACACATATTTTAATTTCACTTAAACCAATTTAACTCAAGTACTAGAAATTTGCCTAAGTCATATTTTCAATATTACCAAATTAGGCTAAACCAATTTCATCAAATTAAGTGATGACTTGAATTAAATTAACATAAACATTACCCAAATTAATTTAGCACCAAATTAAACAAGTAGTGATATAAACCAAATTTTATCTTTTTACCTAAGCAAGTGTTCTGGGTGAATTTTGTAAAAGATAAAATAAATAAATAAATCACTACGCCGCGATGTATGAGGAAAAACCCACGACAGGAAAAAAATCTCGGACGACCCTGGCCTTAAGTCCACTAAGTATGGTTTTACAATTACAAAACAAATGACTTACTCCCTCGACTCGACCCTTTTCAAGCCTTGACGCATATTCTTGTAAGCACCTCCTCCTAGTCAACAACCCCGAAGATCCACCGGAATCTTGAAATTCACCAACAGACTTTTAGGTACACCGTCAACCACACATGGTGCCTTTCACCGTGTGAGAATGCCGCAGAAAAATAACGAACTTCTTCCTTGAGGGATGTAGAAGTAAACCCAAACTTCTCTTCTTCAAGGTGTAGATATAAATCGGTGTCAAACACTCCAAGCAATGATATATATATATATTGAAACTTGGAATAAACAATATGGATGGAAACAAGAGTGTTTAATGAATTTTTTCTTGAAACATAGACACTCAAAACATGAACTTTTTCTTGGAAAATTGAACTCTCAAAACTCTCTCTAGGAGATGGAATAATATAAAAAAGTTAGTTCAAAAGAGTTGGTTCCCGCACTAAGTAGTTATGTCAAAAGATAGTGGGGAAAAGTGGAAAAACTGTCAAAAATGCCCAAAATAACTGTTCCCGACAAATTTCGTTCGAATGACTTTTAGTTCGAACGGTTTTACTAACGAGGTTCCAGAATGAAAAAAGGAAAATCGTAAGAAATCTCGTTCGAATGACCTGGCAATCTCGTTCGAACGAGATTCTAGTGTGGTTCGAACGACGTGTCAGAAAAATGAAATATTAATTTTTAAGCCCAAAACTTTTTATGAAAAGTTCTAAAAAAATAATTTCTGAGTAAAAACAAAGTCGTTAAAATTAATTTATAAAAAATATAAATTTCACCCAATAAAACTTGTTCCAAGCTCCTATATAAATATATAATGCATTCATACCTTAGGAGTAAACGGAACAAATGTTGTTGACGTAGAAACGAGGCACTACAAACACGTTATTTGATGAAGTTTTATGAACTTGGAAGCTACGTCTCAAACTTTAGTATGTCATAGGCTTGAAGGATGGTCAATAACTCTATCCTATGACTCAAACGTTTTTGTCCAGAATTGAGCCAAAACTACAAAGGACTCAATTGGAAATTTGTGCCCTTACATAGTTCGTTGGTCGCGATATATGATAATCTATGTAGAAAAACTCTGGTTTCATGCACGACCTAAGTCACTGACCATTTGCGTCAGTGAGAAAAGTCATTGCTGCAACGAATGTTCCGTGAAGCCCTCATATTTGACACATTTTTTTTTAGATATTTTCATATTGATCGAATTGGAAGTTGTGCCTTAACACAATCTTTGTTGGTCGGTTAATTAAGATTGTTTCTTGCCACTGGGGTTGAACCACTTGAGTTGTATCCCACTTGTCTTCATACGCAAGTTGTATACAAAATCATGCCTTGAATCCTTCTTTCATGTTGATTCAGAGCTGAACTTTTAAAAGAAAAGAAGCTGGAAAATATTCAAATTTTTCAAAGAGCATTTTCTTAGAGCATCACATGTGTGTGTTTCAAGTTTTGTTATTCATTATTGAATCCTTGAAAGTAACTGTTTCATCCTCAAGCTAGCTGTAGTCAGTGGTTACTCGGTGGTTCTGCTGCATCGGAACAGTGTATTCTTGGAAATTAAAAAATATTTTTTGGCGTAAGATATGAAGACACTGGATGAGTCCAAAATTTATTGTGGTTGCCTAACATTCTCTAATCGTTGGAGCTATTTTCGGAGAATATGATGTGAGAGAGTATATAGTCTGGTGCATTGTATGATTGTAATTTGTTTTTTTATTTCTAAAACTCTACCATAATACATTTGTTGTTCATTTCAACCTAATATTTTTTTCTCCCATTAGTGGGTTTTTTTCTAATACTTCCGTTGTTGGATGAATTCTTTTTATCATTCCACAATTTTATAATAACTTGTCTAAACTTTAAGATAAAATTGATTAGTGTGATAACCCGCCTACTAAAATAATAGGTGGTCAGCCCAATACTCTAATAATCACAGGAATCATAGATGGTCCATCCTCAGCATCACTGTCGATTAAAATAATAGTACGAGATAACCACCAATCATTTTATAAAACGGGTTGTCAAATTTAAAAAGAATTTGCAAGTGAAAGAAAAACACTTAGACAATCCCATTTGCAAAAACGGTGGATATAAAAAATCAACGAATGAAGAATGACAATATAATAAGTAATCACCGAATAAGCTGTCGATGAACAGACCAATACAAATAGTTACACCGAATATTACACATTACATATTACAATATAATAAATGAGTGTAACAATTGGACAACACGCCTAAATAAATAAACTGAACATAACTAGAGTACAATGGAAAGAGGCGTCTAATACAAATAACCTACAACACCCGCAATATGCCGTAGCTCCATGAAAACCAGAATGGAAATGTAAATACGGGTGTCCATACCGTAGAGCACCTGTACGACAAGGAGTATATGCAGAAACAGAGAAATATAGACGGGTCAGGGCCCGGTTTGATATGATTACCATGTGACTAAAATGCATGACAGTTAAGAGCGTATTTCTCTTGCAATATAAATCATAATATTTCTCACCTCTCAAATCTAAAAGCACAACCTAGCGCAATATCAATGATGATGCTATAGATAACCCAAGTACTAAGGGCTAACTTCTCCCCAGTCTCAACACTATGCCCTATTCGTGCGTGGGGTGTCTCGCGAAGCGAAATCCAGACAAGGAACCCCCCCGATACACTACTACTAGGCAAGGCTGATCATCAAGATCTATTAGACCCTTAGCACGTAATAAATATGTGTATATATATGTATGGGAGGTCACATCTACAGATACTCAAGGAAATATAAAATAAATCCATCCACAACCTAGGGGCACAATTCCTATTTCCTTTAGGAAACACATATATGGTAATTTCATTTTATAAAATGTTTACCAATTTAATCTCATTTCAAATCTTTCTTTACCAATTTTGTTTCCTTTCTTCCATCTAGGAAAAATATACATATTTTAAAAGCAAGTTTTATTAACATAAAAATGCTTTACCTTTTTATTTCATTTCATATCTTCCCATTTTCCTTCTTCCATCCGGAAAATGTATTTAAAAGCCCTTTTTATTATCATAAAAATGCTTTTCCAAACTAAATGCTTCCATTTCCCTTCTTCCTTCCGGGAAATGTATCCGAAGCCAATTAATTTAACCCATTTACCTTCTTCCATCCAAGAAATGTATTTAAAGCCAATTCATTATCATGAATTTCTTTAAAAAATCTAAGACCGTCCCTCCGGGTTTCCCCACTGGACACTCCCTAAATGGCTATCATCTTCTAGGGCCTATCAAACAAGACAACCTGGGAACCTAACAAATCGTCGGCAAGCATCCATATGCCTGCGGGATAGTCAAGACCACACCCATAAAATCCTAACCAGCGCAGAAAAATATAATCGCGCATATGGCCTATAGGACTATATCCACCATGCATTCATTAGCCAGGGGGCATCACCATACGCACGCAACTTCCCTTATGATAGCGATTTAGGTAGGTGAGTATCCATAAATTAACATTTATGAAAATCATTTATCTTTCCCTTTGAAAACATCCATTTTTACATTTTCAAAAACCATTTACTTAGCCATTAAGTACCAAGTTTTAGAATATGCATTTCACATTCATTAAGTCATATTTTATTAATGACCTAAGACCCATAGGGCCATTATCCTCAAACTAGCCTCCAAAAGTTCAACATAATATTCTAAACCATCAAAGTGAGTCTCCCTCCATAAAAGACTCCCAACCGTCCCAACATTAACATTTAATCTCCAATAAAGTTTTAGGTTAACTTCCTATTTCATTCGGACATTAACCTACACAAACTAGCCCTCGGGGTAAGCCCAATCATCCCATTTTATCCTAGGACATTAGTCTACCCAACTCAACCCTCTAGGAACTCTTTTTACTTCCCAAAGGAAGGGTCCTAAACCTCGGACCTAAAGGAAAAAGGGCTAAAACAAAACTAGAAAAATATTACCGTTTCAGAAGGGGTCGATTGATTGACCCTTAGCCGTCGATTGATCGATGTCTTTGATCGATCGATCCCACAGGCTCGATCGATCGATCCTGGCGGACAGCTTCTTCCCCGAGAAGATGTTTCGGCCATTGCCGAAGCTTCCAAGCTTCTACCCATCAGTCCAACCAAATACAACAATAAAATAGCTACCCAATCATTTCTACACATCAAGTAACTAAAGTAATCTCCTCAAATCAAATTAAAACTAATATTTAAGGGTTTAATCACCAAAATTAACAAAGACCCATTTAGGGTTTAAATCTCCAAAAACCTAACTATACATGCAATTTATCACATTAAATCAATATCTAGCAAGTAAGAAACTTGCCTCAAGGTTGTAGTCTCTGATCCTCCTCCGGTAGGAACGGATTCCGGCTCAAATCTTCCATTTTCTCTCTCTTTTCTCCATTTCTCCCAACTCTCTCTCTCTCTCTCTCTCTCTCTCTCCTTTGGCTTCTCTCATGAAATGAGAAAAAAAATAGGGTCGGGGGAATTTATACGGGTCTTAAAACATAATCCCCCTCTTTTAATTGTTAATACACCACTAAAACGACTCGTAACCACTTAATTGAGTCATAACCCCTTAAAATGCCCAAATCTCAAAAATACAGCCTGACACTTATTTCGACTATTCTAAAAACAACCGCACCCCTTATTTTGACATTCATAATAACGCGAACTATTTTGTGTTCCAATTTCATTTTACTTTATTAATTTTTACCCAACTTTAAATATGGGTCGTTTTACATATAACGACGCAATAAAACACAATATAATGCTATTTACCTTCTCATAACGGTAAATAGGCAAAACATAGTAAATATTATCCCTTCATATCACGGGAAATAATATTTACTCCAACTTCCCCTATTTTATAAAATTAACCCATCGGGCAAAATAATATAAAATAGTCGCTCAAAAGTCTGGGATGTTACAATTAGATTCTAATATCGATAATTTTTTTATCACATATAAAGATTCTTTTAACCCATCGTTGTTTAGAAGAAAAATTATCTTTCAAACAGTAATTTAATTTTTATTAGATAACTACCGTCAAGGGCTCGAACTCTCAAGGTCAACTAAGACATCTCCTCACCCCTTACAAGAGTGCCACCCAAATCAAAGAAGATGAATCCTCTACAATCGTATTTTTTCACCTATTACAAAAGGAAGAGTCACCATATAGATTATTAAGACCTATTAAAGCAATGTGGGTAAGTTCCTCCTTGTTTCTACGAATACATTTATGAGCTCTAAGAACTTGTCAAGTAAATGGTTAGAACATCCCACATGCTCATAGGAGAATTTAAGATAATGACCAACTCAATTCCTATATCATGGGGAAATAAGAAGAATATGAGAAATTGAAAGAAGAAGAAAAAGTTATTTCGTGAGTAGCATGAGGGTTTCGGGGTGAGTCGTTCACACCACTTATATGATGGAATCCGTTGTTCATGTCTAATCATATGTATTCCTTCCTATAGTGTACTATAGTTTTTTTATATATATATTATGGATTAATTAAACTTTTACCCCATAGATTTTCACCCCCCCCCCCCCCCCCATTTTTTCATCACCGCCTAAACATTCATTTTCTAGATTTAATCCCCCTGAAATTCCAACTTTGAGTAACCCTCTAACACTAACACCATTAATATTTTGGATGAAAAATGGCATATGACTCTCATGTGACTTTTAAGTGTTATAACTGTCTTTTAACCTCTTAAGTTAAAAAATTTAAGCTTTATTCTTTTTTTTCTTTCTCTCTCTCTCTCTCTCTCTCTCTCTCTTATGGTGATCATGGAAGTCATGGTTGTACTCTATCTCTCTTTTCTCTCTTCATATTGCTCTCTCTCTCTCTCACACACACACACACAAACACACACACATTTATGCACACACTCCCACAAATCTATATACACACATAGATCTACACTCACACACACACACATACACACACACACACACACACGCAGACATTTACATTGATTTTTTATGGGCTTGGAATGGGTATTGAGTTTTTCTCTCTTGAATTTTTTTGTGTTTTTTTGGAATGGGTATTAGATTTTTGTTTCTTTTGGATTTGTCGTGGGTTTGATAAGAAGGGAAATAAATGTATAAGGTGTTTTTTTTCTCATGGATTAGTTAGAATGGTTATTGGGGGTCCTAAAGGAGAAGAATTGATGAAGGTATTTTATTTTCAACTTTTTGTATTCTTTTTCTTCAGATTTTTTAGAAAACAAATCTAGATTTGTTTTATAAATTTTTTTGAAAATAAAAATCCAAATTTCTCCTAAAGTCAATGCTATTTTTATCTTTAAAATTTTCCCTATAAAAGTAGAAATAAAATATTTTAATATTGTTTAATTCTTGTCATTTTAAATTTTTTTGAAAAGATTATTAAGTATTCACTTTAAAAAAAATATTACAATGTATATTTCTATATTTTAAAAATATTTTTTTAATTTCCATTATTTTAAATATTTTATTTATAATTTCCATATTTTTAAAAACTTTTCCCATATTATTTTATCTTTTTTAAATGGCCTGCCTAGCATTTTATAATTTCTAAATACATATTCCTATTTTTTATTTATTTATAATTTTCACATATTTTAAAAAAATGTACAGTTACTTCCTATGTTTTTTTTAAAAGTCATATTTTCCTAATTTTTAAAATTTCCATATTTCTTAAAAAAAAATTTATAATTTTCAGAATTTCTAAATATATTTTTGGAAATTTATGAATGCCTAAATATTTTTTTTAAAGTTTATTAGTATTTATTATTTTTAAAAGTTTTTACTATTTTCCTTTTTATTTATTTTTGTAATTTCTAATGTTTTAAATATTTTTTTTTAAAATCACGTATTTTTTAGAATTTAAAATGTTTATGCCACGATTTTTTCAATTTAAAAAGATATTAATTTTTAATTTCTAAATATTAAATTTTTTTTTATAATTTCCATATTTTTAAAAATTTATTCCAGTATTTTGCTGATTTTTGTGACAACCCGCCTACTAAAATAATAGGTGGCCAACCCAATACTCTAATAATCACAGGAATCATAGATGGTCCATTCTCAGCATCACTGTCGATTAAAATAATAGTACGAGATAACCACCAATCATTTTAGAAAACGGACTGTCAATAAAAGAAAATTTTGTAAATAAAACAAAACACTTAGACAGTCCCATTTGCAAAAATGGTGGATATCAAAAATCGATAGATAAAGAATGACAATATAATAAATAATCACCGAATAAGCTGTCGGTGAATAGACCAATACAATTAGTTACACCGAGTATTACAATCCAATATTTACAATATAGTAAATGAGTGCAACACTTGGGCAAACACGCCCGAACAAATAACTAAACATAACTAGAATACAATAGAAAGAAGCGTCTAATCAAATACCCTACAGCATCCGCAATATGCCGTAGCTCCATGACAACCGGGAAGAATATGTAAACACGGGTTTCCATGCGGTAGGGCACCTGTAACTGCAAGAAGTATATGCAGAGATAAAGAAATATAGACGGGTCAGGGCCCGATTTGTTATGATTCCCATGTGACAAAAATGCATGACAGTTAAGTGCGTAATTATCTCGCAATTAACAATAATATTTCTCACCTCTCAATCTAAAAGCAACCTAGTGCAATATCAATGATGATGTTCTAGTTACACAAAGAACAGAAGGGTAACTTGTCCCCAGTCTCAACACTATACCCTTATTCGTGTGTGGGGTGACTCGCAAAGCGAAATCCAAACAAGGAATCCCCACGATACACTACTACTAGGCAAGGCTGATCGTCGAGATACATTAGACCCTTTTCTAATTAATCTAAGTACTAATGGTTAACTTCTCCCCAGTCATAACACTATGCCCTTATTCGTGTGTGGGGTGTCTCGCAAAGCGAAATCCAAACAAGGAACCCCCCCGATACACTACTACTAGGCAAGGATGATCGTCGAGATACATTAGACCCTTAGCACAATATTATATATGTATGCATATAAACAAGAGGTCTCATCTATAGTAACTCAAGGATACATAATTATATCCATTAACCATCAAAACATAATTCCCATTTCTTTCTTTAGGAATATATATAAATGGTACAAGATTTTATCAAATGTTTACCAATCAATTTCATCATGTACACTAATTCATTTCATAGTTCCATTCCTTATCAGGAAATATAATCACAGTTTTTATGCTCTTTGTGGCATTTTATCTCAATTATGCACTTTGTAAAAATCCTTTCCTTATCAGGAATATAATCGTCATCATATGCTCTTTGTGGCATTTTATCTCAATTATGCACTTTGTAAAAATCCTTTCCTTATCAGGAATATAATCGCATCATATGCTCTTTGTGGCATTTTATCTCAATTATGCACTTTGTAAAAATCCTTTCCTTATCAGGAATATAATCGTCATCATACGCTATTTGTGGCATTTCATTGTGCTTTTTATGGCCCTTCATCATGCTCTTTATGGCATTTATCATACATCAAGTCCCACTTGATTTAGAATAGTTATAATTTTATATATATTAGGATTCTAAGATCGCCCGTCTGGTGCGCCCCTAAATGACCATCATCTTCCAGTGCCTATCAATTACGACACCTGGGCACCTATAACGCAAGACGTCGGGAAGAGGCCATATGCCTGCGGACTAGTCATAACCACACCCCAAGTTACCTAACCACCGCAGAAAAATATAACATAAACGCTCATATGGCCTAGGAGTATATACACCCTGCATTCACTGGCCAGGGGGCTTCACCACACGCGCGAACTTCCCTTATGATGTCATTTAGAGAGGGTGTTGACTATAATTTATCCTTTATGAAAAATCATTTTTCCTTTTCATTTGAAACCATCCATTTTTACATTCTCAAAATCATTGGTACTTATTCATTTAGTACTACATTCCATAATATACATTTCTTATTCTTAGAGTCATGTTTTATTAATGCCCTAAGGCCCGAAGTACCATAATCCTCAAACTAGTCTCCAAGACTTCAATATAATTTCATAAACCATTAGAACGAGTCTCCCTCAAGGAGTGCCTCCCAAATGTCTTAACAGACACATTTTATCTCCAATTTATCTTTAGGTTAAATTCCTAAATCATACGGCCCTTAACCAACACAAATTAGCCCTCGGGGTAGGCCCAAATATCCCGTATCACCCTAGGACATTAGTCTACCCAAAACCACCCTCTAGGACTCCCCATAACTTCCCAAAGGAAGGTCCCTAAACCTTGGACCTAAAAGAAAAAGGGCTAAAAATCAAACTAGGAAAATCTCACAAAAACAGGGGACCCGAATCGATTTTCCCCTAGGGCCGAATCGATTCGGTGAGCAAAAACTGACTTCCTGTCAAATCCGAATCGATTCGATCCCAACCCGAATCGATTCAGTTTGCCCAGACCTGTAAGCTGTCCCTTACTCGAATCGATTCGCCCCTAGGTCCGAATCGATTCGGTCCTGCAGTTTTGCCCAATTTGGGCTACGGGATGAAGAACCCTAAAATTCCCAAAACATGAAATCTTTGATTTCTTCCAACAATAACCCTAATTTATTCTCCTAAATCATTTCTGCACAAATTATAACTAATATTTTTACCTCAAACCAAATCAAAACTAAGATTCAAGGGATTTATCATCAAAATCAACAAAGATCCCATTTAGGGTTTAAATCTCCAAAACTTAACTACACATACAATTTATCTCATTAAATCAATATCTAGCAAGTAAGAAACATGCCTCGAGGTTGTAGTCTCGGATTCTCTTCCGGTGGCAACGATTTTCGGCCTTAAATCTCCATTTTCTCTATTTTTCTCCATTTCTCCCATGCTCTCTCTTCTCTCTCCCTCTCTCCTTTGGCTTCTCTCATAAGATTGAGAAAATAAAAAGGGGTGGGGACTTAACCGGGTCTTAAAACATAATTCCCCTCTTTTAATTGCTAATACACCACTAAAATTACTCGTATCCACTTAATTGAGTCATAACGCGTCAAAAGTGCACGAAACCCAAAAATACAACTTGGCACTTATTTCGACTATCCCGACTATTCTAAAAAAATCGCACCCCCTATTTTGGCATTTGGAGAAACGTGAACTATTTTTGTGTTCCAATTTTATTTTATTTCATTAATTATACTCCAAATTAAATATGAGTCATAACTGTCGTTTGACATATAATGACGTAACAATACACAATATAATGCTATTTACCTTCTCATACGGTAAATAGACAAAAGATAGTAAATATTATCCCTTAGTCTCACGGGAAAATAATATTTACTCCAACATTACTATTTTATTGAATTAGCCCATCAGGTTAAATAATATAAAATAGCCGCTCAAAAACCTGGGTTGTTACATACTCCCCCCCCCCCCTAGAAGGGAATTTTGCCCTCAAAATTCGGGCATATAGTATAACCATTTAAGGGTATACCATAATAAACTACCGTTCTATCATTCCTAGCAAACCACTTTGGTAAAATGGCATCCTTATTGGACTCGAACTAAGGTCATCATTTCGATCTTAGCCTACATTCTCCGTGCTCTAACATAATCCCAAACCGTTTCTTAAAACTATCGATCCCACCTTTCTAATACGAAAGGAGATACTTACTCATCTCAGCAAAAAATTTCCTTTCTTCCCGAATCATGTTACACCCTTACTAGGGAATAACTATACTAACTTATAGTCCCTCATCCCAACACTACTTACTTCTATTCGCACTGGCGTAGTCCCTTAAAAGTATGCGGCTCAATGAGCTTAAATACTTCGTTAAAGAAATATTCCCGGACCATTCCAAGTCCAAGAATATATTATCCGCTGGTTCCATTCCAGCGCACGAATGAATTACTCATCCGGCTCCACTAGGCCACACACACGGCACCATACTTGTAAGAAATGATCCGAACTATTGTACAGAAATTCAATCCCGAAAACTACTACTTCCATTCTTCTTCATTCCACCACTAGTCTCTTCATACTAGTAGGTGAATTAGTCCATCATGGACATAAATTCTCTTTGTAGAGCGTCCTCGATTATGCTCGTTCCACTTGGCATTCCATGCCTCAACTAATTTCTCCGACGTGTTTTCTACTCGGCGCATCTACTACGCCATCCGCATTTCCTTAGAGAAATGGAATATCCAATTGATAGTCCTTCACGAACTCCAACTTCTTGCTCATTAAAAGACCCAATTCCTACCTAGGAAGTAGTGCCTCCATTCCTTAAGGCGAATACTACCGCTATGAATTCTATATCAAGCGGGGGATAATACTTCTCACAGAATTTAAATTTGTGAGTCGCATAAACAATGGGTCCATGCTCCCGTATTAATACTTCCCATTCCCAGCAAAGAGTTGTTCTTTAAATCCACTCTCGAACTTAACAACATGAGTGCAGGAGTAAAAGTCAGCTCATACTTCAACTCCTATGAAAATAGGTTACCGACGTAACGTTCTATCTAAGAAAAACCTCTCCTTCAATGGCCTAACATTCCTAATCACTCGAGGTCCCATACTTCTTCATTCTAGGGACCAAATCCCACTTAGAGTTAACCCACAAACCTATTGTGGTCAACTCCCTACCGACATCCTGAAATCATGTTACAAGCCTTAAGGGCCTTACGTCCTAAAAATCCTAAAGTCAATCTATCTATCCTAATCGAGTCGTATAAGTATACTATCCTAATTATATCCCTAGTGTCCAAGACCTTTCCCGACTCCCAACATTCGCTTGGATTCATGCGTGGGACGTCCCGCCGAGGAGAAATCCAAACAAGGAACCCTCTCGTTACACTACTACCTCGCATCCTCGGTCGCAAGAAGTAACGGTCAAGGACACATGATCGGGATCAACAAAATCCTAACTCTAAGTCTTACCACTACAACGAACATGAAAATTTAACTGATCGAGTGCTTACTTTCTGTAAGACGCTACCAATACTTTATCACAATATACACACATACATATTTCATATATGGCCTTCTCATTAAGGCATAACCATAAGTCTCTATTCGACTTTCATATCTTAGTCTTCCCCACATCGATCAGAGGAAAAACTATCATAGTGCTCATATATCGCACATCAACTTAGCCCTTGCAATCACTCATTTACGTGATTCTTGGCTAAACCTTCCAACCCAGAATCTCAACCAACAGAAAGAAAGGAAAAGAAAAGAAAAGAAAATGCAACATCTCTCCACTCCCAACGTCATTAAGGTTCATGCGTGGAGCGTCTCGCAAAGCGAAATCCAAACAAGGAACCCCTCCACACAATCCCCTTAACTTGTTGGTCGTGGAGATAAGGCAACATCATACATAAGCAAAGCAAACCAAGCAAGCAATCAAACAAAACAAATAAAGCAAGATAAATAAAAATGAAAACTACCTACATACCGTAAACCACCTCTATAAAGTCTGAATCCTATATCTAGGTGAGATATTATAGAATAACTAGCTCTTCTCTAGAACTAGAAATAGGATAGCCTCGTAATTTTTTCTCTTGCTATCACCCCATCCAAAAACAATTATCTCTACTCATATATTAAATATAAAACAAGTAGTACATACCACACATATACTTAAAATATCATCACCCGCCTCATAAGGATTGAAGGAAAAATTTATAAAACTTCCCTACCATGGAAGTCATATAAATATACTTACTACAAAAATATCGATACTACCACAAGCTCGATATACACACCCGAATATAGGGTAATTACAATACTACTCTATCTTAACATAAGGAAAACTCCACCTTCCACTACGGTGGAAAATCCCGCCAACATTCATGCCAATCCTTATCCATTACTAATGGTTCCCAGACACATCATTCTAGTCTTAACCGAACCAACTACTTCCATTTCTATCTACTCTGGCGATTACTCGTGTAGTTCCATTAATCTCTTAAATAAAGAGAACCTTCTACAATCCTCCTAAGTCCTTAGTTCAATGAGTCTGCCCCTGGTGGATGTCCACCGATGGGGTCTCATGAACACTACTTCTCCTATGGCGAAAGATTTTCCTCCAAATCTTCGCACTTGGGCATTTCTATACCCCTCTCTAAGCCAAACTCTCGGGACTTATATTCTCACCATACGAGATTACACCTCCTCCAATACAACCAAACTTCAATATATGGTCCTCGTTAAGGACACCTAAACTTCAATTCAATGTCGCCCGGAGTCCAAAGTTTAGCACCACCCTCTACCAACAGCGATACATGGAAAACTATATCTACTGTACTTCGTAGCTATGATAGGAATATAAGATAATGCTACAAAGGGGGCAACCTCTTAAACGTCCCTCATCCCCGACCACATCTCACAGCTTTTAATAATCCCATCTCTCAATGCCTTCACAATGGCCTTTCTTGACGCCCTTCATCTGAAGACTTATCAGTCTCACACGAACGAGCAAAAGATTTTTGGGGTTCTCATAACCTCGCAGAAGAATGAAATATCACAAGAGAAATCAACGATCTTAATCTTAAGGCTCTATATCAAATCAAAAGTAACGCAAAAGATACAATACATCCGCACAGATTCCTAAGGACTCTAGAACCTAATGCTTTGATACCATCTGTGACAACCGGCCTACTAAAATAATAAGTGGCCAACCCAATACTCTAATAATCACAGGAATCATAGATGGTCCATTCGCAGCATCACTGTCGATTAAAATAATAGTACGAGATAACCACCAATCATTTTAGAAAACGGACTGTCAGTAAAAGAAAATTTTGTAAATAAAAGAAAACACTTAGACAATCCCATTTGTAAAAACGGTGGATATCAAAAATCGATAGATAAAGAATGACAATATAATAAATAATCACCGAATAAGCTATCGGTGAACAGACCAATACAATTAGTTACACCGAGTATTACAATCCAATATTTACAACATAGTAAATGAGTGCAACACTTGGGCAAACACGCCCGAACAAATAACTAAACATAACTAGAATACAATAGAAAGAAGCGTCTAATCAAATACCCTATAGCATCCGCAATATGCCGTAGCTCAATGACAATCGGGATGAAAATGTAAACACGGGTGTCCATGCGTTAGGGAACTTGTAACGGAAGGAAATATATGCAGAGACAAAGAAATATAGACGGGTCAGGGCCCGGTTTGATATGATTCCCATGTGACAAAAATGCATGACAATTAAGTGCGTAATTCTCTCGCAATCTAAATCTAAAAGCATAAATGCATAACAATAATATTTCTCACCTCTAAATCTAAAAGCAACCTAGCACAATATCAATGATGATATTCTAGTTACACAAAGAACATAAGGGTAACTTCTCCCCAGTCTCAACACTATACCCTTATTTGTGTGTGGGGTGTCTCGCAAAGCGAAATCCAAACAAGGAATCCCCTCGATACACTACTACTAGGCAAGGCTGATCGTCGAGATACATTAGACCCTGTTCTAATTAATCTAAGTACTAATGGTTAACTTATCCCCAGTCACAACACTATGCCCTTATTCGTGCGTGGGGTGTCTCGCAAAGCGAAATCCAAACAAGGAACCCCCTAGATACACTACTACTAGGCAAGGCTGATCGTCGAGATACATTAGACCCTTAGCACAATATTATATATGTATGCATATAAACAAGAGGTCTCATCTATAGTAACTCAAGGATACATAATTATATCCATTCACCATCAAAACATAATTCCCATTTCTTTCTTTAGGAATATATATAAATGGTACAAGATTTTATCAAATGTTTACCAATCAATTTCATCATGTACACTAATTCATTTCATAGTTCCATTCCTTATCATGAAATACAATCACTGTTTTTATGATCTTTGTGGCATTTTATCTCAATTATGCACTTGTAAAAATCCTTTCCTTATCAGGAATATAATCGTCATCATATGCTCTTTGTGGCATTTTATCTCAATTATGCACTTTGTAAAAATCAATGCTATTTTTATCTTTAAAATTTTCTCTATAAAAGTAGAAATAAAATATTTTCATATTGTTTAATGCTTGTCAATTGAAATTTTTCTGAAAAGATTATTAAGTATTTACTTTTAAAAAAATATTCCAATGTATATTTCTTTATTTTAAACATATTTTTTTTAATTTCCATTATTTTAAATATTTTATTTATAATTTCCATATTTTTAAAAACTTTTCCCATATTATTTTATCTTTTTTAAATGACTTGCCTAGCATTTTAGAATTTCTAAATACATATTCCTATTTTTTATTTATTTAAAATTTTCACATATTTTAAAAAAATGTACAGTTACTTCCTATGTTTTTTTTTAAAGTCATATTTTCCTAATTTATAAAATTTCCATATTTCTTCATTTTTTTTTTTTCAGAATTTCTAAATATATTTTTGGAAATTTATGAATGCCTAAATATTTTTTTTAAAGTTTATTAGTATTTATTATTTTTAAAAGTTTTTACTATTTTCCTTTTTATTTATTTTTGTAATTTCTAATGTTTTAAATATTTTATTTTTTAATTTTAATATTTTTTTAAAAAAAAATCAAGTATTTTTTAGAATTTTAAAATGTTTCTGCTATGATTTTTCAATTTAAAAAGATATTTATTTTTAATTTCTAATAATTAATTTTTTTTTTTTTATAATTTCCATATTTTTAAAAATTTATTCCAGTATTTTGCTGATTTTTGTGACAACCCGCGTACTAAAATAATAGGTGGCCAACCCAATACTCTAATAATCACAAGAATCATAGATGGTTCATTCTCAGCATCACTGTTGATTAAAATAATAGTACGAGATAACCACCAATCATTTTAGAAAACGGATTGTCAATAAAAGAAAATTTTGTAAATAAAACAAAACGCTTAGACAATCACATTTGCAAAAATGGTGGATATCAAAAATTGATAGATAAAGAATAAAAATATAATAAATAATCACCGAATAAGCTGTCGGTGAATAGACCAATACAATTAGTTACACCGAGTATTACAATCCAATATTTACAATATAGTAAATGAGTGCAACACTTGGGCAAACACGCCCGAACAAATAACTAAACATAACTAGAATACAATAGAAAGAAGCGTCTAATCAAATACCCTACAGCATCCACAATATGCCGTAGCTCCATGACAACCGGGATGAAAATGTAAACACGGGTGTCCATGCGGTAGGGCAGCTGTAACTGCAAGAAGTATATGCAGAGATAAAGAAATATAGACGGGTCAGGGCCCGGTTTGTTATGATTCCCATGTGACAAAAATGCATGACAGTTAAGTGCGTAATTCTCTCGCAATTAACAATAATATTTCTCACCTCTCAATCTAAAAGCAACCTAGCGCAATATCAATGATGATGTTCTAGTTACACAAAGAACAGAAGGGTAACTTGTCCCCAGTCTCAACACTATACCCTTATTCGTGCGTGGGGTGTCTCGCAAAGCGAAATCCAAACAAGGAATCCCCCCGATACACTACTACTAGGCAAGGCTGATCGTCGAGATACATTAGACTCTGTTCTAATTAATTTAAGTACTAACGGTTAACTTCTCCCCAGTCACAACACTATGCCCTTATTCATGTGTGGGGTGTCTTGCAAAGCGAAATCCAAACAAGGAACCCCCTGATACACTACGACTAGGCAAGGTTGATCGTTGAGATACATTAGACCCTTAGCACAATATTATATATGTATGCATATAAACAAGAGGTCTCATCTATGGTAACTCAAGGATACATATTTATATCCATTCACCATCAAAACATAATTCCCATTTCTTTCTTTAGGAATATATATAAATGGTACAACATTTTATCAAATGTTTACCAATCAATTTCATCATGTACACTAATTCATTTCATAGTTCCATTCCTTATCAGGAAATATAATCACAGTTTTTATGATCTTTGTGGCATTTTATCTCAATTATGCACTTTGTAAAAATCCTTTCCTTATCAGGAATATAATCGTCATCATATGCTCTTTGTGGAATTTTATCTCAATTATGGACTTTGTAAAAATCCTTTCCTTATCAGGAATATAATCGTCATCATATGCTCTTTGTGGCATTTTATCTCAATTATAGACTTTGTAAAAATCCTTTCCTTATCAGGAATATAATCGTCATCATATGCTCTTTGTGGCATTTCATTGTGCTCTTTATGGCACTTCATCATGCTCCGTATGGCATTTATCATACATCAAGTCCCACTTGATTTAGAATAGTTATAATTTTATATATATAACGATTCTAAGACCTCCCGTTCGGCGCGCCCCTAAATGACCATCATCTTCCAGTGCCTATCAATTACGACACCTGGGCATCTATAATGCAAGACGTCGGGAAGCGGTCATATGCTTGCGGCTAGTCATAACCACACCGTAAGTTACCTAACAATCGCAGAAAAACATAACATAAACGCTCATATGGCCTAGGACTATATCCACCCTGCTTTCACTAGCCAGGGGGCTTCACCTCACTAGCGAACTTCCCTTATGATGTCATTTTGAGAGGGTGTTGATTATAATTTATCCTTCATGAAAAATCACTTTTCCTTTTCTTTTGAAACCATCCATTTTTACATTCTCAAAATCATTGATACTTTTTCATTTAGTACTACATTCCATAATATACATTTCTTATTCTTAGAGTCATGTTTTATTAATGCCCTAAGACCCAAAGTACCATAATCCTCAAACTAGTCTCCAAGACTTCAATATAATTTCATAAACCATTAGAAGGAGTCTCCCTCAAGGAGTGCCTCCCAAATGTCTTACTGCCCTTAACCAACACAAATTAGCCCTCGCGGTAAGCCCAAATATCCCGTATCACCCTAGGACATTAGTCTACCCAAAACCACCCTCTAGGACTCCCCATAACTTCCCAAAGGAAGGTCCCTAAACCTTGGACGTAAAAGAAAAAGGGCTAAAAATCAAACTAGGAAAATCTCACAAAAACAGGGGACCCAAATCGATTTACCCTTAGGGCCGAATCGATTCGGTGAGCAAAAACCGACTTCCTGTAAAAGCCGAATCAATTAGGTCCCAACTAGAATCGATTCGGTTTGCCCAGACCTGTAAGCTGCCCCTTATCCGAATCGATTCGCCCCTAGGGCCGAATCGATTCGGTCCTGCAGTTTTGCCCAATTTGGGCTGCGGGTTGAAGAACCCTAAAATTCCCAAAACCTCAAATCTTTGATTTCTTCCAACAATAACCCTAATTTATTCTCCTAAATCATTTCTACACAAATTATAACTAATATTTTTACCTCAAACCAAATCTAAACTAAGATTCAAGGGATTTATCATCAAAATCAACAAAGAACCCATTTATGGTTTAAATCTCCAAAACTTAACTACACATGCAATTTATCTCATTAAATTAATATCTAGCAAGTAAGAAACTTGCCTCGAGGTTGTAGTCTCGGATTCTCTTCCGGTGGCAACGATTTCTGGCCTTAAATCTCCATTTTCTCTATTTTTCTCCATTTCTCCCAAGCTCTCTCTTCTCTCTCTCTCTCTCTCTCTCTCTCTCTCTCTCTCTCTCTCTCCTTCGGCTTCTCTCATAAGATTGAGAAAATAAAAAGGGGTGGGGACTTAACCGGGTCTTAAAACATAATGCCCCTCTTTTAATTGCTAATACACCATTAAAATGACTCGTATCCACTTAATTGAGTCATAACGCGTCAAAGTGCCCAAAACCCAAAAATACAACTTGGCACTTAGTTCGACTATCCCGACTATTCTAAAAACAACCACACCCCATATTTTGGCATTCGGAGAAACGTGAACTATTTTTGTGTTCCAATTTTATTTTATTTCATTAATTATACTCCAAATTAAATATGAGTCATAACCGTCGTTTTACATATAACGACGTAACAATACACAATATAGTGCTATTTACCTTCTCATACGGTAAATAGACAAAACATAGTAAATATTATCCCTTAGTCTCACGGGAAAATAATATTTACTCCAACATTCCTATTTTATAGAATTAGCCCATCAGGTTAAATAATATAAAATAGCCGCTCAAAAACCTGGGTTGTTACATTTTAAAAATATTTTTTTGTTATTTTTTTAATGATTTTGTCGTAATTTTAATAACTTTTTAAATTAATTTGAATTGAAGACGAATATGCCTTCATCTCATTACCTACTTTTCATCCAAGAAATTAATGGTGTTAGCGTTATAGGGTTACTTGAAGACGTTTTATATGTTCAAGGGGTTAAATTAAAAAGATAAAAGTTTGGGTAGTGAAATAAAAATGGGGATAAAGTTTATGGGGGTAAATGTAATTAACCCTATGTTTTTGAAAAAATATAAAAAGATTTTTTATTTTTGAAAAAATTATGAAAATTTGAAAAGATTTTTATATTCTTCGTAAAATCATAAAAGAACCAATAATGTTTTTATTTTTATTTCTTTTTAATTTCTTTTATGCTCGAAAATAGAGGGTGTGGTAACAAAATTGTATTAAATATCTCCCTTTTTTCTCGATTTTTAATTTTTAAAGGGTAATGTGAGGCTGTAGTGTACTTTATTTAACCATTATCTTTGGAGTTCTCCTTGAAAAAACATATATCAATCGTGTTGTAGTCGTAACCATACCGCACATACATATGCACGAGTTGTAATAAGGTTTATCAACGATCGTTATCCGACAAGCTTTCCGTGCTTAGGATTTTCACTCAATCGAGCCATATTTTCTTCACTAAATTTTTTAGGTGTGCTTGTAAGAACCATTTTATATGAGGAATAATAACACCAAAAAAATATGGGAAGTAATAACTAGAGCTATCGAACGGAGTGATAACACAATTGGCGAAAGACTTAATCTAATTTATGTAAATAAGAGAAAAATTACAATATTTATGTAAGGGCATACTCTCAGTGAATAAAATAAAAAATCTAAAGACACAAATGTGAGGGAGATATAAGGGGAATATAAATTGGTTTGCACACTCTCATCTAGTATGTGATCTTCTTTTAACCTTATTGGGAAACTTAACACACATGGTTGGCTTTACATTGTTATTGACGCAAATCCAAAATAACTTATCTTGTATAGTCGGCTCATGTCATCAATTGGTCTATAGGTTGGTTTTGGAGTTTATGTGTTTTTTTGGGATTCTTAAGACCATTCCAATTACCTTTAGGTTACACGTGTGGTGTTTTCGATGGCATATAAACACTTGTGTTTCTAGTTTTTATGTGTTTTGGGAGTTTGTTTATTTTTTCTCGTGTACTTACCCTATCCCGATACCCCTACACTCTTCTATAGGTTCCAGACTATGACAACCCGATTCCGAGTTTCACTATGAATAACTTTTTTATACTTTGATTTCATTTAAGAAAATCATATGTTCCAATAAATTTTGCATCTATATTTGTGTCATAAAATCATTTAATTTAATCAGTGAAATGATATCCAGTTTATGAAATTCATAGGAATACTTGAAATAAAAGATTTTCATGGAATAAATAGTATCTGCACTAAAATTCATATCATCGTGCATTATTACAATCCAAAATTTAAAGTACTAGCATTAAAGTTCAAATGGTAAAACCATATTTTAAAATGAATTACACAATTTAAAACAAATAGTGACAGATCTCTAATTATGTGGACAACTCTCATTTCCTTTCTTGCTATCCTTGTCATTTCCTCTACCTAAAGTACCGGGGGGGGGGGGGGGGGATGTCGGTGTATGAGCTTGTGCCCAGTAGGAAAAATACAATAGAGTATATATCGCATAAGGAATATCTATACATATAAAGTGTACATTAGCAATTGCAAAATTATCATTCACTTGATTAAGCGTTCCTATGCAAGATGTATTGTAACCATGCAATATGCGTTATGACCATGAAATCCGGGCGATGAGCCCACTCACACTTAATCTTTATTTTCATAATACCCATATTTCGTTAATTTAATCATTAACGTACTTTCACATTTCCAAGTTATTTCATAAAGTTTCTTTTACATTAATGAGCACCATTCTTAAAATTATATTTTCCCTTTCTTAATGAATGTCACAAATTTCATTTGTAATTATGAACTTTCACTGGCTACCACAAATGTTGCACCATACTAACTGACTAGTGGTTTTGGGTCTAAGCCGATCGAAGATGCATCCTAGGGCTCCCGGTCCTTCTTGAATTTCTCCAGTTTCTCCGAGTATCTTTTAATTTTTACATCTTTGTAACCCGTTCCCTTTTCATTTATTTTCTTTTTTCCTATATTTTCTAAATCATCCGATGAGGCCACAATACCCTGGACGAGGCTAGTCTCGACACACTTTGTTTTCAAGTTTCACATTTTGTAAAAAGTTCATTTTTATTTTACCTTAGACTCGATATTTCATCTTTTAAAAACAACTTTAATTACCAAAATATAATCTTTGAGTTCAAATACCCATTTCACACACGTTCATGTGCATTTTCACGATTCACGCACACTAGTAAACTTGCATTTTATTCATTTTGCCATAATTTTACTTTTCACCTTTACTTTCCAAAATATGAGTTTTCATTACCAACTTTAAGATCCAACTCTTTAACTAGAGTCCTTTTGGTTTGGTAAAATCATTCTTAAGTCCATATTTCACATAAAATGACACTTTTCTGCTAAAACATTACTTTTGCCATATTAAGACTTTACCTTTCAAAACATTAATTTTGCATTTTATACATTGTTTCTTGTCATTTTACCATTTCATATTCTTTCTTTAAAATTAACTTTACAAAACAATAACCATTTTTTCAAATGTTACTACATAGTCCAAACTTATCATAAAATCGTACTTTTGGCCCAAAAATCATACTTTTGACATCTCAAGACTTATCTTACAAATTGATAACTTTGCAATATTATCCTTATTTCCTTGTTTTACCTTGGGCCTTAAGTTTTCAATATTAAACATTTGAACACGAATAATTTTACTACTTTTACACTTAACACTCATTTACTTTGTTCACATAAATTGCATCATTTTATATGATTAGTATTATAAAATTTTCAAATTTATCATTTTATTTTTAAAATCTCATTTTAATACGTTTTCAACATACGTAACCCATTTATCTTAAACACATGAGTTAATGTTCATGAAAGAAATGTTTTTCTTCGTAAGTATGCCAGTTGCTATTGACTACCGCCCGACTTTTCGGAAGAATTGGGAATACATCAGGGCAGGGTGTAAGGACACAAATTTCCAATTGAGTCCATATATAGTTTTGGCTCAATTCCGGACAAAAACATTTATTCATAGGTTAGTGATTTATTGTAATATTCTCAAGCCTATGAAGTGTGTGTTGAAGACGTAGCGGCAAAGAATTTAAAGCTTCATCAAAATGCCGGTTTGTGTGCCTCGTTTCTACGTCATCAACTAAGGTTCCATGCTCCCAAAGTATGAATGTAATTATATTTATATAGGAGCTTGGAACAATGTGTATTGGGTGTTAGGTGTAATAAAAACTACATTTTATTTTCAGAAAGAATCAAATAGAACTTTAAAATAAGTATATAAAAGTTTCTGGGCCAAAATCGAATTTTACAAACTTTCGGGTCATTCGTTAGAAATGTCGTTCGAACGAGTTTTTTCGTTCGAACCAGATTTCGTTCGAACGAGTTTTGTCGTTCGAACCAGTTTTGTTCGAACGAGTTTGCCAACGACCCTAAACTGGTCAGTCGTTCGATATGTCGTTCGAACGAGTTTTTCGTTCTAACGAGGTATCTAACGAGATTCTAACGAGCCCAGGCTGGTCGCTCGTTAGAAGTCTCGTTCGAACGAGAGTCAAGTTCGTTCGAACAAGACGCCAGGCGGGAACGGTTTTGAGCAGTTTTTTGGCAGTTTTCACCCCATTATCCCACTTGTTTCTTAACTGATTTTTTAAGGCTTTATCAAGGACGGGAATCATTTTTCAAGGTGTATATTTTTCATACCAAACAAACTCATAGAGAGTATTTTGAGACAAAATTTGTTTAAGGAAAAAGATCATGTTCTGAGTGTTATTCTTTCAAAGAAAAATTCATACACACTCTAGTTTACACCCAATTGCGTTTATCCAAGTTCTATATATACATATCTTTGCTTGGAGTTTTTGGCACCGGTTTTCTCTACCGAATTCAAGAGACGTTTCGGGTTTGCTTCTACACCCCATCACAAAGAAGATTTTTGTTGAGATTCTACCCACACGGAGAAAGGCTCCATGCTTGGGTGACGGTGACCATATAAAGTCCCATCGGTGGATTCCGAGACCGAGGTGGTGTTCCAAGGTTGTCCGCTAGGAAGAGGTTTCTACGAGAAGTAGCGTCGAGGCTTGAGAGGGATCGAGTCAGTCATTATAAGTCTATCTGTCTTGTAATTGTAATTCCATATATAGTGGACTTGTGGCTAGGGTCGTCCGAGGTTGTTTCCCGTCTTGGGTTTTTCCTGGTACATCTCGGCGTAGTGTGACATTGTTTATTTTATCTTGCACAGTAATTTAGAATCCATGCTTAGGATAATTTCAAGATAAAATTTGGTTTGATTATCACACTCATTTAATTTGGGACTTAAATTAAATATTGGGTAAAATTGGTTTATTCAAGTCATTTGCTAAAATTGGTTTCGCCTAACTTTGGATAATTGTTAATTATGACTTAGGCAAATTCTAGGACTTGAATTATGTTTTAATTTGTTTTGAGAAATTAAAACTTGTTGTTATTTTTGAAAGTTGAACCATCACCTGTTTTACAATGCTTCCGCAACATCTCTATTGTGTTTTATATTAAAAAGGAAATTAAATATTTTAATCGAGATAAATTAAAACCCGGGGCTTTTTCAAATTGGTATCAGAGCCAAAGAGATAAATTATTTCGTTAAACGATCCTTTAAATAATCTTTGGCTAAAATGGATTTTTCCCCATTTTCAAAATTTCCTATTTTTGATGGTTCTAACTACGCGTATTGGAAAGCGCAAATGAAATCGGAACTTAAATCTATAGATTAACGTGTTTGGATGTCTGTTGTTACCGGGTACTCCCCACCAACTCATCTAATTGAAAATGAACGTGTTCCCAAACCCATCGATAGATGGACCGAAAATGAGTTTAAGCTTGCAAATTTTAATTCCCGTGGATTAAATGCTTTATTTAGCGCTGTCACACCGGATGAATTCCGACGCATTATGACGTGTGAGACCGCTAAAGAAGCTTGGGATATTTTACAATTAACTCATGAAGGAACGAGTGTCGTTAAAGCTTCTAAACTCCAAAACCTCACCACTCAATTTGAAACTATCAAAATGGATGAAAAAGAAACTTTTGATAAATTTTATGCTAGACTTTCTGATATTGTTAATTCATCTTTTAACTTGGGAGAGAAAATACCTGACGACCGTGTAGTAAAGAAAATTTTAAGGTCCCTACCCGATAGATTTATTCCAAAGGTGACTGTTTTAAATTCTTTACCTACTTTAGCCTCTACGAAATTAGAAGAGCTTGTAGGTGATTTACAAACCTATGAACTGGATATGTTTCCCTCTAAAAATGAAAAGAAAATCGAAAAGGGCGTTGCTTTAAAAGCCCGAAAAGAGGTCAAACAAGTAGTAGAGAGTGATAGTGATAGTGACTCGGAAGACATGGCTTTATTTGCTCTTAAATTTAGAAAATTTCTTAAATTTAACAAAGATAAATTTAAAAATGATTTTAAGAAATTTGATACTTCTAAACATGATAAAAGCGAGAAGATTTCTAAAGCCGAGAGGATCCCTAAACCTAGTAATGACAATTTAGATAGGGACGAGTCTAACAAGTGTTTTGGTTGTGAAGGTTATGGACATAGGGCTTATGAGTGCCCCACTAAACTAAGGAAAGAGGGTAAACGATCCACTGCATATAATGCGACCCTTAGTGATAGTGATAAGGAAGAGAAACCCGATTCCCCCACTAAGAAAAATTTTGTGGCTTTTATGGCTAGTCATGTGAGTGATAATGAAAACTCATCGATTGATGACACGATAGCACATGCCACTTCCAAGGTCATTGTTCATGATTCCCTTGTTTCTAATGATAGTGAGAGTGGAGAAGAAAGCGAGAGTGAAAATGAAGAAGAGGTTGATGTGAGTGAACTTCAAAATGCTTTTCATGAATTATATAAAGAATCTATTAATTTGAAAAGAACTAATTTGAAGTTAGAAGCTTGTTTAAGAAAGAGTGTCAAGGTCGTTGATGATAGTGCCTTAATAGAAGACCTTAGGACACGAGAAAGGACTCTTCGAGAGAAGCTAGAATACATAGAAGGCGAGAGAAATAGCCTTAGGGGTTTAATGGAATCCTTGAAAAAGGAGCTTCTTACTATTGAAGAGCAAAATTGTTTACTAGAATCTACCATTTTAGATTTGGAAAATAAATTAAAAGATTCTAGCAATGTCAAATTTGATTTGGAATGTCGTTCAGAAAAACTAGATAAAATGTTAGGAACGGTCCAAATTAAAAATGACACTTGTGGTTTAGGCTTCAATTCTTGTAATGAATACAACCCTAAAGTCAAAACCAACATTTTAGGAGAATCTACTAGGAATACATTTAATGATAACTCCTTAAGTAAATCTTTTCGACATATTCTCACTTGTACACATTGTGGTCGAAAAGGTCATCTTAGGCAATTTTGTTTAGATCTTAAACGAATTCCTAGAAAATCCCATAGTAAAGTAACCACGATAGCTAACGTTCCTACACCCCAAGATAGTAATTCTTCATTAATTTGGGTTAGGAAATCCGACTTGGTTGCCTTACAAAATAGGGATTTTGATTCTCATTTACTTTCACATACTTCCTCTCTTGCTAAATCTAAAGGTTGAATGTGTTAGTGTTTGCATACTTTAGCTTTTGTACTTCATGCTATATTCACATGCTAAATGTATGCTTGTTTAGTCATTTTCTAGTCATTATCTCATTTCATATCATATGCTAGAAGTTATGACAAGTTTATCTTTTGTATTTTATCTCCTTCATTTTGTTTGCTTTAAATGAAAATACAAAAAGATTTTTGTTTATCATTTGGATTTTATCTCTTGATAATTTGAACTTAATGCAAGATTCAAATGATTTTTGTTTATCCTTTTGAGTAAATATTTATTTTTGATGAAAAATGTTACAAAACTCAAAAAGATTTTATTTTGTGTGTATTTTAGTTTGACACACTTTATGTGGCATATATTTGTGTTTGAATCCCATCCTTTAACGCTCCCACGTGGCTAGAACTTTTGGTTTAGATTTTCAATCCTTAAAATGTTCTTTACCATGTTTTATATGGAGTAGTTGGATTTTGTATTGTTTAAATGGATTCTATTTCTATATGCCTCTTTTCACACATGCACGAGCTCTTTTGAAATCTTAATGTCACATGTTATATTTGAGCTTTTTGAGGTGTTCTCCTATCAATCTAGTCATCTACATATCTATGACCTAGGAGGACTAGTGCATGTCAAAATCTGTTGCATGTGAGATTTGTGCGCAAAATGAAAACATGATAAATTAATATATGCACGGGGAAGGGCTCCGAAAGGATGAATTAAATCCTTTGCGATAGTAAGCCACCGTTTATTGGATCTAAAAGAAATACGTGATCCAAAGGCCTAAAAACAGAATATTTGGCATTAAAAAGAAAAACAATTGCCAAGGCCTATGTTTGTTTGTTATATTCATTCAAAAACAAAAGAATATATATGCTCATTGAGGGAGAATTGGATGGTATATCAACGGTTTGCATAATGTCTGTTTGTCCTAGTTGTCTTTAATGTCATGACTCTATTTGGTTTGTAGAATCATCATCATGCTAGGCTTGTATGCATTGTGTATGTTTGTTCATTGAGTTCAATCTTTATATTGTCACATGAGGTTATATTTAACTGTGATGAAGTTTGCAATCAAATTAGAACTCCGTGAACGTTTCTTAAGTGTTTGGGTCTAAATTTAATTGTTGCTAGTACACACCCCTACACTTCCGTTTCCATATGACATTTTTTTGCCATACGAGTGTGCAAACTTATTGTATTTTGTGTCATGTGTGTGTTTATATATATATATATATATGCAAGTGCTCTATTGGTATATTTTTGGTATCAATATATATGATATTTGTCTTTGCCCTGCTTTTATTGCCCATATGATTTTATTACTATGCTTTCATGTCTTATCACTTTAAGCTTTCACATGTTGTTTATTAGTTCTTTATCCTTTGACTATTACCGAACAAAAAGGGGGAGAATGATGATAGGTATAGGGGGAGAAATGGTATCTAATCCTATTATTATCGTATCTTAGTTTGGGGGAGATTTATCTTAGGGGGAGACGTCTTTCTAAGTAGGTCATGTGTTTAAAGGGAGAATTAATTTAGGGTGAGTAATTAATTAATTGCATTTAATATTTTGATATTCCCTATGCATTTGATGAGTTTACTTAAGTGTGCAGGAATTATTCGAAAGCGGCATCTTTCATGGCAAAGAGTTTTAATCCTTGGGTTGAGTCAAGTTTGGGCGGGTTATGTTTTGAGTCTAGTGAGCTTGACGGCCCTTTAGGATTTTGTTTGGTTTTTGTCCCGGAATAGCCAAAGGGGGAGATTTGTAAGGACACAAATTTCCAATTGAGTCCATATATAGTTTTGGCTCAATTCCAGACAAAAATATTTATTCATAGGTTAGTGATTTATTGTAATATTCTCAAGTCTATGAAGTGTGTGTTGAAGACGTAGCGGCAAAGAATTTAAAGCTTCATCAAAATGCCGGTTTGTGTGCCTCGTTTCTACGTCATCAACTAAGGTTCCATGCTCCCAAGGTATGAATGTAATTATATTTATATAGGAGCTTGGAACAATGTGTATTGGGTGTTAGGTGTAATAAAAACTGCATTTTATTTTCAGAAAGAATCAAATAGAACTTTAAAATAAGTATATAAAAGTTTCTGGGCCAAAATCGAATTTTACAAACTTTCTGGTCGTTCGTTAGAAATGTCGTTCGAACGAGTTTTTTCGTTCGAACCAGATTTCGTTCGAACGAGTTTTGTCGTTCGAACCAGTTTCGTTCGAACGAGTTTGCCAATGACCCTAAACTGGTCAGTCGTTCGATATGTCGTTCGAACGAGTTTTTCGTTCTAACGAGGTATCTAACGAGATTCTAACGAGCCCAGGCTGGTCGCTCGTTAGAAGTCTCGTTCGAACGAGAGTCTAGTTCGTTCGAACGAGAGTCTAGTTTGTTCGAACGAGACGCCAGGCGGGAACGGTTTTGAGCAGTTTTTTGGCAGTTTTCACCCCATTATCTCACTTGTTTCTTAACTGATTTTTTAAGGCTTTATCAAGGACGGGAATCATTTTTTAAGGTGTATCTTTTTCATACCATACAAACTCATAGAGAGTATTTTGAGACAAAATTTGTTTAAGGAAAAAGATCATGTGTTTGAGTGTTATTCTTTCAAAGAAAAATTCATACACACTCTAGTTTACACCCAATTGTGTTTATCCAAGTTCTATATATACATATCTTTGCTTGGAGTTTTTGGCACCGATTTTCTCTACCGAATTCAAGAGACGTTTCGGGTTTGCTTCTACACCCCATCACAAAGAAGATTTTTGTTGAGATTCTACCCACACGGAGAAAGGCTCCATGCTTGGGTGACGGTGACCATATAAAGTCCCATCGGTGGATTCCGAGACCGCGGTGGTGTTCCGAGGTTGTCCGCTAGGAAGAGGTTTCTACGAGAAGGAGCGTCGAGGCTTGAGAGGGATCGAGTCAGTCGTTGTAAGTCTATCTGTCTTGTAATTGTAATTCCATATCTAGTGGACTTGTGTCTAGGGCCGTCCGAGGTTGTTTCCCGTGTTGGGTTTTTCCTCTACATCTCGGCGTAGTGTGACATTGTTTATTTTATCTTGCACAATAATTTAGAATCCATGCTTAGGATAATTTCAATATAAAATTTGGTTTAATTATCACACTCATTTAATTTGGGACTTAAATTAAATATTGGGTAAAATTGGTTTATTCAAGTCATTTGCTAAAATTGGTTTCGCCTAACTTTGGATAATTGTTAATTATGACTTAGGCAAATTCTAGGACTTGAATTATGTTTTAATTTGTTTTGAGAAATTAAAACTTGTTGTTATTTTTGAAAGTTGAACCATCACCTGTTTTACAACGCTTCCGCAACATCTCTATTGTGTTTTATATTAAAAAGGAAATTAAATATTTTAATCGAGATAAATTAAAACCCGGGGCTTTTTCACAGGGGATTCTTAGATGCTCTTACACAGATCGGATATTGATTTCTTTCACAGTGCCTATCTAGAGTGGCTTAAAAGATCCATCCATGCCAACTGCTGAAACAAATCTTTTCATGCCCCCAGATCCCCTGGAAAATGTCAATAAAAAGTAACAAATGCATCGTATTGTTTCTTCATAAGTTCAATATAAATTTTATCATGAGATCAGCAAGTTCAACATGATTTATGCAAGACATAGTTTGCTTCAACATTTTAAAATTTATCCTTCTTTCAAACTTTAACTTTTATCCATTTTCATCATATATTCTTCAACATATGTTCATATGCAGTGATAATAAGCATAAGTAATCATGTAAATCATATATATATACATATATCTAACATGCTTTGATTTGAAATATGAAATTAATGTAGAATACAAAAGAAAATTCAATAAGTTTCTAGATCCTTACAAGCTTTCTTCTCCAAAATAACACCTCTTTTACCCTTTTAACATTTGATAATGGAAGGGTGGAATGGTGGTCTTGCGAGATTGAAGTATAGAGATCTTTATAGGTACTGAAAGATACTAAAATGAGGGACGCAGAAGTGTCAAATGTAACAACCAGTATTTTTAAAGAATTAATAATGAATTAATTAAATTAAATTTAAATTACATATGTGACATAATTTAATGAATATTAAATATTAGGGGTTGATTAAATTATTAATTGGAGAGAAATGATTAATGTATATTGAATAAAATTATTAAGTGAATAGTAAATACATGTTTAATGTTATAACACGTGATAGTGACGTGACAATATGTTATCTCAACCGGATGTCATGTGTGGACTAAATGATATTGAGATAGTAAATAAATTATGAGTAATTCGAATGATAATTTTGAGATCATAGATGAGTCCAGAAGGTCCAAAATAATCAAAATAGTATACTTGGTTGTGTAGTTTGAGTCCTAGGATAGTTTTAGACCAAACTAGCACCCCGAGAGGATATTTCAGTCATTTTATAACCTAGGGTTAAGGGGATTTCGAAATTTCAAGGATTATATATAGTTGTGGTAATTGGAGGCTAGGGTACAAAGAGTAGAAAATAATTGGAGGCCAGTAGAGAGGAGAGGAAGTGTTTTCTTGGAGCCTAGAGGATTCAAGCTCATTTTGGCATCATAACCATTTGTGGAGGAAGGATCAGAAGAGAAACATCGTCAAAAGGATCAAATCAGACATCTTTCATAAGAGGCAAATATTTATCTTGCAAATTTTATTGGTTATCATACCCATGTAGAATAAGAACTTTGTATTAAGGACAATCCATGTTACACTTATAATTTGATGAGTAAAATTATAATTAGGGATAAGATTTTATGTAGAACATATCTAATTATGTAGAGAAAGAAAAATCAAGAGTTTGGGGAATTGAATTATGAATTAAATTTGGGTTTTTGGTGCATTTATAGGAAGAACACAAAACTATAAAATCGAGGATCATGAGGGGTCAAATTTGATCGTATGATAAAATTCTATGGGTTTACACATGATTTACGTTAGAAATTATCCATACATGTATATTTGATGTTTACCTATGTTAATGGGAAGTTTATAATTATTTTATCAAAGTTTGAGGAACTTGATGTTGGAAGAAATTCGTAACAACAACTAAAGAATAAGAAACCTGACACATTTCAAATCGATTCGACCTAAGGGCAAATCGATTTGATTTTTCCCAGAATTGAAAACGTTTCTTTTAGGCCCGAATTTTTTTTATAATTCGTAAAGAATCTTTTTGGGATATATTTAAATTATAGAAGAAAATATGAAAATGTTAGTAGGCCCAGAGAAGGAATTAGGTTTACATGAATTGAGATGAGTTAAATATGGACATAATGGAGAATATATTCAAAATTGAGAAATGAGTGAAATTTGAGTTGTAATATGTAATGATGAATAAAGTTTCCTTTATGACACATAGGATATGATGGGAATAACTATGGACTTTAGAACGGGCAATTAGGGATATTGGAAGTTTAAGTAAAATTATGGTACGTCGTATATACGAGTGATATATGTTACGTACGAGTAGATGAAATTGGGTTGTGTGTATACCTATTGAATAATATATAAATAGGTTGTGTGAATACCTGTAGATATGATTTGATTATGAGTGTGAACATACCTACGCTGCGTGCTATCAGGAGGTCTACCCACAAAGGGCAATCCCATCTTGACTGTCTAGATTCGTGCCCCAGAACATGGCACTTAAGGAGGTCCACTATGTGTCGTGTGTTTTTAGGATTGGCATGTCGTTTGGGTACGTTAGGTATGTGCGTATTCCAAAGGTTTATAACCACGTTCGCCTCCACTGTTGTGATTATTAATTTTGGGTTCAAGGAGACATACCAAACTAATAGTCTTTTATTGAGTACGAGAGGTACCTGGACTTGATAGCAGAGTATGCCAGCATCATGAGAGATCTTTTTGGAGATGCTATATTTTTGTATATATTATATGTTGACGAATATATACACCAATGTAATATATCTACTTATATGAAATAGTAGAATTGATAGAGGATCTATATCTAAAAGAATTTAAGTAGTGAAACTTAAATGATTGATTCAATAATAAAATGAGAATAAATAAACCTAATATTGAGACTTTAATATTAGGTCGTATGGGGAAATACGCGGGAACGAGACTTACTGAGAATAGTCAAATACATTAACTAGTCATCAGAGTGATACTAGTTACGTAGAAGACGTTAGGCATGCACATCATGAAGCCCCCAAATTTTAAAATTAAATATTAATTTCCTTTAAGTGTGGAATAGGATGGTTCAACACAACACACACAACTTTCAAATTTTAATTTCCTTCAAATTAAAATTAGACCCAACTAAAGTGAAATAAAATTAATCCAACATAAATATTCACTTAAACAAAATTAATTTAACCCAAGTCCTAAAATTTCCCTAACAAGATTAACTCATTTTTTTATTTAGGCCAACCCAGATTTTATCCAATTAAAATTATCAGGACTTGAATTAAATTAACTTAAACATAACCCAAATTAATTTTAGCACCAAATTAAGCATGAGTAGTGATTTAAATCATAGTTTATCGTTTAGTCCTAAGCATGCATCCAGGTGATATAGCAAGATAAAATAAATCACAAACCACTACGCGCCGATGTACGAGGAAAACCCAAATGGGAAAAACCTCGGACGACCCCAACCTTAAGTCCACTAAGTATGGTTTTATGATTACAAGACATATGACTTACTATAGAACTTGACACCGTCCAAGCCTTAACGAACTTCTTCTAACTACCTATGCCTAGTCGACGACCATGGACTCCTCCACGGTCTCGGAATCCACCGATGATTCTTTTGGTACCCGTCACCCTCACGCGAAGCCTTTCTTTTAATGAGTACACCACAAAAAAAAATTACTCTCCTCTGTAGGTAGAGAAGAACCCAAATTCTCTTCTTTAATAGTAGAGATGAACCAAGGGTGCCAAACACTCCAAGCAAAGATACATATATATATATATATATATATATATATATATATATATATATATATATATATATATATATATATATATATATATATATACATATATGAAGAACTTGGAATTTAAACTAAAACATATGGTTGTGTATGTGTTTTTATGAAATCAAGTCATTTAGACTTCAAAACACAAAAGGGAACTTTTGGTATGGAAAGATGTGCTCTGAAAGTAGGTGAAAAACTCCCAAAAGTTCGGCTGAAAAATGATCCCACGTAATGGTTAAAAGAAGGTACAAAAAGTGGGTTAGTGTGTGGTTACCAAAAAACTGCCAGAAATTTAGCCTTCCTGCCAAAGTCATTTGAACGACATCGTTCGAACGATATTTCAGAAGAAAAATAGGCTAAAATCTCGATGGAAAAACTCGTTCGAACAAGTTTGTTAGAATAAAGCTTCGAACGAAAAAACAGTAACAATTTGGCAATCTTGTTGGAACACTCGTTCGAAATCTCATTCGAACGACATTTCAAACGAAAAAACAGAATTTTATATTTTCAATTTTAAGTCCAAAAACTTTTATCCAAAGTTCTAAAATAATTTATGAAAAGTGAAAGCCATTTTAAATTAAAATTACATCCATTAAATATTCCATGTCTCCTATATATATTAAATGCATTCATACCTTTTTGGAGACAATGGAATCGAATAGTTGCTTATGTATAAATGAGGCACTAAATTCGGAAAAGGAGTGAACTTGAAATCTTGGCTGCTACATCTTCAACTCAAACATCTCATAGGCTTGGATGGATACACTTTACATTCTATCCTATAACTCAAATTGTTTTGTCTGGAATTGAGCCAACACTACAGAAGACTTAATTGGAAATTTTTGTCCCTACACATCAGTTGAGAGGTGAGGATCTCAAGTTAGTGCACGTGAATTATACATATGTAATAAATAATTGATTTAAATCGTGATTTAAATACTTGCTAAATATTTTCAAAATGTTTTACTTCGGCTCTGGACCATGTCAAAATATTTTCAAAACCTTTTAGATGTCCAGCCACAGGGACGCCAGACTTGACGATCCATTCTAGGGACGATTAGCTACAGCACTGTGGAGGCTTACAGGACTTGATTAGACGCATCCATATTTCATTCCTAGTGTAGGATTTCATTCCAGTATCTTTGTTGGTCTTTTTTTCCCATTTAAACTTTATTTTTCCCTATTTAGACTTTATTTATTCAGTTATTCAGTTCAGACTTATATTGGGATTCAGTTATTTACTGTTAATTTTATTTTAGGATTTGGATTTGTATCCGATGGTTTATTTGGCAAGATTTTTATCTATTTAATCCTTGTGATGGTTTAGACTCTATTAATTGTATGCATATTTTAAATTAGTTTTTGCTTATTATAATTATTCGTTTAATGAAAGATAAAAAAAAATTGACAGCGGCGTAATTAACTAATATGTGATTAATAATTAGAATAATTTTCGACAGTGATGCTAAGAATGAACCAAATGGGAAACCTATTTAATTTAATAAGGGATTAATCACCCGGTATTTAATTGAGCGGGGGGTCACAAATGGTATCATAGCATTAGGTTCTAGTGTCCTTAGGATATGTATAGCTTACTAAGATTTCAGCGTAACATTCTTTGACTTAAAGCCCTACTATTAGGACCGTTGCATTTATGATTATACTTTTGTAATTGTATTGACTGTGAACTCATAGAATTTGAATCTATTTTTGGATGAAACCTAGGATAAGAGGAGCGGTGAGAGCAACAACTAAAAATAATGCGGGGCAACCATAGCCACATGCACATAGCCACCAGCACCATAGGGGACAGTGACATTAGTTGAGGTGGCGACGATAGTGGCACAGGTCATGAATGCAGTTATGACTGCCATGGCTCATCATTTTTTTTCAGGTCCAGTAGCCACGATAGCCAGTGGCACCAGGGTTTTAAGCACACCCAGGACCGATAGAGTGGCAGAGGGTTAGGAAGGCTTTCCAGAAGTGTCACCCACTAGAATATAAAGGGAGTTCTGATCTGATTGCGGTGTGTCAGTGGAAGATATATATTCAGTGCCACTTGCATATGGTTGACTGCAGTGAGGTGCAGAAACATATGCTTACTACTTTCAGGTTGGTTGGGGCAGCATTGCAGTGGTGGGAGTCAATTACCGTCATTGCTGATAGGGACATTATGACTATTGCTGATTTATGGGTGAGGTTTGACCGCAAATATTTTCCACCAGCTATACAGACTGAGATGAGAAAGAAGTTTAGTGAGGTGACTTAGGGTGATCGTTCTGTTTCCGAATATGAGGAAGAGTTCACTTGCTTGGCTAATTTCGTACGAGATGAGGTGACCAGTGAACAAAGGAAGACGGTGAGGTTTATGGATGGTTTGGCTTGGAGGATCCGCCAGCACTTAAATGGTAATCCTGCATTGGTGAGATATATAAATGTCGTCAATGCTGAACTGCTACATTGTCAATACTATCACTTCCATGTGAAGGGGATGAATCAAGGAGGTGAGTCCATTTAACAGGGAAAGACAGGAGTGGCAGTGCTAGTGGAGAACCACAGCAGTATCAGTCAGGCAGACTTTAGGGGAAGGATTCCCGATAGGGGGTTCAGGACAAGAGGTTCAAATCAGGGGGCTATCGACCCAAGGCTGGTTATAGATAGGGCCAGTAGGGTCCTCAGTAGCAGCAGGTTCCTCAGGGTCGTCAGGGCTAAGGGAACAATGGAGGTGGTCGATAGAGTCGAGGCTAGTATGGACAATAGTAGGGTTAATACCGTCAGGGTAATCAGGGCCTGCGTGAGAGAGAGTTTCCAGGCCATTTCTTTATTTATCGACAGACGGGCCACAAGAGGAGAGATTGCCCACAATTGGGGAGAGCTCTGCAATAGCAACGTGACCCGTAGGAGAAACAGGCATAGAGACCACATATGGCATCAACCCCACCCACACCACCACAGCAGGGACAATTTCAGTATGGGCATGTCTATAATGTCAGATGCTTCCATTCAGCAGGCCCAACAAGCACCACCAATATTAACGGGTACATTCCATATTCATGGGCTTGCGGGTAGTGTTTTATTTGATACCGGGGCAACACATTCTTTCATATCGACTAGATTTGCAGGAGCTATCGGCCTATTAACGATAACTGGTAGTCTCCTTATATGTGTGGAATCACCAATGGGTAGCGGGTCACTTATACAATCGATAGGGGTGTGGATATGGATATGGGCAGATTGTGTTTAGCTGTCGATTTTCTTCCATTGGACATAGAGGGATATGATGTTATCTTCGGTATGGATTGGTTAGATAGTTAATGGGTGATGGGAGATTGTTACAGGAGGGCTATTATTTTCTCGATACCCGAAAAAGAGATGTTCTTAGTGACGATGCCTCTTCCTGAGGGATGACCGCGCACTTATCTATATTACATCGAGGAAGAGACCTCACAGGAGTTGATAGTTTTTTCAGACTCGATTCTATTCGTGAGGTAGTTCGAGGATGTATTGAAGGACATACCCGAATTGTCGCCTAGTTGAGAAATTGATTTTGTTATTGATTTAGCACTGGGTATGAGACCTATAGCTTGAGCACCGTATCACATGGCTTTATCTGAGATGCGGGAGTTGGGAGAGCAGATTCAGTAGCTCTTAGGGTAGGGTTTTATTCAATGGAGTACTTCACCTTTGGGTGCACCATTATTGTTTGTCAAGAAGAAGGATGGGTCATTTCGGTTGTGTATTGACTACAGAGAGTTGAATAAGGTCACAATCTGAAATAATTATCCAGTGCTTCGTATTGATGATCTATTCGACAAGCTAAGGGGAGAAACTTACTTCTCCAAGATAAATTTGCGATCTAGTTATTGTAACAACCTAGGTTTTTGAGCGACTATTTTATACTATTTTGCCTGATGGGCTAATTTTATAAAATAGGGGATGTTGGAGTAAATATTATTTCCTGTGAGACTTAGGTATAATATTTACTATGTGTTGTCTATTTACCGTTATGAGAAGGTAAATAGCATTATATTGTGTATTATTGCGTCGTTATATGTAAAACGAGGGTTATGACCTATATATAAAATGGGGTAAAATTAATGAATTAAAAAGAAATTGGAATGTAAAAATAGTTCACACTTTCCCGAATGCCAAAATAGGGGGTGCGATTGTTTTTAGAATAGTCAAGATAGTCGAAATAAGTGCCCCGTTGTAATTTTTTATATTTGGGCATTTTGAAGGGGTTATGACTCAAATAAGTGGTTACGAGTCATTTTAATGGTGTATTAGCAATTAAAAGAGGGAAATTATGTTTTGAGACCCGTATAAGTTCCCCCACCCCCCTTATTTTCTCATTTAATGAGAGAAGCCAAAGGAGAGAGAGAGAGAGAGAAGAGAGAGTTGGGAGAAATGGAGAGAAAGAGAGAAAATAGAAGATTTGGGCCGGATTCCGTCGCTACCGGAGGTGATCAGAGACTACGAACCTCGAGGCAAATTTTTTTACTTGCTAGATATTGATTTAATGTGATAAATCTGGATGTGTAGTTAATTTTGGGAGGTTTAAATCATAAATGGGGTTTTGGTTGATTTTGGTGTTTAATCCTTAAATCTTGTAGATTGTGTGGTTTAAGGTTATTATATAGGTTTCTTTTGGTGTATAATTGTTGGGATAATGTTGTTGGTGGAGGGGAATGAAGAAAGTATAGGATTATGGGTTTTAGGGTTCGGTTTTGACTTTGAAGAAGAAGGGTTTTTCGTGGATCTGATAGGCGCGATCGACCGCGGTCCCAGGACCGGTCTACCGGTCATGCCAAAACTAGCTTACTTCTTTGGTTGGTAGACCAAGCCTGAAAGGGCGGTCGACCGCGGTCCCTTGACCGGTCGACCGGTCCCCTATTTTTCACCTTTAATTTTCCTTAGTTTTCGTTAGCCTCTTTATTTTAAGATAGGAACTTAGGAACCTTCCTTTGGGAAGTAATGGGGAGTCCTAGAGGGTTGTATTGGGTAGACTAATGTCCTAGGCTAAGAGTGGATATTTGGGTTTACCCGAGGGCTAGCTTGTATAGGTTAGTGTCCGATTGATATAGGAGGTTAACCTACAGATAAATTGGAAGTTAAAATATTAATGTTGAGCTTTTGGGAGACACTCCATTATGGAGACTCACTTTGAGGGTTTATGAAATAATATGAACTCTTGGAGGCTATTTTGAGGTTAGTGGAAGTTTGGGTCTTAGGTCATTAATAAAATATGACATAATAAGAAGGAAATGCACATTCTAAAACTTGGTTCTAAACGGCTAAATGAATGATTTTTGGAAAAATAAAATTGGATGTTTTCAAAAGGAAAAGTAAAGTTTTTCATAAGTGTTAACTTATGGTTACACACCTCCCTAAATCGCTATCATAAGGGAAGTTGTGTACGTGTGGTGAAGCCCCCTGGATAATGAATGTAGGGTGGATATAGTCCCTAGGCCATATGGGCATTTGTATTACTGTACTGGTTAGGGGATTTTGGGTGTGGTCGTGACTTTCCCGCAGGCAATATAGCCGCTTCTCGACGTTGGTAGGTTCCTAGGTTGTCTTCTATAGATAGACCCTGGAAGATGATAGCCATTTAGGGGCGCGTCCAGTGGGGAAACCCGAAGGGATGGTCTTAGATTTATTAAAGCAATTCATGATAATGGATTGGCTTTAATTACATTTCTCGGATGGAAGAAGGGAAATGGGATATATGGTTTGGCTTCGGATAATATTTCCCGAAAGAAAGGAGGGAAATGGAAGCATATGGCATACAAAAGTATTTTTATGATAATAAAAATGACTTTTGATTACACTTCCTGGATGGAAGAAGGGAAGTGGGGTTTTATGAAAAAGGATAAAGCACTTTTTATGATAATAAAACTTGCTTTATTTTATGTATTATTCCTGGATGGAAGAAAGGAAATAAAATTGGTAAAGAAAGTTTTGAAATGTAAAGGGCTTGGTAAACATTTGATAAATGTTGTACCATTTATGTATATTCCTAAAGAAAGAAATTAGGAATTGTGCCATTAGATGATGGATGGGTTTATTTTTATATTTTCCGTGTGTAGCTGTAGATGTGACCTCCCACACATATGCACACACATATACATTTATTGATTATTTCGTGCTAAGGATCTAATGGATCTCGACGATCAACCTTGCCTAAGTAGTAGTGTATCGGGGGGGTTCCTTGTTTGGATTTCTCTTTGCGAGACACCCCACGCACGAATAGGGCATAGTGTTGAGAATGGGGAGAAGTTAGCCCTTAGTATTTAGGGTTAACTAGAACATCTAATGATATTGCGCTAGGTTGCTGATAGATTGAGAGGTGAGAAATATTACTGTTATCTGCGAGAGAATTACGCACTTAACTGTCAAGCATTTTTAGTCATATGGTAATCATATCAAACCGGGCCCTGACCCGTATCTATATTTCTTTGTTTCTGCATATACTTCTTGCCGTACAGGTGCTATACCGCATGGACACCCGTATTTACATTTCCATTCCATTTGTCATGGAGCTACATCATATTGCGGATGTTGTAGGTTACTTGTATTAGACGCTTCTTTCTATTGTACCTTAGTTAAGTTCAGTATATTTATTCGGGCATGTTTGCCCAAGGTTTTGAACTCATTCATTATACTGTAAATATTGAATTATAATACTCGATGTACTATTTGCATTCGTCTGTTCACCGACAGCTTGTTCGGTGATATTTTTTATTGTCATTCTTCATTCATCGATTTTTGATACCCACCGTTTTTACAAATGGGATTGTCTAAGTGTTTTATTCTTTTACTTACTAATTTTTTTAAATTTGACAGTCCATTTTCTAAAATGATTGGTGGTTATCTCATACTATTTTTTTAATCGACAGTGATGCTAAGAATGGACCATCTATGATTCCTGTGATTGTTAGAGTATTGGGCTAGCCACCTATTATTTTAGTAGGCGGGTTGTCACAGTTATCATAAGTTGCGTGCCATAGAGGAGGACGTTCCTATGACTATTTTTCTGACTTTATATGGGTCCTACGAGTTTTGGGTCATGACATTCGGACTCACTAATGCGCCAACAATGTTTATGGATGTAATGAATCGAGATTTTCTAGAGTTCCTTGACCAGTTTGTGATTGTATTCATCGATGATATTTTGGTGTACTCTCACTGTGAGGCATGTCGAGCACTTACGGAGAATGTTACAGACACTTAGAGAGCATCAGTTGTATGCAAAGTTAAGTAAATGTGGGTTATGTCTTAAGGAGGTGAAATTTCTAGGCCATATTGTATCTGAGAAGGGTATAGATATTGATCCAAGTAAGGTATCGACGGTGAGGGGAGTGGGGACAACCCATGACACCGATCAAGGTTCATTGCTTTTGGGGGTTGACAGGATATTATTAAAGGTTCATTGAGGGTTTCTCGAAGACTGCAGGCCCGTTGACAAACTTGACTCGCAAAGGAGTGTTGTTTACTTGGGATGACCATTATCAGTGAGCTTTCGATGAGCTAAAGGACAAATTGACCTCAACACCCGTACTTTCACTGCCTAAAGGAGAAGTGGCATATTGTGTTTACACTGATGCCTCCTTGTAGGTACTTTAAGGTGCGTTGTAGCAGGAGGAGAGGGCCATAGCATATACGTCTCGTATGCTTAAACCCCATGAGAAGAATTACCTCACGCATGATTTGGAGTTAGCCGCGGTTGTATTTGCCTTAAGGATATGGAGGCATTATCTGTTGGGGAAATAATTTACTTTATTAACAGACCATAAATCAGTTCAGTATTTGTTCATGTAGAAAGATCTAAACATGAGGCAGAGGAGGTGGTTGGAGTTTATAAAGGATTACTAGTTTGATATTTAATATAATCCTATAAAGGCTAATGTGGTGGCTGACACGTTAAGTTGGAGACCTATAGGTGAACTAAAAGAGGTTTGGAAAGTGAAGTGGAGAGATATTTGACATGATGATGAGATTGATATGTCTTATATGTCCGTATTAGCTACCATGCTCGAGATTGTGACGAGGGTAGTGAAAGAACAGACAGAGGATCCATATTGCCAGGACAGAGTTCGCCAATTATTAACTGATGGGGAAGACGGGTACTCGATCAGTTCAGAGGGTGTCTTACATTTTAATGGGAGACTTGTGGTTCTATAGGGTGATGATTTGTGGCATGCAGTGATGTCAGAAGCTCACGGGTCCTGATTCGTAGTACATCCTAGTGGGGATAAGATGTACCAGGACATGCGTAGACAATATTAGTGGTCGGGAATGAAATGGGACAAAACAGAGTTTGTCTTAAAGTGTTCTACCTGCCATCTCGTAAAAGTGGACCGCCAGATACCGATAGGGATATTACAGTCATTAGAGATTCTCGTATGGAAATAAGAGAGTATTTCCATGGATTTTATCACTAGATTACCACTATCGCAACGAGGTCACGATTCTATATGGGTGATAGTGGGTTGGTTGACCAAGGTGGCTCATTTTATTCCAATTCCTAATAATTTTGAGACAAAGAAGTATGCACAGTTATTCATCATTGAGATAGTACACTTACATGGGGTGTCGCTTAATGTTGTGTCCAATCGGGATATGATCTTTTTATCCCATTTCTGGTAGAGTTTCCAGGAGGTGATGGGGACAGATTTACGATTGAGTACAGCATATCATTCACATACAAATGAGAATACTGGGAAGGTTAATCAGAAGCTGAAGGATATTCTACGAATGCGCATACTTGAATTCGGGGGAGGATGGGAACAGTACCTTCCATTGGTGGAGTTTGCGTATAATAAATCCTACCAAATCAGCATCGGCATGTCTCCTTTAGAGGCATTCTATGGTCGGCCTTGTCGTTTGCCTACTTGTTGGTTAAAGGTGGTAGACAACAAGTTATTGGGGCCAGAGATGATTCATGACACCACTACCAAGCTTGAGTTAATTCGAGGTCACATCGAGATAACTCAAAATAGGCAGAAGAGTTACACCGATGCACACAGGAGACATATTGATCTTATGGTTAGCGACCAGGTATTGGTGCGAGTGTCTCTGACGAAATGAGTGATGAGATTTGGAAAGAAATGGAAATTGGTACCGAGATATGTGGGACCCTTTTTTAATTTTTAAGAGGGATGGACCAATGGCTTATAAATTTGGATTACCAGAGCATCTTCAACGGATTCACGACGTGTTTCATGTGTCATCGTTGAAGAGATACAGGAGGAGCGAGTGAGATTTTTGGCACGTTCCATTAGAGGAGATCGACTTGCAGCCTGACATCTCATATGATGAGAGACCAGTGGCGATACTTGATTGTAGTGAGCGTAAATTGCGGTCAAAGGTGGTACCCTTGGTTAGAGTTTAGTGGGGTCACCATAATGCATATGAGTCAACATTAGAGCGGGAGGATGACAAGCGTGAGTAGTTTTCAGAGTTATTCATTGCAGGTACATCCAAATTTTAAGGACAAAATTTCCTTGTAAGGGGGAAAAGTATGTAACAACCCGTATTTTTAAAGAATTAAAAGTAAATTAATTCGGTTAAATTTAAATTACACGTGTGATGTAATGTAATGGAAATTGAATATTATGGTTTGATTAAATTATAAATCGGAGAGAAATAATTAATTTTTATTGAATAAAATTATTAAGTGAATGGTAATTACATATTTGACGTTATAACGTGTGACAGCGACGTGACAATATGTTATCTCAATCGGATGTCGTGTGTAGACTAAATGAGGTCGAGATAGGAAATAAATTATGAGTAATTCAAATGATAATTTTTAGGTCACTGATGAGTCCAGAAGGGCCGAAATAATCAAAATAGTATAGTTGGGTGTGTAGTTTGGGTCCCGGGATAGGTTTAGACCAAACCGGCTCCACTAGAGGGTACTTCAGTCATTTTATAACCTACGGTTAAGGGGATTTCGAAATTTCAAAGATTATATATAGTTGTGGTAATTGTAGTTTAGGGTACAAAGAGTAAAAAACAATTTGAGGCCAGTAGACAGGAGAGGATGAGTTTTCTTGGAGCCTAGGAGAGGAATTTGGAGGATTCAAGCTCATTTTGGCATCACAACCATCTGTGGAGAAAAGATTAGAATAGAAACATCATCAAAAGGATCAAATTAGACATCTTTAATAAGAGGCAAGTATTTATCTTACAAATTTTATTGGTTATCATACCAATGTAGAATAGGAACTTTTTATTAAGGAAAATTGATGTTACACTTATAATTTGATGAGTAAAATTATAAGTGGGAATAGGATTTGATGTAGAATAAATCCAATTATATGGAGGAAACAAAATCAAGTGTTTGGGGAATTGAATTATGAATTAATTCTGGGTTATTGGTGAATTTATATGAAGAAAACAAAACTATAGGATTGATGATTATGAGGGGTTAAATCTGATCATATGATGAACTTGTATGGTATTTACCCATGATTTACGTCAGAAATTATCCATACATGTATATTTGATGTTTAGCTATCTTAATGGGAAGCTTAGCTTTATTTTATCAAAGTTTGAGGAACTTGATGTTGGAAGAAATTCGTAGCAACAACTAAAGAAGAAGAGATCTAACACATTTTGAATCGATTTGACCTAAAGGCAAATCGATTCGATTTTGCCTAGAATTGAAAATGTTTCTTTTAAGCCCAAAAATTTTTGCTAATTCGTAAAGAACCTTTTTGGGACATTTTTAAATTATAGAAGAAAATATGAAAATGTCAGTAGGCCCAGAGAAGGAAATAGGTTTATATGAATTGAGACGAGTTAAATATGGAGATAATGGAGAAAATATTGAAAATTGAGAAATGAGTGAAATTTGCGTTGTAATACGTAATGATGAATGAACTTTCATTTATGACCCATAGGATTCGATGGGAACAACTATGGATTTTAGAATGGGTAATTAGGGATATTGGATGTTTAATTGAAATTATGGTGCGTTGAATATACGAGTGATATATGTTACGTGCGAGTAGATGAAATTGGGTTGTTGGTATACTTACTGAATAATATGTAAATATGTGTGTGAATACCTATATATATGATTTGATTATGTGTGTGAACATACCTACGCTACCTCCTATAAGGATTTTTACGCGTAGAGGGCGATCCCGCCTTGACGATTCCAGTGAGGTCTGGATTAGTGCCCATAACATGGAACTTAGGGCAGTCCACTATGTGTGTATTAGTAGGATTGGAATGTCGTTTGGGTATGTTAGGTATGTGCATATTCCAAAGGCTTAAAACCATGTTCACCTCCACTGTTGTGATGATTAATTTTTTGTTTGAGGAGATATACCAAACCAATAGTGCTTTACTGAGTACAAGAGGTAACTAGACTTGATTGAAGAGTATGTTATGATCACGTGGGGTCATTATGGAGATGTTATATCTATGTATATATTATATGTGTGATGAATATATATATTTCAATGTAATGTATCTACTTACTTGAACTAGTAGAATTGATGGAGGATCTATATCTAAAAGAATTTAAGTAGTGAGACTTAAATGATTGATTCAATAATAAAGTGAGAATAAATAAACCTAATAGTGAGACTGTAATATTAGGTCCTATGGGTAAATACGCGGGAATGAGACTTAGTGAGAATAGTCATATACATTAACTAGTCATGAGAGTGATACTAGTTATGTAGAAGACGTCAGGCGTGCACATCATGAAGCCCCCAAAATTTAAAATTAAATATTAATTTCCTTTAAGTGCGGAATAGGATGGTTCAACACAACACACACGACTTTCAAATTTTAATTTCCTTCAAATTAAAATTAAACTCAACTAAAGTGAAATAAAATTAATCCAACATAAGTATTCACTTAAATAAAATTAATTTAACCTAAGTCCTAAAATTTCCCTAACAAGATTAACTCATTTATCTATTTAGGCCAAACGAAATTTTATCCAATTAAAATTATCGTGACTTGAATTAAATTAACTGAAACATAACCTAAATTAATTTTAGCACCAAATTAAGCATGAGTAATGATTTAAACCATATTTTATCTTTTAGTCCTAAGCATGCATCTAGGTGATATAGCAAGATAAAATAAATCAGAAACCACTACGATTTCATTTTAGTATATGAGTTGGGCATATTGCCCTATTTAGATTTTATTTATTCAGCTATTCAGTTCAGACTTATATTGGGATTCAGTTATTTACTATTGATTTTATTTTAGGATTTGGATTTTTAGCCAATGGTGTATTTATCTATTTACTCATTGTGATGATTTAGACTCTATTAATTATGTGAATGTTTTAATTAGTTTTCTCTTATTATTATTATTATTATTATTATTATTATTATTATTATTATTATTATTATTATTATTATCTATTTAATGAAAGATAAAAAAATTGACATCAACTTAAATAACTATTAGGTGATTAGTAATTAAAACAATTTTTGACAGTGATGCTAAGAATGAACCAAATGGGAAACCTGTTTAATTTAATAGAGGACTGATCACCTGGTATTTAATTAAGTGGGGTGTCACATCAAAGTCTTGGTTTGGGGGCTGACTTGTTCTCAGTAGAAATAAGGGGATGTATGAGAAATATCTCTCATTCCCATCTCTTATAATATCACCAAAAACCTATTCTAACGATCCTCCATCACTCAATAATGTTCCCAATAGGTCTAATGGAGTAGGAAGACATATATAATTGCCTAAAAATGTGGGATGGTCCATTCCTTTTGCACCTCAGGAGTTGCATATGTTGACAGCTCAAAAGGAAGACAATTTGCAGGTTCCAGATCGATTTGTCCCTAACTCGAATCAATCCACATATGTCAGATAAATTTTTTGTTCTAATAATTTTTTTAAATTCCTTTATTATCTTAAATGATATTATAATATATAGAAATATAATTATGTAATTTGTTCCATTTAATTTCTTTAATCCGATTTAAAATGCGTAACTTAATTTATATGCATAACGCAATACACACATTTTTAATTTTTTTTCTCTTTAACCCTAATTTAAATTAAAAATAACCCATTTGAAATAATCTCATTAATTTCTCTTGAATCCAAGTCCATATAATTTATGAATCATGCTAGTCCGAAATTATAATGCGGCTTTATTAATTCTACAAAACTGGGTGTTATAATCTTTTCACTATAGGAGATTTCATCCTCGAAATCAAAATATTACAAAAGAATATTTTTGTCTTCATCTCACCTTGAAGTTCAGACATAAGTTCATGGATTTAATGTGTATCTGTACATTACTTTTGATACCTCGATACTCAGATAATTCATGCAACTTTGCTTAGGGTCAACACTTTATTCAAATAACCCATATTAACTTTAAAACTTGTCGCTTCAGTTCATGAACCCAACTCCTGATTTAGTCTTTTACCTTATAATTGAGTGACAATATATGTGATATTATACGATATGCCTTGTTATCATTTATTCATCAATGAAACTTTTCAAATCACAAACTAGGTTCCATGACTTCGTTCATAAACCTTCACCTATCGGTTAGAAAATAATACCCTATAGTCCCTAGGCTTGTTCCTCTTGCCAAACAGGTTATTCTAGGTCTTGACTTTAATGAGCACACAATCATCCGAATCATCGATTCTCCTTTAAACCTCATTATATATTTTTTACACTAAGTTATTTAGTTTAATTTATTTCACTCAAGCTCAAATGTCCATATGGTTTCCTACATGTACAACTGTACCTCTAGTTTCTCCAAAATATGAGACTTCTTTCTTACTAGGTAATATAAAAAAACTGTCAATTCATAAGTATTTTCGTGAACTCTTACCTAATTTTAATGCTTATTCTTTCGTGTCATAATGACAACCCCTCTTTAATCATATTCCCTAAAATGCAATTCTTCAATATGACCATAAGATACTTTCTTAGCTCAATGCTTATAATTTAATTGTGTTACTTCCTAAATGAGTCTGATCTATTTTCCTCTTTCAGGAATCATAAATTTACATATTGATCCACAATTATCCAGGTGTTTTTAATTTCTCAAAATCCCTTTACTTAATTTGTTTTTGCCGATAAATCTCATATTTCTTCATAAGATCTTCTCTTCAATGTCTTATATAGTTAAATCTAATAACTAATCGACTTTATGCGAATTTGAACTTAGGAGAATAATTTACTACATCGTAGTGGCATACAACCATGCAATTACTACATGCAAATAACACCCATGCCAACTTCTCGGGTCATGAAATCAATTATTCATTATGACCTATTAATTTCCTCCTAAAAACAAAATATGGACCTGTATGATCACTAATATATATATGAGAAGAGGGTGTTTTACTGTTCCAAAAAATCTACGGTTGAGATCGAATTTTTGGGGACGATCTAATGGTGTGAGATTGTGCCACGTAGGATTATACCCATTGTGACATGGCACAATCTAAAGTGATATCACTATTTCTTTACAAATATGCCCTTATACTAATTGTTTTCCCTCTTTTTTTCCTTTATGAAACACTCCCTTTAATTCAAATTTTGGGGTAGTTTCGTAACCCTCTACGATTAACTGGCTTTTCAATTTTGCAAAACCCCTTTAATCAATTTATTCACTCTTTCCCACACAGCAAACCAACTTTTTCTCTCTCTTATTTCTACGCAACCCACTCCAACCACCTTCCAACGATTCATCTCTTCCAAGGCATTCTCTGTGTGTGTTTATTTCTCACATGTTCCAAGGTATCCCTCCGTACACAGTTCGCCCTCCCCCCCCCCCCCCCCCCCCTGCCTCTATCTACTCCGCCTCATCCTCTCTTTCTTCCCAACCAAAGCAAACACACATCTCACTTTGACCATCCCCACAAAAACGAACCCTAAATCTCTGTTGCCCCTCCCTCTCACCCCTTCGTCTGATCGCACCCCCCCCCCCCCCCCCCCCCCCTTTGCCACCATCTACTCCACCCACGTCTCACTTTCACTCTCACCCCTTCGTCTGATTGGTCCTCCCTCTCACCCCTTCGTCCGATCGGTGAGTATTCTGCCACCATCTACTCCACCGCGTCATCCTCTGTTTATCACACTATTACACACGCAACATGTATGGTTTTTAACTTTTCATTGCAACATGTATAATTTTTCGTTTGTTTTTGTAAATGTCTTAGCACGGTTGGGGTTTTTAAATTGTACTAGTGCATTTTTTTAGTGCGTTCCAGATTTATGGTGCGTTTTTTGGTGCGTTTCAGATATATGGTGCGTTTTTTTTCAGATCTAAAGTGAGATCCATGGTGCGTATTTTCAGATCTATGGTGCGTATATTGAGATCTATGGTTCGTTTAATTTGGGTTTCAGATTTATGGTGCATTTTTTCGTGAATTACCGTTTTTTTTCCAGATTTATGGTGCGTTTTAAGATTTATGGCCCATTTTTTTCTTCAGATATAAGGTGATATCTATGGTGCATTTTTTCAGATCTACAGTGCGTTTAATTTGGGTTTCAGATTTATGGTGTGTTTAATTTGGGTTTCAAATTCATGGTGAGATCTATGATGCGTTTTTTCAGATCTATGGTGCGTTTAATTTGGATTCCAGATTTATGGTGCCTTTTCATTACTTTTTTTTATGTGAGCTGATTTATGGTGCGTATTTTTTTTTAGATCGAAGGTGAGATTTATTGTGCGTATTTACAGATCTATGGTTCGTTTAATTTGATTTTCATATTTTTGGTGCGTATTTATAGATTGAATCTCTTAATGGAGGTGGGACATTATTCTAACTATTTTTTTATATTAAAAGTTTTTATAACACAACTATGTTTTTATATTAACACAACTCAGTTACTTTAAATTATTTACTGTTTTACTTTTTTTAAATATTAGCTCAGTTTTTAAATGTGAATCTCAGGTTTTATATTAATTATTTTTTAATGTTTTTGTAGTTCAGTTTTTATATAATAGTTTTTTATGTTGGCAATTTTTTTATCTTGGAGAGAAACTGTTGTGTTTTTGTAGTTCATTAGGGTTGTACATTATTTTTTGTTATCTATGATTTGTTTTTGGGTTTGATGCTTTAGTGTTGAATTTTAGTCTGTATACTATGTCTTCATGCGTTTACTGATAGTTTAGTTAATCTCATATTTTATGCATTTACTGATAGTTTAGTTAGCGATGTAAAAAAACACAAAGGTTGCATCAATTTATGCCTTAGTCTTCATGCGTTTACTAATAGTTTAAATCTAAGTAATTGTTTACTAATTGTTTATTTATGCTTTTACTTCATTCGTTTAAATATACCTTCATGCGATTACTAATAGTAAAAGCTAAACTGTAACTGACTGCACCTTTAGTCTTTATGCTTTTACTAATTGTTTATTTATGCTATGGCATCATCATTGCCTTTTACTAATTGTTTATTTACTAAGAACACGACACGATATCAATTCATGTTTTTTTTAGTCGACACGAACACAATCCGAATAAAAAATAACACGACACGATACGACGCGAATATCCGAATTTCTTAAATTGCACGCCTAAAAAACACAATAACATGATAACACGACACGAATCATAATTAAGACACGAACACGACACGAATACGAAACATCGTGTCAATTTTGGGTCAATTTCGTATCGTTCCGTGTCGTTTTTTCGTGTCATTTTTAAAATTGCCACCCTAGATACCAGTTCTGAAATTGGTACTTTTTTATTTTATACTACATAATTAGTCCTTATTATTTCCTACTAACAACATTTTTGATGATTTGTACGTGTGTAATTTCTGATTTTTATTTTATTTTTTGGGGATAGTTTTGAAAGCAAGCTTCACTTAACAACTCATTTCCTTTTTGTTCAGGAGGTTAGGAGTGAAAAGTGCGAGTATATGGGAACTTTGTCTCATTTTTTTATTTAAAAGCCTAGGTATTACAATTGAAATAGTCTTCTAGCATTTAATTGTTGTAATTATGGGGTTTCTTAATAGTCTCTCAATGTTAGATTTTGTAACCACGATTAATTTATTGATCTTTTGTTTAGTAGGAAAGCTATTGCGTATGTGAATATGTTGTACATAAGAAGGATTACACTAGACTTAGCTGTAAGATTATACCAAACGTCACTAAGGTAAAAATTGAAACCAAATAAACAAAAATGAGAAGTTAAAAAAAGAGAACAAAGAAAGAAAGGAGTGGTGGAAAAGAAAAATAATTATTGTCATTCTTATTTTATTTTCCAGGAGCTATATGGATAGAGAGTAGCCTATATTGGTGAAAGCAGATCGTTAAAAAAATGAAAATCGAGAAGAAAAGTGAAGTTGCCAAAAGTTAAAGTTCTTTTTAATGCACGCCTACTTCATTAAATCATGTGCTCTGCTCAGGATTTTAAGGAGAATATTGGGTGTGCTTAATTATGTCAGCAAGTGGGTTCATTAGTGGAGACCCATATTTAGTTTGGTTATAATTAATTGGCGAAACCATGATTTTCAAAATCAAATTTTAATGAAATTGAATTGATATTAAAATATTTCTTTTCAAAATTTTGAAAATTTAAATTATAAATTTATCAATTTCATTTTTAAGTTGTGAAATTGTCACTCCCAAATACACTTTTATTGAGATATTTATTACTTAAATTTTCGTAATAGATGATGACATATTGGCTAGGTCAAATAAGATATTATTTAATCATTTTTTGGGAATGAAATTCTTACATTTCATTTTGTTGGGGAATGAAATTTTTACCGCTTTTCAATTACGTACTTTAGAAAATTGGATGTTTGGCAATTACATACTTTGAAAATATTTCCCGTGCCTTCAGGCACGGGCATTTCGCTAGTATGTATGTATATATATATATATATATATATATATATATATATATATATATATATATATAGAGAGAGAGAGAGAGAGAGAGAGAGAGAGAGAGAGAGAGAGAGAGAGAGAGAGGTCTCCTAGTTTGAGGACCCTGAATGAGGTCCATTTTTTTAAAGTAGTAAAAAAAATATTTTGGAGCTGATTTTTTTCTATGGTTTTTAAACATTTTAGTAGGACCATAAAAAAATAATCAGCTCAAAATGAGTTTTTTTACTATTTTAAAAAAAAATCAGTCAAACTTTGTCATTTTTTAACAGCTTGAAAACAACTTACAAACTGATATAGTTTGACCAATTTTTTTAAAATAGCAAAAACCATCATTTTGAGATGATTATTTTTTTATGGTCCTATTGAAATTTTTAAAAATCACACACAAAAAAAAATCAGCCCAAAAATATATATGGAGACGTTCACAAATGAACCTAAAAAATGAACTTTTGAATGAACTTTAACAAAATAACACCTAACAACTCATTTTCATGTTGTAATTGGTCCGCGCTAGCGGCAATGACCACGCATGTCGATCGATCTCCAAATCCTTCACCCCCCACCCCCATCCCCCTGCTCCCCACCCACCACACCACCCCACCCACCACCATCACCATGGCAGCACTTATAACAGGAGGGCTTCCATGGGCGCGGGGGTGGGGGGTGGGGGTGGATCAGTCGACACACGTGTCCGTTGCCGCTGGCGTAGACTAATTACAAGATAGGAATTAAAATTAATGGATTTTTATGTATTTTTTTTTAAAGTTTATTAAAAAGTTCATCTTTTATGTTCACTTGTGAACCTCTCCCTATATATATATATATATATACATATACATAGGGTATGCCCGTGCCTGAAGGTACGACGCTAATTTTCAAAAGTTTACGTTGTTGATAGGACCATAAGTTGTATTTCGTCCATAATAGATAAACACTTTTTTAAATAACCTATAGTACGAACCTATTAGTTTAGAAAATTGGAAAAAAATTTGAAGTTTTTTTTACATATATACATACTCTGTGGTACGAAACTATTAAGTCAAAAAGTTTTTTTAAAACACGTAATTGTAAACAATTTTAACAAATTGGGCAAATTTTCATATGTTTATAGCCCATCTTGGACCTCGCTTAAACATCATATCAATAAAAAAAATCTAAGTCCTAAAGTTCATGTAAACATTTGAGAATTTTTGACAATGTCTTTTTTGTTTATAGGACTATCCCCTATTTAAAAAATAAAAAAATACTCCCAATGACAACAACAATAATAATATTTAATCTTGGACCTCGTATAAACAACAGCATAATTTAAGTAAAAAAAACATCAACAAAACTAAGTGTAAATAATTTACAAAATTTGGACATAATTCCATTTGTTTATAGGACTATCCACCATGTTTAACAAATAATAATTACTCAAACAGCAATAATAGTAGTCCATCTTGGACCTCGTATGAGTAACATAATCAATAATACAAAATCATTTTTTGGTATATAAAATTTTCAATTAAAAACATGATTGGAGACAATCAAAATTTTAATCTATTCCTCACCATCTGTGTCCTTCAAATCCAATGGTCCTGCAACATGGAACAATCAAGAGCAATAAAGAATTAGCTTGTAGATATGAAACAATAGTACATAGTTAGAAACATAATAGAAAAAAAACATAGTCGGGAATTCAAAATATAATTATTATAAAAATGAGGATCAAAACAGATTGTAGTTCTATCTTAGAAAACATTGTATTGTTATGTTTAAAGATTATATCACACGAATAGGTTGAATTATAGAAACAAAAGAATGACTTTTATTGTTTGACATATGCTTTAGTCGAAAGAATTTAGTCATGGCCGTGTTTAGAGAATCTATGTAAAACTAATAACGGCGAGGAGCACGTTGATTATACAACTACACAATTGAAATTGTATAATAAATTAATAATTCATAACAAAAAATAGACAGCATAGCAATATATGTACATAGAACACCAGTTGATTTCCCAGAGATTACACTACTCTGTACGATGTCCCGATTTAAGTACACCTGTAGAAATATTCAAATCATTCAAACTTTGATGGGCAAATCCTTTTCTGGGACCCAATTGAGAGATTGTTGATGTTCACAATTAAGGTCCGTAGGGACATTGTTTGAGAGAGTTTGATGACTGATCATAGATCTGCGGCTAACTTGAGTTTTATCAAGTGTTTTCACAACCTTTTGTTACTCTACTGATGGAACTTGCATATTACCTGGAGGAAGTAGTAAATACATTTGTATGTATGATGTTGCAGATCTGGTATTGCTCCACAGATTTCAAATAACCCACATTTTCCAACTTGTATAGAAACCTATACACTACTCGATCATCAAGAATGTGGAAACCTACAATATTAAATTCAAACTCAGTTACTTGACTAAAAGCAGGGTTCCGATATCAAATTCAAGTGCTCGAACAAAATGTAGATAAATAAAACAATTATTAAACGCATATCTCTTACAAAAATTTCCTACTAAAACAGAAATTAAGATTGAGAGTATGAAAAGAAAGACTCAAAGATCCAATATCAAGAACTTTTAATTATGAAAAAATAGAAGAAAAAAACAACACATGCATATTAAAATAAAATTAATATCCCGGAGCTTGATTATTTCAATGAAATACTAAAATGCCATAAACAACAATCTCTATTACTACTTCGGTTTTTAAGTCACTACTGCTGTAGTGTTTAAGTTTGATACACATTTACATTTTCTTCAATACACATGTACATTTTTTGCAATACAAAAACATATGCAATCAAAATAAGTTACGTATACCGAAGAAACAATATAGTTCAATACATTGAATCACCCATATACAAATTATAGTTCAATACCAAAATCCAAAAATCAAATGAGAATATGTTGCCATTAGAAAAATAGAGTGTTTGATTACCGACTTCAGGATGAAAAACAGAAATGGATATAAATGAAACAAAGTGTTTGATTTCTATTTGAATCATGATATCACTTTTTATTCAGAACTCAAATATTATTCTCTAATGTTATTATTCTCCTATTCTGAGCCGTTAGATATTATTTATTCTGTTTTCTTTTCTTATTTGTTATCAGTGCATGAAGATATTCTTAATGTGCGTGTACACTATTTGGTTCTTTGTGTGCGACATTGTCCCGCATTATCGACAAGTGCAATATATTGCTATTAAAAAAGAAAAAAAAGAAAAAGAAAAGAAAATGCAATATATGACGCTGCAACATAATTGGTTTAGAATTATAAGCTATTTGAGTAAATTTGGGTCACTTTTCGTGTTTGAACATACGTTATAGTGAACAGCCTGCTAACATATTGTCTGATGCTCTAGGCTTTCTCCAACTGAAATTTGGTACATTGACCATATGCTCAAGGTTCTCTCTGAGGTTTGCATCCAAATCGCATTGTCTCAACTTATGCTTTGTAACAATCTTATTTTCTCTGTACTGTCTTTGATAAAGACCATTTTGTATATTTTGTTCAAGCATTGGTCAACATTGGCTTATTTCCTATGATGTGATCATCTCTAGGATTATTTAGATGCTACCATTTTAATTCGACGTGGTCGGGGAAGTACTGGACCTGACATTTGATTCCTTCATTTTAGCCTTTTTCTTATGTTGCATTTTCTTTCTCGAATTACTGATGTTTATGCTATGCTTAGCAGGCTAGAAATTATGTGAAGGATGGAGTATGGCATGCTCTTATTGTTGTGATAAGCAATGCTTCTAACCTCTATGGGTATACAATAAGGTCACTATACAGAGCAGTCCAAACATCTGGTGAACATGTACTTTAAATTTACTCTTAAAAGGCATGCCTTATAAACTTAGTTAATGTTGAAATTCTATTATCCCGAGTAACTAAAGGCGATATCATTTATCTGAATACCCACTTAAGGAATTTTATATTTCTTTCATTACGAAACTCTTGTTCGCGTGGCAGTTTGGTGCATTGGGTAATATGGTGAAATGTTGGTCAACAATGTCGGATTACTTGATATAGAGGGACCAATAACTGTAAATTAATGTTTCTCTACAATTTTCTATATTTAATATTTTGTTCCTTTTTTTTTTGCTTCTTATATATTGTTTATCTTTAGCATTAGTGTCTTCCATGAAAATTTTATTTGATCAGCTTGACTTGTTTTGAACATATCATGATTTAAATAGAAATGTAGAACTCAAATAAACGGATCAAACACATAACACATAACACAATGAAGTATATGGTACACTAATTTCATTGAAGATGTGCCGAAGAGAAGAATGGATTCATAACACATAACACATATAGCTTGGATGAAGTCTATGGAACATTAATTTCAAAACTACTACTTACTGTTTTGAAACTATATAACTTTATCCAAGTTGTGTTCATCCAAGCTATGTTCATCTAATCCTCTACTTAATTCCACAACTCCTATTCCTGAAACAATATTATTTTTGTCAGCTATGAAATTAAATAAATCTAAATGGAAAATCATTTCAAATTCGTGTAAAGTTAACACCCAAGCAATGGATCTCGAATAAAACTCAAGGATGAAGTGCATTGTTGAATCAAGTTAAGCATACCTCATTGTTGAATCAAGTTAAATGCCCAATAAAAATGAAATGCATTCATGTATTTATGAATGAATTAAACATAAGTAAAGAGAGAAAACCTAACTAAAAAATAGGGTTTCAAATAATGTACTTGTTTACAATTTCGAAGAGCGATTAATAATTAATAAACCATAAAATTAATCTACAAAACAAAACATACAGTGCTTGAAGATGGAAAAAAAGATGGATCTTACTATGCTCCATGAAGTCATTATACCCAAAATTTCATATTTTAACCAAAATCATTCTCAACAAAATCCACCTAAAACAACCCAAATAAAAACTTGCTACGAATTATTAAATCATAAAGACATATATGGTTTATCAAAAACCCTAGATTTCAAAGCATAAAAATCTAATACTTGGAGATATAAAAGAGAGGGGCACAAATATATGGAGTAGAGGGAATGAGATACATAGTAGAACCCCAAAATACAAACAAATAAGCCAAATCTGAATAAGTTGTAATCTTAATAATCAAATCATAGGACATTGAATCCAAAAAACTACCAGATGTTAATGCATCTTAAAGCCAAAAAATATGCCTCAAAGATCTTGAACCCGAAATAACAAATAGCAAATTAGTACCTTGATCATCAAAATGAATACAAAATACTATTGTATGCGATCCTAAAATCATAACAGTTGAACAGATCCGAGATAAACCTCTAAAAAATAAAAATCCCGATATCATAAACCTCTAAAAAGTCGTAGCTCAGAATAATATGAAATAAAAAACTTGATAATATCAAATAATGCATACATTTGGGCATTTTCACAAATACCCGGAAAGCATAAAATTTTCACACCTTGATAATACCTGGAAAGCTTACAAAACTTTAGTGAGGAATGAGAGATTAATTAGATAGCGATAAAAATTCCAATACGAAATTTTAACAAACCAATAAAATCCCTAATCGTATACAAAAAAACCCAACCAGATTCATAACAATGTAGATCCCCATTTTAGAAACCTAACCCCTACACATGTAGAGATCCAAGTGGGTCTTCTCCTTTGTAAGCACCTAAGATGTAAAACCCTAAATTTCATAAAATATATCTCCAAATCATAATTTAAATGTTAGATGTACATATAAATGTGTATGTATAGTAAAAAATCACCATAGATAGATGTAAAAATGTGTATGAATAATCCTAGAACACCATAATCGACGGCCTGATATAAAAACCCTTGGGATGATGTTTGAGGTAGGGTTATTTTGGGTTGATGTTGAGACAACGGGAGAGGGTAGGTGAGAAATGGGAGAGGACATGAGCAGGAGAAAAGTAGAGAATGGAGTGGTTCTTACAAAAGTACCCCCAATTTTGAATTGAAGTAGAAATTTGGTAAGCAAAAAAAAGAGAGAGAAATCAAAAATTTGAGGGGCACAGTAGGAAGTGCAGAAAATCTCATAAAGATGACATCATCTTTTGATCTTATGACATACATAAATTTCCTACTTTATTATATATATATATATATAAATAAAGCATGAAACTTATGTATGTCATAAGATCAAAAGATGATGTCATCTTTATGTGTTTCTCCTGCACTACCTCTTTTGCCTTCAATTATTTGATTTCCCCCTCTTTTTTTACTTACTAAATTTACACTTCAATTAAAAATTGGGGGTAATTTTGTAAAACACATTTTATCAACTTCTCACAATCTCTCACATCTCACACAAACTTTTTATTCTCCCCTCTCACTAATTTTGGTTTTTCTCCCAAACCCTTCCGCTGCCATTCAACTCCAATAATTCCTCCATCCGCCTCCAAGGTTGACACCACGAGGTAATCTCTCTCTCTCTCTCTCTCTCTCTCTCTCTCTCTCTCTATTACTCTCTTACACACACATGCACTCTCACTCTTACACATGCACGCATTATCCCCTCTCACTGTTAGTGTTGGGCGTTATATCGATTTTGTGATAACCCGTGATCCGAAATAAGGGGTGGCAAGCTCGATACTCCAATATAACAGAATCATGGATGGAAATCATTCTCAGCATCACAATATAATAAAGAGTATATGGGATAACCACTCCATATTTCAAAAAACGGGTTGCCAAAGTTTTAGTTTTATTACAAGGTAAGAAAATAATTTAAACAACCTAATCTGAAAAGAAAGTGGAAGTCCAAAGGAATGAATATTACAACAATGACAAGTATACAATAAGGAGACCGAATATGCTGTCGGTCAACAGGTACATACAATAAGTTACAACAGTTCATTAAGTTACATAATATACCCATTAGACAGTTACAAAAGTTGGGCCACACGCCCGAGTAAGGACCCAATCCAAACTAGAATACAAAAATGGAGGCGTCTACCAACACATCCCGTAAATATCCGCAAGTATTACAACTCACAAAGGCAATGGAATAAGGAAGTCAAAATGGGCGCCCTTGCAGCGGAGCACCTGAGCGTATACAAGATAGGTGCACAATAAGAAATGTAAACGGGTCAGGGCCCAGTTTTATATGATTACCAGATGAATAAGAAGCATGATAGGTATGAACAGTTAACATGAATGATGAAGATGATAATCTAATTAACATAAACTCAAGGCATAACTAGGATAATTTCAAATGATTACAATTATTCATTTCATTTAGCAAGATAATATGAATGAGTATCAATAGTTAAAAGCCTTCATCAATATTTCCCTTTTTCATTTCATTTTTCCATTCCTTATCAGGAATATAATTACATTAACATGCTCTTTATGGCATTTCCATTCCTTAGCAGGAATATAATCACTTGGTATGCTCTTTATGGCATTAATAATCCATCAAGTCCAACTTGATAAAGAATAGTTATATACATATACATATAACGATTCTAAGATCGCCCCTCCGAGTTTCCCCACTGGGCACGTCCCTAAATGACCATCATCTTCCAGGGCCTATCAATTACGACACCTGGGCACCTACAATGCAAGACGTCGGTAAGTGGCCATATGCCTGCGGGGTCGTCATAACCACACTCCGTAATTACCTACCCATCGCAAAAAAATATACAACAAGCGCTCATATGGCCTAGGACTATATCCACCCCGCACTCACTAGACAGGGGGCTTCACCTCACGTACGAACTTCCCTTATGATGTCATTTAGAGAGGGTGTGTTTAAGACAGTTATTAAATACCATGTCATGATTTAGTAAATTATCATTCACTCTGATTATTTTCCAATTCCATTTCCATTTTAACAAATGTATAATAATTATCTGGAGCTATACTCGGTTCACCTCATCATAATAGCCTCAATGAATACATATACTCCCAATTTCTTCTTCAAACCTAGCTAAGGTTTTATAATAAACCACAAAGACTATCATCTCTCAAATTAGCTTCTAAAGTCTCCAAATACAACCTTACAATCTCCTAGACTTCTACTAATTTACGCAATGGAAAGTGATGCCTGAACATCACTTTATACACCCATGGAAAGAACCCCAATTGGCCCAATTCTCATCTAGGGTGGTAACCAAACTGAACTAAGACACTAGGAATATATGTTTACTTCATAAAAGAAGGTTCCTAAGTCCTAAACCTAAAGAAAATGCATTAAAGTTGAGTTATAAACTAACTAAAAAATAGCAGAAAAACGAATCGATTCGCCCAGAAAGCGAATCGATTCGGACAAGAAGACTTGGGTTTCTGTAAACTTCCGAATTTATTCGGCCTAGACGAATCAATTCGGTCTAAGCAGACCTGAAAACTGCCCTTATGCGAATCGATTCGCCCTAGGGCCGAATCGATTTGCCCCTGCGAATTTGCCAAGTTTGGCTATGGAGTCTTGGACTCCTAGATCTTCCCCAACTCAAATCCATTCAAACCAATGACATTTATTACAACTAATACACCATAAATACTTCCAACTACCATCATTTACATCAATGATCATCCAAATCAACCTCAAATGATTTAAAACCCATAAATCCATAAAAGCCCTAACATTTATAAACCATGACTAATACACAACCATCAACACTAATTATCCATCTTAAATAATATAATAGCAAGTAGAAAACTTGCCTCAAGCTTGCTTGTTCAGATTTGAGGAAGAGAAATGCAAGATCAATCTCCAACCTTCAATCTCTTTTTTTTCTCCAAAGTTCTCTTCTTCTCTCTCTCTTTCTCTAGGATAACAAATGCTCTTAAGAGTAATGAAAGAAATGTAAGACATAAATCGTGTCTTATGTCTAAAATGCCCAACTTAAGTGGTTAACACCGCAGTAAAATGACTCACAACTACACATTCGAGTCAAAACCAGTCAAAAGTGCCTGAAACATAAAAATGCAATATGGCACTTATTTTGACTATCTCGCACCATTAGGGAACAACTACGCCCTCCAAATTATCATTTGGAAATTTTATAGCTAATTTTAAGTTCCGGTTTCATTTTAAACCAAAATGTCATTTTAAATCTCAGGACACAATAAAACACAACGTGGTGATATTCACCTACCCATAAGGTAAATATGCAACATTTTAGTAAATATTAACTTTTCTGCATTAAATTAATACTTACTCCACATTACAACATTTTATATATAATTAATTCACATAGTAAATAAATATAAAATAGGTTCTCAAAAGTGAGGGTTGTTACATACTCTCCCCCTTATCAGGGAATTTTGCCCCAAAAATTCAAGTGTACCTTGTATAAAGAGATGTGGATACTTTTCCTGCATGTCATCTTCGCGCTCCCATGTCAATTACTCGATATTGTGATGACTCCATTGAACTCTAACCAAGGGTACTACCCGTGATCTCAATTATCGCTCCCCATGCTCTAAGATAGCAACCGGTTATTCCACATATGAAATGTTGGGTTGCAACTCAATATCCTCTAAAGGAATGTGCCAAAGGGCACCTTCACACCTCTTGTACTTCTTCAAAGAGGAGTCATGAAATACATCATGAATTTGTTGCAAGTGTTTCGGCAAGGCAATTTGATACGCCACCGGACCTACCTTGGCAATAATAGGAAAAGGTCCCACGTAGCGCGGCGCAAGTTTTCCTTTCTTTCCAAAATGCTTGATACCTTTCATAGGCGACACTCGCCCCAACACTTGGTCTCCAACCTCCATCTCAACATGCCTTCTATCCGCATCGGCATAGCTCTTTTGACGATCTTGGGCTATCCAAATGCAATTCTGGATGAGTTCGATCTTAGAAGAAGTATCCTGGATCATTTCAGGTCCAAGGAGTTTATTATCCCCCACCTCTAACCAACACGTGGGCGATCTACAAGGCCTACCATATAAAGATTCATAGGTCGCCATTCTAATTGTGAATTGGTATGAATTATTGTAAGAAAATTCGACCAATGGAAGATATTGTTCCCAATTGCCTTTAAAATCAAGCATACACATTCGAAGCGTATCCTCTAACATTTGGTTGACTCGTTCAGTCTGGCTATCCGTCTGAGGATGATAAGAAGTGCTTAACTTCAATTCGGTTCCCATGGCCTCTTGGAAGCTTTGCCAAAAGTGGGAAACAAAGATCTTATCTCCGTCAGAGACTATATTTAAGGGAACCCCATGGAGTCTAATAACCTCCTCAATGAACAACGGGGCATAATGAGCGGTGTTGTAATCGGTGCAGACAGGTAGGAAGTGTGCCGACTTTATCAAGCGACCAACGATAACCCAAATAAAATCGTGACCCTTTTGTGACGTTGGCAAGCCCGTAATAAAGTCCATTGATATGCTCTCCCATTTCCATACCGGGATCTCCAACGGTTGCAACAAATCGGTCGGTCGTTGATGATCAATCTTGACGAGCTGACAAGTGGTGCATTGGGACACGAACTCGAAAATATCCCTTTTCATGCCTGGCCACCAATACTGACGGCGCATGTATTGATACATTTTGTCGTTACCCGGATGCACTACAAATTTGGAACCGTGAGACTTCGCCATTACAGCCCTTCTTAAGTCCCCTCCATCTGGGACAATGAGTCTCCCTTGGAAACGCACCCCACCCTCGGAGCAAATAGAGTAGGGTTCTGCTCCCTCGGTCAATAACTTATGTATGTGGTCTTGACAATCTTTGTCCCCCTTTGGGCTTCAACCACCCTAGACACAATAGTAGGTGTAACAGTCATTACAGACATAAACGTACTAGCTGCTTCATCCTGTTGGCCAAGCGCCTTCCATTTTTCTTTCCATACTTCAGCTAACTCTCGCTCGGGCTTTCTGCTCAAAGCATCCGCTACCACATGCGCCTTGCCTGGGTGATAGTGAATGTCGAATTGATAATCTTTCATGAACTCCAACCATCGGCGCTGTCACATATTCAAATCATTCTGTGAAAATAAATATTGCAGTGATCTATGATCCGTGAAAAGACTAAACTTCTCCCCTAGGAGATAATGCTTCCAAATCTTCAAGGCAAAGACAACCGCGGCAAGCTCTAAGTCATGCACAGGATAATTTCTTTCACGTGGCTTGAGCTTGCGGGAAGCATAAGCAATAGCCCGTCGCTCTTGATGAAGCACACCTCCTAATCCTTGTAGAGATGTATCGGTGAAGACTAGATATTCCAATCCTGGCTTTGGCAATGCGAGGACTGGAGCCCAAGTCAGCGTATCTTTGAGCTCATCAAAAGCAACCTAACAAGAGTTATACCAAACAAATCTCACCCCCTTTCGGGTCAAGTTTATCAGAGGACTAGGGATTTTGGAGAAAGCCTTGATAAACCGACGGTAATAACCCGCCAAACCCAGAAAACTTCGAATCTCGGTAGGTGTCGTGGGCTGACCCCACTCCCTCACCGCAACTACCTTGTTGGGATCCATCGATATACCCTGGGACGTCACAATATGTCCCCAAAACTGTACTTCCTGTAACCAAAAGCCACACTTCTCTAACTTAGCATACAATTGGTGATCCCTCAATCTTTGCAGGACCAACCTCAAATGAATAACATGATCAAATTCTATTCAAGAATAGACTAAGATGTCATCAATGAATATAATAACAAATTGGTCCAGGAAGTCCTGAAATACCCTATTCACGAGATCCATAAATACAGCGGGGGCATTGGTTAGCCCAAAGGGCATAAGCAAGAATTAATAGGATCCGTATCTCGTCAGAAAAGCGGTCTTGGATGCATCCTTCTCCCGTATCCTCAGCTGGTGATACCCCATCCTCAAATCGATTTTAGAGAAGTACGATGCTCCCCTAAGTTGATCAAATAAGTCATTTATATGAGGCAAAGGGTATTTGTTCCGGATGGTGACCTTATTCAATTTTATGTAGTCAACACATAGCCGGAGATAACCGTCCCTCTTCTTCACAAACAACACCGGAGCACCCTCACGGCGATGTGCTACGTCGAATAAATCCCTGCTCCAACAACTGCTGGGTTTGATCCCTCAACTCCCTCATTTCAACAAGAGCCATACGATATGGAGCTATCGCAATTGGTCGAGTTCCCGGTGCTAAGTCAATCACAAACTCAATCTCCCGACTCAGAGGCAAACTTGGTATTTCCCAGAAAACATCTTCAAAGTCTCTAACAATCGGAATAGAATCTAGGGACACAACTACATCACGGGAAGTCTCTTCTGTAATATAATACAAATAAGTGCTAGTACCTCCTTCTAAGCGAGGCATAACCACCAAAAACATTTCCTGTGCCGGGATGGCAAACACTATACTCTTCCCATAGCAATTGACTATAGCGTGATACTTCACTAGCCAATCCATACCAAAAATCACATCATACCCGACCATGTCAAGGACGAGTAAATCGGCCTCAAAGCATAAGTTACCAAGAGAAATTCCTATATATTTACAAACAAGGAGAATCAGTGAGCCATCGCCCATGGAAGACTCAATGCTAGTGAAGGTGCTCTCTGCAGATTTTATCAACTCTGTAGTCTGAGCGAAGCAACTAGAAATGAATGAGTGTGTAGAGCCCATATTAAATAATACCCGACCCATATGCCCTTGGATGAGAAACTTACCCTCAATTGCTGGCGGCACCGGAGGGGCCGGAGGAGGCATAACATCCTGGATATGATAAACTCGTCCATACTGTAGTTGTCCCTGCTGTGGAGGAACAACCGGGTTAGGTACCTGTGGTGGGAATTGAACATATGGTTGCTGTGAAGCCTTAGGAAGTTGTCCCCCAATAAACTGAGGACACGACCTCTTATAATGACCCAGCTCTCCGCATTGAAAGCATCGGTTCGTCATATTCTCTTGATTTTGCCTTAGATTATTTCAAAATTGCCCGGAACCTCGGCCTTGATGGCCTCTACCTCCATTTCCACCCCTACTCGCTTGTTGCTATTTCAGTTCACCTTGACCCTGCCTATTGTTATTGCCACCCGTAATAAAACCACTAGAACGTTGTCGTTTAGACAAATCCCCTTGCTGGGGTCCCTCTCTCTCTGCTTACTTCTCGAAGATTGGGATGGAGGAAATGCTCCTCCTCCACTCCCATTAACTCCAGGTCTTCCCGCTTGCCCTATTACTGTAGGCTTGTTGCTACTCTATACATACAATTGATGCTCTTAGCAATGAAGTAATGCCGCATTCATCACCTCCCCGAAGGTTTGCAAAGCCGATTACCCAGCAAATGTTATCTTATCCGCCAATGTAAACCTCCCATAAACTTGGAGATTCTCCTCTCTTCTAGAGTCACCTCATCCGGTACAAAACTTGCTAATCGGGTGAACTCCTCTTCATATTCTGCAACTGACCTTTCACCTTGTACCACGTCCTGAAGCTTCCTTCTCATCTCCCTTAGAATTGCGGGAGGGAAGTACTTCCGGTCAAACAAAGCCCAGAAATCAGTGATTATCATGGTGTCCCTCTGCTCTGGTATAGTCATTGACTCCCACCAATGTAACGCAGATCCGATAAGCTTGAAAGTAGCAAGGACTTGCTTCTTTTCCTCACTACATTCCACCATTCGAAGATGGCGTTGCATGTCTTTCTTCCACTGATTAGCTCTAATAACATTAGAGCCTCCATCAAATTCTGGGGGATGTCCCTTTAGAAATGACTCCCTGACTCTCTCCCACGGAGAAGGTCCCGTAGGCGCTTGCGCGTCCTGCGCTCGTTGTTGAGCTTGTGGCATTTTTTGCACTACTGCAGTCATTGCCGCGTTCACCGCTTGGGCCACTATGTTTGCTACATCAGCAACATTTATATTTCCTTGTGGCGGCGGTGGGGGACCATCATCCTCTACTACTACTCTATTGCGTCGAGCGGGGCGGCCTCTCTTAGGAGGAATCTGAGATGAAGAGATAATAGAGTTAGAACAATGCAAAAAACAAACCAATTTTGCAGAAGATGGCATACATAAGAAACAAAGCAGTCCTAACAATAGGCTCTATATCAAAGAACGCTACGGTAGAACGTGACAAGTCCGCATAGATCCTAAAGACTCTAGAACCTGATGCTCAGATACCATCTGTGACAACCCGTGATCCGAAATAAGGGGTGGCTAGCCCGATACTCCAATATAACGAAATCATGGATGGAAATCATTCTCAGCATCACAATATAATAAAGAGTATATGGGATAACCACTCCATATTTCAGAAAACGGGTTGCCAAAGTTTTAGTTTTATTACAAGGTAAGAAAATAATTTAAACAACCCAATCTGAAAAGAAAGTGGAAGTCCAAAGGAATGAATATTACAACAATGACAAGTATACAATAAGGAGACCGAATATGCTGTCGGTCAACAGGTACATACAGTAAGTTACAACAGTTCATTAAGTTACATAATACATCCATTAGACAGTTACAAAAGTTGGGCCACACGCCTGAGTAAGGACTCGATCCAAACTAGAATACACAAACGGAGGCGTCTACCAACACATCTCGTAAATATCCTCAAGTAGTACGGCTCCCAAAGGCAACGAAATAAGGAAATCAAAATGGGCGCCCTTGCGGCGGAGCACCTCAGCGGATACAACATAGGTGCACAACAAGAAATGTAAACGGGTCAGGGCCCGGTTTTTATATGATTACCAGATGAATAAGAAGCATGATAGGTATGAACAGTTAAACATGAATGATGAAGATGAGAATCTAATTAACCTAAACTCAAGGCATAACTAGGATAATTTTAAATGATTACAATTATTCATTTCAATTTGCAAGAGAATATGAATGAGTATCAATAGTTAAAAGCCTTCATCAATGTTTCCCTTTCTCATTTAATTTTTCCATTCCTTATCAGGAATATAATTACATTAACATGCTCTTTATGGCATTTCCATTCCATAGCAGGAATATAATCACTTGGTATTCTCTTTATGGCATTAATAATCCATCAAGTCCAACTTGATAAAGAATAGGTATATACATATACATATAACGATTCTAAGACCTCCCCTCCGAGTTTCTCCACTGGGCGTGCCCCTAAATGACCATCATCTTCCAGGGCCTATCAATTACGACACCGGGGCACCTACAACGCAAGATGTCGGGAAGCGTCCATATGCCTGCGGGGTAGTCATAACCACACCCCGTAATTACCTACCCATTGTAGAAAAATATACAACAAGCGCTCATATGGCCTAGGACTATATCCATTCTGCATTTACTATCCAGGGGGCTTCACCTCATGCACGAACTTTCCTTATGATGTCATTTAGAGAGGGTGTGTTTAAGACAGTTATTAAATACCATGTCATGATTTAGTAAATTATCATTTACTCTGATCATTTTCCAATTCCATTTCCATTTTAACAAATGTATAATAATTATCTGGTGCTATACTCAGTTCACCTCATCGTAATAGCCTCAATGAATACATATACTCCCAATTTCTTCTTCAAAGCTAGCTAAAGTTTTATAATAAACCACAAACACTATCATCTCTCAAATTATCTTCTAAAGTCTCCAAATACAACCTTACAATCTCCTAGACTTCTACTAATTTACACAAAGGAAGGTGATGCCTGAACATCACTTTATGCACCCACGGAAAGAACCCCAATTGACCCAATTCTCATCTAGGGTGGTAACTAACTCAACTAAGACTCTAGGAATCTAATTTTACTTCACAAAAGAAGGTTCCTAAGTCCTAAACCTAAAGAAAATGCATTAAAGTTGAGTTACAAACTAATTCAAAAACAGCAGAAAAACGAATCAATTCTTCCAAGGGCCGAATCGATTCTCCCTAGCGAATCGATTCGCCCAGAAAGAGAATTGATTCGGACAAGAAGACCTGGGTTTCTATAAACTGCCGAATCGATTCGGTCTAAGCAGACCTAAAAACTGCCCTTATGCCAATCGATTCGCCCCTGCGAATTTTCCAAGTTTGGCTATGGAGTCTTGGACTCCTAGATCTTCCCCAACTCAAATCCATTCAAACCAATGACATTTATTACAACTAATACACCATAAATACTTCCAACTACCATCATTTACATCAATGATCATCCAAATCAACCTCAAATGATTTAAAACCCATAAATCCATAAAAGCCCTAACATTTATAAACCATAAATAATACACAACCATCAACACTAATTATCCATCTTAAATAATATAATAGCAAGTAGAAAACTTGCCTCAAGCTTGCTAGTTCAGATTTGAGGAAGAGGAATGCAAGATCAATCTCCAATCTTCAATCTCTCTTTTCTCTCCAAAGTTCTCTTCTTCTCTCTCTCTTTCTCTAGGTTAACAAATGCTCTTAAGAGTAATGAAAGAAATGTAAGACATAAATCGTGTCTTATGTCTAAAATGCCCAACTTAAGTGGTTAACACCGCAGTAAAATGACTCACAACTACACATTGGAGTCAAAACCAGTCAAATGTGCCTGAAACATAAAAATGCAATATGACACTTATTTTGACTATCTCGCACCTTTCGGGAACAACTACACCCTCCAAATTATCATTTGGAAATTTTATAACTAATTTTAAGTTCCGGTTTCATTTTAAACCAAAATGTCATTTTAAATCTCAGGACACAATAAAACACAACGTGGTGATATTCACCTACCCATAAGGTAAATATGCAACATTTTAGTAAATATTAATTTTTCTTCATTAAATTAATACTTACTCAACATTCCAACATTTTATATATAATTATTTCACATAGTAAATAAATATAAAATAGGTTCTCAAAAGGGAGGGTTGTTACAGCTTTCTTATTTGACAACAAATAGATTTTGGTGTCTTATTTGTTAGTTTGATATGTCTTTAATAGATTTACTTTGGAAGGAACATTTGATATTAGGGGATTTGATTTTTTTCTTATATAAATCTAGAAATATTGCCTAGGGATTTGTACTATTTTTGACGAATTTTTGGTTTACAGATTTTTTCAGATCTAATTACTTTTTTTGGAGATGTAAACAGATATTTTAAGACGAAAATAACTTTTTGCAGATCTAATCAGGTATACACTCTCTCTTTCTCTCCCTCTCTCATATGACCTTTTTGGTTTTTTAGTTAACATTAACATTTTTCATATGTAATTTTTTGTTTGTGATTTGGTGTTTATGTTTTTGTGACAACCCGCACTCCGAAATAAAGGGTGGCCAGCCCGATACTCCGACATATACGGTAATCATGGACGGAAATCATTCTCAGCACCACCATATAGTAAGAGTAACCGATAAAACCACCCAATTTTTCAGAAAACGGGTTGTCAAAATAATTTATGCGATAAAAAATTTAAATGAAGAAAACAATTCAAATAACCCATTCTAGAAAAATAGTGGAATTCAAAGAAACACAATTAACATACATCCGAAACAACTATGTACAAAGAGGAGAACCGAATATGCAGTCGGTTCACAGCTACGCAAACGTAATTACAACAATTAGATGTTATGTATTACATTCATTAAGTAAGTACAAGTTGGGCCTCTCGCCCGAGTGATAGACCCGATCATAACTAGATATCAAAAAGAATGATGGCGTCTAACAAAACATCCTGTAATATCCGCAAATTCTTACAGCTCCATAAAGGCGAAAGATTTGAATATCAACACTGGCATCCTTGCGGAGGAGCACCTGGGCGGATACAATAATATGCACAATATAGAAGAAAATGAACGGGTCAGGACCCGGTTTTTATATAGTTCCCAGATGAACAAAAAGCATGCTAGATATGAACAGTTAATTATGGAAATGGACATCAGAAATCTAACAACCTAAGCATGAATTATAATAAGACAACTAAAATGACGTGCCTAAAATAAACTATGCAAGAAAATGAGATGATGCATTGATTAAATTAAAAGCTTCTATTCACCAATTTCCACTTTAATCCAGGTTTTAATTCCTTAACAGGAATACAATATCATCGTTTTCTTATTCCTTTCCAATTCTTATTTCTTAGAAGGAATGTAATTTTCATTATACAATTCAATGGAAATAAATAACCCTCAAGTCCCACTTGAGTTTAGAAAAGTTATATTCTTATACATATAACGATTCTAAGACCGCCCCTCCAAGTTTCCCCACTGGGCGCGCCCCTAAATGACTATCATCTTCCAGGGGCCCATCAAACAAGGCAGCCTGGGTACCTAACGCACGTCGAGAAGTGGCCATATACCTGCGAGTGAGTCATAACCACACCCGGAATTACCTCACTAGCGCAGAAAAAAATACATATAATAAACCCTCATATGTCCGAGGACTATAGTCTCCCTGCATTCACTAGTCAAGGAACATCACCTCATGCGCGAGCTTCCCTTATGATAGCATTTAGAGAGGCGTGTTTAAGTAAATTAGCATTTACTATAAAAACAATACTTTTCATTTTCATTAACATTTACACGTTTCATTGTTTGAAACCATTATCATAGGATATTTCATTTATTTTCATCCTAAGTTATGCCTCGAATAAATCTCCAAGGAGGTTATTTCCGTTTCCCAAGCTTAAGGTCTTATGTGCCTCAATTCAAGCCCCTAAAGTCTCCAAGTACGGGCCTACAATTCCCATCCATATTATTAGGATGCACAAGGAAAAGTGATGCCTTAACATCACTAGGACAACCCCTCCCCCGAACTTAACCCCAAGTGAAACCCATTCAACACTAGGGTAACAACCAACTCAACTAGGACTCTAAATGCCAAGGTTTACTTCTTTCAAGAAGAGTCCTAAGTTCCCAGGGGAAGAAAAGAATTTGAAAATAAAAGTAGAAAGCTGGGTGAGAAAATAGGGGACCGGTCGATCGGACCCAAGACCGCGGTCGACCGCGTCTCAACTTTTAGCCTATACTGAAAAGCAGAAAACTCATTTCGGACGAGCCGGTCGACCGGTAGGGGAACCGCGGTCGATCGCGCCCTTAATTTCATGCCTTTGAAAGAAAGCAGTGTGCTCTCCTCTGAAGGCCTAGTCGACCGGTCTGAGATACGCGGTCGACCGGTCATAGGAGACCTAGACCTATTTCTCCTATTTCCTTCTAAACCCAAAATCAATAACCAACAAAAATCATCCAACCACATTTAATGATACTAAAAGATCATAAATGCTCCCATCAACATTTTTTTCTACCTCAATCAATAATCTAACTCTATCAAAGATGTTGATACCCATAAATCCAACCAAAAACCACAATTATATTACATCAAAACTATACATAACTACCCATGCTAATTATTCACCTTAAACCATATAATAGCAAGTAGAAAACTTGCCTTGGGCTTCAATTTCATACTTGGTTGAAGAAGAATGCAAGATCAAACCACAAATCTTCAAGATCTCCCTTTTCCACAAGTTTCTTCCACTCTCTCTCTCTCTCTTAGGGCTAGAACACTTAGGGCAAACAAGAGAAAATGAAAGGCTTGGTAAAGACTAAAACGTGGCTTAGGTTAAAAGTCTCCAACCTTAAAGTAACAATACCGCAATAGCTAATTCCTAATACGCAATAAGCCAAAACCAGTCAAAAGTGCCCAAAATCTCAAAATACAATATGGCACACATTTTGACTGTCTCGCACCTCCCGGAACTAACTACACCCTCCAAATTATTATTTGGAGATTTTATAAACCATTTAAAGTTCCAGTTCCATTTTAATTCAAATTGCCATTTTAATTCTCATGACAAAATAGAACACCACTAGGTGATAATCACCTATCCACATGGGAATTATGCAACTAATTAGTAAATATTAACTTATTTCATCAAATTAATACTTACCCACATCCGGCATTTTATATAATCAACTACTCAATATAGTAAATAAATATAAAATGGGCTTCCAAAAGCGAGGGTTGTTACATACTCCCCCCCCTTATGAGGGAATTTTGCCCCCAAAATTCAAGCGTACCTTGGATAAAAAGATGCGGATACTTTTCCCGCATATCACCCTCACGCTCCCAAGTAGATTCCTCGGCACTGTGATGACTCCATTGTACTCTAACCAAGGGCACCACTCGAGATCTCAATCTACATTCCCCATGCTCCAATATGGCCACGGGTTGCTCTTCATAAGAAACATCGGGTTGTAACTCTATATCCTCGAAAGGAATGTGCCAAAGGGCACCATCACACCTCTTATACTTCTTCAAAGAAGAGATGTGGAAGACGTCGTGAATTTGTTGCAAAGGTTCCGGTAGGTCAAGTTGATACGCCACGGGACCCACCTTTGAAATCACGGGAAAAGGTCCAACGAAACGTGGTGCAAGCTTCCCTTTCTTTCCGAAACGCTTAACGCCCATCATAGGCGACACCCGAACCAACACTTGGTCTCCAACTTCCAATTCCACTTGTCTTCTTTCCGCATCGGCATAGCTCTTTTGTCTATCTTGGGCTATCCGAATACGGTCTCGAATAAGCTCGATCTTAGAAGAAGTATCCCAAATCATTTCAGGTCCGAGAAACTTGTTATCTCCCACTTCTAACCAACACGTGTGGGACCTGCAAGGCCTACCATACAAGGCTTCATAGGGCGCCATCCCAATAGTAAACTGGTATGAGTTATTATAAGCAAATTCAACCAAAGGGAGATATTGTTCCCAACCACCCTTAAAATCAAGCATGCACATACGAAGCATATCCTCCAACATTTGGTTAACCCTTTCGGTCTGGCCATCCGTTTGAGGATGATAAGAAGTACTTAATTTTAATTCGGTTCCCATGGCCTCTTGAAAACTTTGCCAGGAATGGGAAACAAAGATCTTGTCTCTGTCGGAAACAATATTCAAGGGCACCCCATGCAATCTAACAATCTCTTCAATGAATAACCGAGCGTAACGACCGGTATTATAATCGGTACGGACGGTAAGGAAATGCGCCGACTTTGTCAAGCGATCCACGATAACCCATATAGAACCGTGACCCTTTTGTGGAGTTGGCAAGCCGGTGATAAAATCCATTGAAATTCTCTCCCATTTCCAAACCGGAATTTCTAACAGTTGCAACAAACCTGCCGGCAGCTGATGATCAATCTTGACCAACTGACAAGTAGCGCATTGAGATACAAAATCCAAAATGTCTTTCTTCATACCCGGCCACCAATATTGACGGCGCATATCTTGATACATTTTATCGTTTCCCGGATGCACCGAAAATTTAGAGCCGTGAGATTCCGCCATCACAGCCCGTCGCAATTACCCATCCTCCGGAACAATAAGCCTTCCATGGAAGCGCAATCCACCCTCAGAACTTACCGAGTAGGTCTCCGCTCCCCCACTCCGTAATCGGCGAATGTGGTCTTGACATTCTTTATCCCTGCCCTGGGCTTCTACAACCCTTGCCACAATCATCGGAGTAACGGTCATCACGGACATAAATGCCCTAGCAACCGCATCCTCATGACTGAGTTCTTTCCATTTATCTTTCCACACATCAGCTAGTTCTCCCTCGGGTTTCCTACTCAAGGCATCCGCCACCACATTCGCCTTGCCCGGATGATAATGAATATCAAATTGATAATCTTTCACGAACTCCAACCATCTCCGCTGCCGCATATTCAAATCTTTTTGAGAAAATAAATATTGCAACGACTTATGGTCCGTGAAAAGACTAAACTTCTCTCCAAGAAGATAGTGCCTCCAAATCTTTAAGGCAAAGACAACCGCAGCTAATTCTAAGTCATGCACCGGATAATTTCTCTCATGAGGCTTGAGTTTCCTGGAAGCATATGCAATAGCTTGTCGCTCTTGCTGAAGCACACCTCCTAGACCTTGATGAGATGCATCGGTGAAGACTAAATATTCCAACCCTGGCTTGGGTAAAGCGAGGATTGGAGCCGTAGTCAATCTATCCTTGAGCTCATCGAACGCCGCTTTACAGGCGTCATCCCAAACAAACCTAACCCCTTTCAGGGTCAAATTTATCAAAGGACTAGCAATCTTAGAAAATCCCTTGATAAATCGACGGTAATAACCCGCCAAACCCAGAAAACTGCGTATTTCGGTAGGTGTCGTGGGCTGACCCCACTCCCTCACCGCCACAACTTTACTTGGGTCCACCGATATACCTTACGAAGTAACAATATGGCCCAAAAATTGCACTTCCCGCAACCAAAAACCACACTTCTAAAGCTTAGCGTACAATTGGTGATCCCTCAACCTTTGCAGGACCAACCCCAAATGAGTAGCATGGTCATCTTCCGTTTGAGAATACACAAGGATGTCATCAATAAACACGATAACAAATTGGTCCAGGAAGTCCCGAAACACCCTATTCATAAGATCCATGAATACTGCAGGGGCATTGGTTAGCCCAAAAGGCATAACCAAAAACTCATAAGACCCGTACCTCGTGAGAAAAGCAGTCTTGGATACATATTGCTCCCGTATCCTCAACTAGTGATACCCCATTCTCAAATCTATCTTAAAGAAGTAGGTCGCTCCCCTGAGCTGATCAAACAAGTCATCTATGCGAGGCAAGGGGTACTTATTCCGGATGGTGACCTTATTCAACTCTCTATAGTCCACACACAACCGAAGAGAACCATCTCTTTTCTTCACAAATAACACAGGAGCACCCCACGACGACGTGCTACGCCTGATAAACCCCTGCTCCAACAATTGCTGAATTTGATCTCTTAGCTCCCTCATCTCCACAGGAGCCATACGATAAGGAGTTCGTGCAATCGGTCGAGCTCCTGGCGCTAAGTCAATCACAAATTCAATCTCTCGACTAGGAGGCAAACCCGGTATCTCCCAGAAAATGTCCTCAAAATCTCGAACAACAGGAATAGAATCTAAGGGAACAACTACATCCCGAGAATTCTCTTCTGCAATACAATATAAATAAGTACCAGAATCTCCCTCTAAACGAGGCATAACCACCAGGAACATATCTTGTCCCGAAACGGCGAAGACTATACTCTTCCCGTAACAATTAACCATAGCATGATACTTAACAAGCCAATCCATGCCCAAAATAACATCATACCCGACCATGTCTAGGACGAGTAAGTCGGCCTCGAAACACAAATTTCCAAGAGAAATCCCTATACGTTTGCAAACAAAGAAAATAAGTGAACTGTCACCCATAGAGGACTCCACACTAGTAAAGGTACTCTCCGCAGATTTTATCAACTCTCTGGACTGAGCAAAACTTCTAGAAATAAAAGAATGTGTCGCACCCGTATCAAACAGAACGCGACCCATGTGTCCCTGAATAGGGAACTTACCCTCTATAGCTGGCGGCGCTGGCTGAATAGGAGGAAGCATAGCATCCTGAATGTGGTAGACTCTCCCATACTGTAGTTGACCCTGCTGCAAAGGGACAACTGGATTCGGTGCTTGTGGAGGGAACTGCACATAAGGCTGCTGAGGAACTCGTGGAGGTTGTCCCCCAATCACTTGAGGACAATCTATCTTAAAATGACCATCTTCTCCACATTGGAAACATTTCCCCACCATATTCTCCTAACCTCGATCTCTGTTATTTCTGAACTGCCCGAAACCTTAGCTCGGATGGCCCCTACCTCCCTGGCCACCCCGACCCGCTTGCTGTGGTACGGCACCCTGACCTTGCCTGTTAGCATTTCCACTAACATTAAACCCGCCAAAGCGTTGCCTTTTTGACCCATCCCCCAGCTGGGGATCCCTTTCTCGTTGCTTATTACCCGCAGGTTGGGACGAAGGAAAGGCTCCTCCTCCATTCCCACTCACCCCGGGCTTCCCTACTTTCCCCACTCCTGTAGCTTTCTTGCTATTATGTATAAACAACCGATGCTCCTAACAATGAAGCAATGCGGCATTCATTACTTCACCAAATGTTTGTAAAGCCGGATTACCCAGCAACTGCTGCCGTATTCTCTAGTTTAGACCTCCCATGAATTTTGAGACTTTTCTTTCCTCCAGAGTCACCTCTTCCGGCACAAAACTAGCTAGCCGGGTAAACTCCTCCTCATATTTGGAAACCGGTCGATCTCCCTGAACTAGATCTTGAAGTTTCCTCCTCATCTCCCTCTGAATCGTGGGAGGAAAATATTTCCGGTCGTACAAGACCCAGAAATCAGTAATTGGCATAGCATCCCTCTGTTCTGGCGTAGTCATCGACTCCCACCAATGTAACGCTGCCCCAACCAACTTGAAAGTAGCAAGGACTTGCTTCTTTTCCTCACTACAATCCACCATTCGCAAATGGCATTGCATATCCTTCTTCCATTGATTTGCTCGAACAACATCCGAGCCTCCGTCAAACTCTGGGGGATGACCCTTTAAAAAGGACTCCCTTACTCTTTCCCACGGAGAAGGTCCCGTAGGTGCTTGAGCATCCTGTGCCCATTGTTGAGCTGATGGCATTTGTTGAGCTACCGCGGTCATGGCAGCATTAACTGCATGAGCCACAATATTGGCTACATGTGCAGCATTAAAAGTTCCTTGGGGCGGTGGAGGACCAGCATCCTCTTCTACAACTCTATTGCGTCTCGCGGGGCGACCTCTCTTAGGAGGCATCTGAGATGAAGGGACAATAGTGTTAGAATACAATTCACAACAATCTATTTCACAGAAGATCGCAGTTATAAGCAACAAAGCAATCTTATAATTAGTCTCTACATCAAAGAACGCTACGGTAGATCGTGACAAGTCCACATAGATCCTAGTACTCTAGAACCCAGTGCTCTGATACCATCTGTGACAACCCGCACTCCGAAATAAAGGGTGGCCAGCCCGATACTCCGACATATACGGTAATCATGGACGGAAATCATTCTCAGCACCACCATATAGTAAGAGTAACCGAGAAAACCACCCAATTTTTCAGAAAACGGGTTGTCAAAATAATTTATGCGATAAAAAATTTAAATGAATAAAACAATTCAAACAACCCATTCTAGAAAAAAGTGGAATTCAAAGAAACACAATTAACATACATCCGAAACAACTATGTACAAAGAGGATAACCGAATATGCTGTCAGTTCACAGCTACGCAAAAGTAATTACAACAATTAGATGTTATGTATTACATTCATTAAGCAAGTACAAGTTGGGCCTCTCGCCTGAGTGATAGACCCGGTCATAACTAGCTATCAAAAAGAATGATGGCGTCTAACAAAACATCCTGTAATATCCGCAAATTATTACAGCTCCATAAAGGCGAAAGATTTGAATATTAACACTGGCGTCCTTGCGGAGGAGCACCTGGGCGGATACAATAATATGCACAATATAGAAGAAAATGAACGGGTCAGGACCCGGTTTTTATATAGTTCCCAGATGAACAAAAAGCATGCTAGATATGAACAGTTAATTATGGAAATGGACATCAGAAATCTAACAACCTAAGCATGAATTACAATAAGACAACTAAAATGACGTGCCTAAAATAAACTATGCAAGAAAATGAGATGATGCATTGATTAAATTAAAAGTTTCTATTCACCAATTTCCACTTTAATCCAGGTTTTAATTCCTTAACAGGAATACAATATCATCGTTTTCTTATTCCTTTCCAATTCTTATTCCTTAGCAGGAATGTAATTTTCATTATACAGTTCAGTGGAAATATATAACCCTCAAGTTCCACTTGAGTTTAGAAAAGTTATATTCTTATACATATAACGATTCTAAGACCGCCCCTCCGAGTTTCCCCACTGGGCGCGCCCCTAAATGACTATCATCTTCCAGGGGCCCATCAAACAAGGCAGCCTGGGTACCTAACGCACGTCGGGAAGTGGCCACATACCTGCGAGTGAGTCATAACCACACCCTGAATTACCTCACTAGCGCAGAAAAAAATACATATAATAAACCCGCATATGGCCGAGGACTATAGTCTCCCTGCATTCACTAGTCAAGGAACATAACCTCATGCGCGAGCTTCCCTTATGATAGCATTTAGAGAGGCGTGTTTAAGTAAATTAGCATTTACTATAAAAACCATACTTTTCATTTTCATTAACATTTACACGTTTCATTGTTTGAAACCGTTATCATAGGATATTTCATTTATTTTCATCCTAAGTTATGCCTCGAATAAATCTCCAAGGAGGTTATTTCCGTTTCCCAAGCTTAAGGTCTTATGTGCCTCAATTCAAGCCCCTAAAGTCTCCAAGTATGGGCCTACAATTCCCATCCATATTATTAGGATGCACAAGGAAAAGTGATGCCTTAACATCACTAGGACAACCCCTCCCCTGGACTTAACCCCAAGTGAAACCCATTCAACACTAGGGTAACAACCAACTCAACTAGGACTCTAAATGCCAAGGTTTACTTCTTTCAAGAAGAGTCCTAAGTTCCTAGGGGAAGAAAAGAATTTGAAAATAAAAGTAGAAAGCTGGGTGAGAAAACAGGGGACCTGTCGACCGGACCCAAGACCGCGGTCGACCGCGTCTCAACTTTTAGCCTATACTGAAAAGCAGAAAACTCATTTCGGACGAGCTGGTCGACCGGTAGGGGAACCGTGGTCCACCGCGCCCTTAATTTCATGCCTTTGAAAGAATGCAGTGTGCTCTCCTCCGAAGGCCCGGTCGACCGGTCTGAGATACGCAGTCGACCGGTCATAGCAGACCTAGACCTATTTCTCCTATTTCCTTCTAAACCCAAAATGAATAACCAACCAAAATCATCCAACCACATTTAATGATACTAAAAGATCACTAATGCTCCCATCAACATTTTTTTCTACCTCAATCAACAATCTAACTCTATCAAAGATGTTGATACCCATAAATCCAACCAAAAACCACAATTATATTACATCAAAACTATACATAACTACCCATGCTAATTATTCACCATAAACCATATAATAGCAAGTAGAAAACTTGCCTTGGGGCTTCAATTTCAGACTTGGTTGAAGAAGAATGCAAGATCAAACCACAAATCTTCAAGATCTCCCTTTTCCACAAGTTTCTTCCACTCTCTCTCTCTCTCTCTCTCTTAGGGCTAGAACACTTAGGGCAAACAAGAGAAAATGAAAGGCTTGGTAAAGACTAAAACGTGGCTTAGGTTAAAAGTCTCCAACCTTAAAGTAACAATACCGCAATAGCTAATTCCTAATATGCAATAAGCCAAAACCAGTCAAAAGTGCCCAAAATCTCAAAATACAATATGGCACACATTTTGACTGTCTCGCACCTCCCGAAACTAACTACACCCTCCAAATTATTATTTGGAGATTTTATAAACCATTTAAAGTTCCGGTTCAATTTTAATTCAAATTGCCATTTTAATTCTCATGACAAAATAGAACACCACTAGGTGATAATCACTTATCCACATGGGAATTATGCAACTAATTAGTAAATATTAACATATTTCATCAAATTAATACTTACCCACATCCGGCATTTTATATAAGCAACTACTCAATATAGTAAATAAATATAAAACGGGCTCCCAAAAGTGAGGGTTGTTACAGTTTTCTCTCTAGATTAAAACCTAATCAGGTATACATTCTCTCTTTAATTGGAACTTTGTGAATTTCATTAATATATTATTTGTGTATGACAACCGTTAGCCTACATTTTTTGTATTTATGAATTTTTTCTATCTTATAATGTGAATACATATGGTTCCATGTATAAATGCGTACCTATTGACAAATTCGATTTAGATAGACATTAGTGTGTTTCGGTGAGGCATACATTCTCTCCTTAATTGGAACTTTTTATATTTTATTAATATATTATTTGTGTATGACAACGACTGGCCTACAATTTTTGTATTTATGCATTTTTCTATCTTTATAATGTGTATACTTATGATTCCATGTATAAATGCGTACCCATTAACAAATTTGATTTAGACAGGCATTAGTGTGTTTTGATCAATTAGACAACCTTGATTATTTCAGTAAATATTATTGATTTTTTTGTTCAAGTTTTCAAAGCAAGGCTTTTTGGCTGAGTTTTTTTTATGGCTGATGTTTCTATCTTGAGTCTTACTGAGATAGTTTATACTTGGTTACCTTGAAACCATGTTAGACTTTTTAATACTACTGTTGGGATTATATTACATCTTCGGTTCAAACTCAAGGCATGTTGATAGTTTCCTTTATAATAGCATTGTTCATGACATTACTTTTTCTAATTCATTACATCTTTTATGTTAGTTGTAGATTATTCTATTAACATTCTTAAAGATGAAACATATCAGTTTTGATTTCAACCGTGAGCCTAACACATACACTTTTTTAATTTTAATATCTTAATTCACTTTTGTTTACTTTGTATAGGTCATACTACAGTCAGAGAAGATTCAAGAGTTGTCAAAAACCTCTCAAGCTTTGTCTGAATTGCAAGAGGAACATCTGAGCTCCATAAATTATCAAACTCTCTCAAAAATGAAAATGTAATTTATTTTCAAGAAATTATATTTTATATGACTATCACTTTGTGTGGTTATTAAAGATATGAGATTCTAAGCCCTTATGATGGATATTTAGTTTTGCAAGTTTCATATATTTCGATGAACACTCTTAATTTGATCACTATGCTACCCCTTCCCCCGGTAGAATTGTCTACCTTCTTAGAAAGACCATTGTTTCTCAGATGTTCGATTTTGTCAAATTTATGTCGATTCAGGCATTTTGTTTCTAGAATTTGTCATCTATATGAAGTAGGAGTTTTATGCGTGGAGTCCGAATCTCCTTATTTCAACTTATTTTCCTATTTTCTAACTCTTATTTCAACTTGTAAGCTAGGAATATGATGAACCACAATTCCTAAAACAAAGTTTGTTATTGACATATATACAATCTCCTTATTTCAACTTATTTTCTTATTTTCTAACTCTTATTTCAACTTGCAAGCTAGGAATATGATGAACCACAATTCCTAAAACAAAGTTCATTATTGACATATATACTTCAAATTATAACACAGTATTATGCCTTAGTTCTCAATGACATCCCATTTTTAGTCACATGTTTACCTTTTACTTCAACTTATATTTTGATTTGATATACCTTGCATATGCTTATACATAATGAACTAAAGACCAAGTGGGACACAGAGAAGTTAGTGATAGAAGGATCAAAGAATGAAGCAGAAAAGAAGTATAATGATATTAACGAAAAGGTAATCTTCTCATATAAGTTTAGTGGTTTGGCATTCTAATAGTTACTACTGTCAGTTTATATGTTTTGTATGTTCACTAGATTCCTTACTAAATCAGTGCCATCATTTTCAATTAGATTTTGGGCCTAAAATGAATTTGTACATCTCCTAGCTTCAACGAGATTAAGTGATAAAGAAAAGAGGTCATTTACATGTAATGGAGTTATTTTTTTTAATGAAGAGCATTTAAATGATAAAGAAAAGTGTGTCACTGTCATCTTTGAAGAACACTGGTACAGATCTTGCAAGAACTATTTGTTCGCAGGATATAAAACATGATTCATTGGTCACTGATCTCAGGTTGCCGATAAAATAAACTCGAGACCTTAGAACATTCATTCCAAATTAAAAGTTATAAAAGTAAAATAATTTCTAAGAGAACATTGAAATTGTAGAAGTTTGTTCGAGGTTCCTCTTTAATTACCAATTCAAAATTTCCCTGTATAATACAAGTCATAAGTTTATTATGATCATATGAATATCTGCACCCCTGGTTCAGGTCCTATTGTAATTCTGAAAAAATTGTGCAGTGTTTTTGCAAAGCCGTTCCATTATATTATCATACGCAAAACAAGTGAGAAACTTGGGAAACGAGTGAAAATGGAGACCCAACCGGAGTAGCATGATCGAGAGACCTCATTATCTTGAACCGACGAACCTTCCTTGCTAATTTTGGAGGAAACGTAACCTCATCGAAGTGATATTTTGACTTTCTTCCCTACTTGCCCCTTTTTAAATAATCACTTTATGTTCTGATTGAGCTTGAAAAATTCCACTCATTATTTATTTGGTTTTATTGATTCGAGCAATCAGGTCGATAAGGGAAATCAAAGAGTTGTTTGCATGGAATTCGGAGTTCCTTCTGGTGTAATGCTTCTTTCACAGCATCTTGAAACTCTTCCATAAGGTTACAACCTCTTTCTTAAAAACAATATTCAAACTCTAAAAGATCTCTAGATGGATCAACCCAAGAAATCTCATGATTCCCATAGTATTTATACTAAAACACATCCATCAAGGCCTTGAAGACTAGAATTTACTGAAGTAGATATTTTTTCCATGATTTCAGAAGGCCACCACAGTTGGCGAGCTTTTTTTTCCCATACTACACTTCCCGGAGTTATGAACACATCACTACTCTCTATAATTTATTATTTATCAAGGGTAAACTCTAACGTGCTGACAGTATAACATCTTTGTTTTTCAAAGTTTCTGTTACTCAAATGTTCAAAATGAGCACTTTGGGGAACTTAGTTCATTTCAAATAGTGTTTTCTTTGATTGCCGTAATGATGGCAAACTTAGTTTATCTCTATCTGATCATTCCAAACAAAATTTGCAAACATGACTTTTATTGGAATATTTCAATTATGTTTGAGCCACCTATTAGTTGCTTCAACTACACATTTGAATGCTTCAAGTTCATTTTTATGTAGTACATTTTTAATTTAACAAACTACGTTTTATTAGTATTTAGACCTACGCTATACACCTATCTACCGTCACTACCTTATTCCTTACACATCTAAGTTCAATTAACCGATTAAATGAAGGTGGGATTTAGTCAATTAATATCTGCTATAAAAATTCATGTCATTATGTACTATGTTAGAAGTATTCAAAGTCATATTTTAGATTATCGAGACAAAAACGATATAGACATAAGAATGTTTTTGAAATATATATAAGGTTTATATTGTCATTAATGAGGCAGGACATGATGTTATTCTTTTTCATTTCCACAACGGTCGACACTTTTTGAGGAGTCTGAACGTGACGTTCATAACCTTGATTCCTAAGATTAGGGATTCGATTAATGTTTAGACCGATAAGTTATTCTTGACAAAGTATTGTTTTTCGAACTTAGTAGGGTTATAAATCCTCTCATTCCCGAATATCAAAATCCTTTGATGGGTGGAAGATAAATTCTTGATGTTGTCCTGTAGCATCCTGTCTTACTCTGAGTAACTTGGCCATTATTTTTATCCCTTTTCATTCCATATTGCCAGTTTGATGGTGGAATTAATATATATTTTGATTTATGTGCTCTTTTATATACAGGATATAAATGTACCAATTTTTTACATGTATGGCATGAGCATAGTGGTAACGGAGTTATGATCATGTTGATGGATGAAGAAGTTAGGCAGGTGTACTATGTTTTTGCATTTAATTTATATAAATTTATTAGATTTTGAATTTTATTTAGATTTACGATCATATTGATTTTGATTTAATGTATTTTCCTATGGTGGTTAGTCTGAAAACTTGGATAAGAAATTTTGGATACTTCTTATTAATGGATAGTGAATTGTTATATATCACTAAATTCCTAGCCTATCCTAAATAATAGCCCCGTATAGGTGACATATGCTTGGCTTTTTTAATGGCATTTTTTCATTTCTCTCAATTTGAAGATCCATTCTCTATGGAACCTCAAAAGGACTTGGATCAATTGTGAAAAACTTGAGTTATCAGTATGAAAGGTGGCAGCCAAGGGGGTAAGAACATTTCATGGTTTCTGCTCACATATTATTTACCTTTATGTCGTTTTACATTATGAAAATGTGAGAAAGACTGTTATAAGATATAGCTAATCTGAGTTTATTTGTTCAATCACATGAAGATCAGAGGAAACCACATCAAATTTGGGCTTCATATACAAATCCGAGGTGTGAAAAAAAGTATCAAAATACAAGAAGATATATAGGATTATTTGCTCAATCCTTAAAGGATTCACAACGAGTGTAATCAAACCCACCGGAGCAACACGCTCATATCTCATCTCTCCACCAATGGCATTACATATCTGTGTGATCATAGTTTTATATGAAATCAGCAAATAATCTCAATCACCGATTTTTTTCATGGATGGTCGGCCTTAGGGTAACGTTGCCAGAGGTCGGCGCCACTAAACATCCAGTCCCACACATCGGCAATCTGCGAGAAGTACATCCATTCCCACATATCAATATCACCATTTGAGGTCGGCAACCACAGCTCTTCGTTGGACTGTAATCACTGGTCGACAGACACTATCAAGGTTTGGTTGGTCAACATTTTTTTTCATGGCTATAATTGTTTTTTTCATGTGTGTAACCGATTTTTTCATGGATGGTCAACGTTGGCACATGCTGGGGAGTTGTCCGATTACCTATTATTGGTCGGTGATCGATATTGTACAGATTGGGGGGGGGGGGGGGTTTCCCGACCACTTATTATTGGTCAACGACATGGTACCAGAGTCCTTTTTAACAGGACAAGTGTTTCCTGACCACCTATTTTTATTGTTGAATTTGGTCGGCAAAAAATTAAAACGACACTGAAAATACGTTTGAAATCTCTTTGAAGCTCGAGTTCAGTCGAGGAATGTTTTTAAAACTCTCCAGGTTTGTTAAAATTAGAATTTGTTGTTAAAGGACTGTATACAAATTTGGTAATTCATGGTTGATATGTCTTATAAGGCGTGCAAATGTTTCTTTTAGTGTTTGTTCTTCTAATTTTTATTTCATTTTCTTTTGTGCAGGGCACCCCGACCATGTATATGACAATGTTATTTCTCTCATAAACATTCCTGGTTTGCACTCTATGACAATATTATTTCTCTTATTCATGTAAAATGGCCACTTATAATTCTTTCTACAATGGTATGGTTCCCATCTAGAAATGTATTTTCAAGTGTTTCATAGTTGAACAATGCGGAAGTTTTTAGCTTTACTTTGAGTACACTTCTTTGATTAGTTTTGCAACTTTATGTAATAGCATGTCGGTTTGGGATTAATAATATTCTTAGTCAATTAGGTTTGGGATTGTGGGTTGGATTTGGATGTTGCTAGGATTGGATGCATATTTTTAGAGCATTGATTTTGCACTTAAGAATGAGAATCAAGTTTAATTAAACTAAATGGTGAGTATATATATTCATTAGTTTTTTTAATGTTTGGGTTTTTGATTGAGTTGAATAATTTGTGAAAATAAACAAATGATTTTTTGAGATACTTTTTTCCCTTGATATTTTCTATATAAATTGCATGAGGACATTAAGTTTATTATGTAATTGGGTGCAAATATCTGATAGTGTCATGAAGGTAGATTTGTTGTATATATCTATTAGTCACATAGTTGGTTACTATATTTTAATTGATTTCATTTCGTCATCTCTTTATCTAAAGTTATTAGTTTTGTTGTTCAAGAGGTGATGAATAGATGTGGCAAACAATTTTTCATATGTAATAAACTAGGAACATAATTGTAATCATGCCATTGGCACAGGAACAAAACACATAAGCTTCCTGTTATTTTACTTTATGCACATGGTCAATTTACGTGTTCAATTGCATGTATATTACATGAGGTTTTCCTTGAAATGGACTTTTGTATGTCGATGAAGATGGAGATGGCGATCAAGATTGATATGAAGAAGAGTAGATAAGAATTGGCAGGTATGCTTGGAACTTTTGTGAGCTACTTTAATAAGGAGTTTTTTGTATATTTATTGTGAATTTGAATTAACATGTCTATTTTTTGTTATTTTATTTTCAGATTATGACAATATGAGGAGTATGTGTCAATTATAAGCTTCAGTTTCGGATCACGTTCAATATTGATCCCCATCCCACCCATTACAGATGTGCCACGAGTTGTTTGATCGATCGACGATTTATATTTTTTATTAGATTGAAAATTTATTATTGTGTTTAAGCACTATTTTTATCATCATTTTGTTGGTAAAATTGCCAATAATGATTTTTTAAGTGTAATCATATCTGAAGTCTATTATAGTCATAAATTGATGATTTGGTTTATATAATGTCTAGAATGGACTATTTTTATACTTGAGTAGTTTTGGTTTCTTAAATAGGTAGATAGTCCTATATAAAAGGAGGAAATTTTGCCCAAATTTTTAAAATCGTGTACACATTTGTTTTTAACAATAAATTCTATGATTATAAGTCTTAGTTGACGCAATTTTTGAGAAGTGTTCGTTATTCCTTTAGGCACATGCATACTATTTGAATGTTATTAGACTATTTCTTCTTTGTTAAGGAGGGTGGATAGTCTTATAAATAAAATATATTATGGTCAAATTTTTAAAATTACACTTTTGTTTTTTTGGGGAATGAAATTTTTTCCTTTTTGCAATTACGTACTTTTAAAAGTTTTGTCGTTTTGCGATTATCAAAGTGCCTTAAGGCACGGGAATACCATAGTATATATATATATATATATATATATATATATATATATATATATATATTCGTTTGCCCCACTAAGATGACAACTTAGAATTTAGTGTGGACACTAATTCGTCATCATCAAACACATTGAACCTGTAGAGAAACTAGTTATAGTATCATCGACCGAAGTCAACTGAAAAACCACGTGTAATGAAAACGTATTATCAGTTCCAAATCTTAAATAACTTTAAGCATTTTAATAATCCTATACATCATCACTCTAGACTATTAAGATGACTTTAATATATATCTATTCATAAATCGCTCTGTAATTAACATTGACCTAGCATTGTCTTTACCCCTATTGATAATAAAATAGAAATCGTTGTTTAGAATCGCAACACAATCATGTATACCATTTAAATAGGTGACATGAATACTATGCACCCTAGACTTAATCCACTCTAGGACCATGTAATTATATTGTTACATAATTTTGGTATTGAAATCCCATACATACAATCGAGGTATTTCCCAATCGGACCGAGATCCTTAACCCATACCATTGTCCTAAGTCGAATGGTGACATGTCAAGCTTTAGAAGAAAGGGGATGTCATCGCTAAGCACAACAATGCTTCCTTCCTTAGAGGTCATATGTACTCATTTATCTATAATGATCATAGTACGTGATGAAATAAAATGAAAACTAATAATTCTCCACTAGTTCCCATGAGTATTGCATGTCTTAACTCTCTAATCCCAAGAGTTCATATTTGATCATAAAATCATTATCCTAAGACACCACTATTACTTTTCCATTGAGCACCATTGTTAAATTTTACTATAGTAGGATACATTTAAGTTACTTTGGATACTATTTCCATAGGGTTAGTGCTAGTGTTCCCTTAGCAAGGCTATGTGCCTACTTACACTAGCCAATCATTACTCCTTGAGGAATCAATACACCATACATAACCATAATATGTTTTTTCTCCAATCGTCTCTAGTAGCATCGATCGATAGATTTATCAACCTAACTTATCTCAAAGTATATCCAAGGGGTGAATCTATACCCGAGACCCTACTTACTTAGCGTATACGTTGAATTGACACTTGGGTCTTAGTCGTGTTATTATATTTACCACAATCGCAATTAGCCTACGAGTGGTATATTCTAAATGTGTGTTAGATAACTTGTTAAACTATTTACCACTAAGCTAAGGCACTTATGGAAATGTCAAACCATTATACGGTGTTCACAACTCTACCTGTTAATGACTAAAATAGTTCAAAAGCCTTTCCTTAAGTCTTGAAATAATTTTCTTTCACCTAGTCATTACTACAAATCATTTTTTGCATCCAAAATATTCACAAATATTTCTCTATAGGGTAATGCGTACCTTAACTCTTTATAACGAGGTATAATTTATGCCATATTAAACTCCTCATTACACTTTCATCAATTACAAACTTCTTATTTCAAAAAGGACAAAACACAAAGGATCCTCTTTTTAAACTCCAACTAAATTTCTTTATCATGAGACCCCATACATATTTGATGAAACTCACTCATTCCACCTAAGAAACCAGACGAATATTTTCCCAATACTTATTACAATTAAAACGAGTGTGTTCACTTCTCGATACTCTCCACGGGTTATAATGACTAGAGACAACTTACATTCTTCTTCTTATGTCATATACCAAACCTTATTCTTTGTAATTAAGATTTGTACACTACAGTATACTTGGTTAACCATTAACAATTATGTTTAGACTAACACACTTTATGCGTTAGGTCCCTATATTAATATTTCTATCTCCATGGGTCCACTTGAGCCGTTATATTATTCCATATGTCCTTTAAACTAACAACTTTCAATACTATTATTTATCTCATTCACAATAATGGGTGGCATGAACTTCTATAACCTTAAATTGTATTATTTAATGTGAGAAACCCCATCATCTTGATGCCTCACTCATGTACATAAATAATAATAAAATCCCAAATTCTCTTTATGGATTATTATTTAACTCAAATCTGAACATCGAATGATTAAATTTCGTTCTAATAACCAATTGTTACACTTACCTCTAGCGTAGCTAAAATAAACTAATATCTGAGGATAGACATAATATAATGGTTTACCTTTATACAAAAAATAAACGCAAGCGCACACTCTGGCACTCATGTAACCTATGTTGTGATACCAAGTTGTGATGCCCCAATTTTAGGTGTCAATGTAGAAAACCTTTTTATACTTTGGTTTTATATAGGAAAATCCATTTTCTAATAAAATATTGGTTTTATATTTGTGGCATAAAATTCATTTAATTTAATTAATGAAATGATGTCCAGCATATAAAATTCCTAATAATACATGAAATAAAAGAGTTTCATGGAATAAATAATATCTATGGTAAAATCCATATCATTCAGTATTACTACAATTCAAAATTTTAAGTAGTTGCATTAAAGATGAAATGGTAATAACCATAGTTTAAAACAAATAGTGACAAAGATCTAATTGTGTACAACAAATCTCCTTTTTTTCCTATTATCCTTGTCGTTTCATCTACCTGAACTACCTAGGGTGGAGGCAAATGGCGAGGTATGAGCGTGTACCCAGTAGGAGAAATACCAGCAGAGTATATATCGTACAAAGAAAATTTATACATATAAAGTGTATTTCAGCAATTAGGAAATTATGTTTCATTTAATTAAGTGTTCTTATGTAAGATGTATCATAATCATTCAATGTGCGTTATAACAATGCAACCTGGGCCATACGCCCACTCACACTTAATCCTTATTTTAATACTACCCGTATCCCGTTAATTTAACCATGAAAATACTTTCAAATTTTATAATTTGTTTTATATTAATGAGAACCTTTATCAAAATAATCTTTCCACTTTCTTAATGGAGGTCACTAATCCCATGTGTATTTACGGACTTTTACCGACTGCCAAAAATATTACAATATGCCAACTGGATAGTGGTTTTGGGTTTAAGTCGAAGTCCCACACCGAGGCTATAGGTCCTTCTTAAATTTCCCCAGCTTCTACGAATATCTTTTAGTTATTACGTCTTTGTAACCCTTTTCCGGTCTTTTTTCCTTTTCCATTTATTTTCCCTTTTCCTTGATTTTATACATCGACCGACGAGATAATAATAATCGCGATGTGACTAGTCCTGACACAGTTTGTTTCTAAGTTTCACACTTTGTGAAAAGTTCATTTTCATTTTACCTTAGAGTAGATATTTCATCTTATGAAAACACCTTTAACTACCAAAAATAATATCCTTCTTTCAAACATTAACTTTTATCTATTTTTATCACCTATTCTTCAACATATTTTCATATGTAGTGATAATAAGAATAAGTAATCATGTAAATTAAACATATATACGTATATCAACTGGAAAATAATGTGGAACCCCAACCTCTTGAAGATATTAATTCCTTTGATGAATATGTAAAAAAGAAAACCCATTGAGTTTCTAGCTCCTTTTAAGCTTTCTTATCCAAAATAGCACCTTCAATACCCTCTTTAATCCTTGAAAATGAAAGGGTGGAATGGTGTTTTTTCAAGATTTAAGTATAAAATGTTTATGGGGACGTAAGTCTATTAAAATGAGGGAGGAAGAAGACTCAAAGTCTTAATTTTGGGGATGACTTCTTCCCAACAAAAATGAGGGGATGTATGGGTAAGAACTCTCATTATTCTTTCTTATAATATCCCCAAAACCTATTCTAATGATCCGCAATCACTCAATAATCTCGCCACTATGTCTAATGGGGTAGAATGCCAGATATCATGAGGGTCGATTCCTTTGAACCCCACGAGTTGCACATGTTGACAGATAAAAAGGAAGACAATCTACAAGTGGCGAATCAATTCGTCCCTAGCTCGAATCATTTCGCATCTGTTAGATGAAAATTTTCGTATTATATATATATATATATATATATATATATATATATATATATATATATATATATATATATATATATATATATATACTATACTTCTCTTGTGCGGACAAGTCCTCATATAAAGAGTGCGGACCGGATATGTGTCACCTGACAGTGAGCCTAGAAATTATCGGTTAAATTATAGGCACACTCTCTCTCTTTTTTGGGCTCACGACCAGGTGACACATGTTCGGTATGCATTCTTATAATGAGGATTGGTCCTCACATGAGCATTACTATGTATATAAAATAAGATAGCATGTTTTTGAATCCCAAAGATATAAAAGCACATTAAGGGTCCCGATTCTTTCCCTGAAAATAAATGTCTACGATAGTCTCTCAAATTTCAATATCCCGTCTAAAATTTTTGCACCTCTTTCGTACTTGAAAGTAGACTGCAGTAAACACACCCGGATAGTCAAAGTAGCCTCGTCTCTCTATCTTAATCAACTAACTACTATATTTCCACTCTTTCTCTCAAATCCCCTCACTCTCACCATCTCTAAGTAATAACGACACATGAAAAAGGTACAAAACAATCAAACCCTCTCACTCTCAAACCCTAATTTATTTATTTTTATGGCTTCATGTTCAGTTTTTCATGTCACCATTTTTTAGAATCCAAACTCAAGTATTCTCGGTGTTTCTTATTTCTTCTTTTTACTTGGATCCTTTTGTTAAATGTACATTTTTTTGTTTTTCAGATTTGGGGAAAGTTGTGGCAAGGAATTATTGTAGTTGTTTACAATGAAACCACATACATATTTCTACAAAGATATGATATAATCCTGAATTATTATTTTCCTAAAGTTTCACTGATCTGTTTGTTTTACTTGATTTGAGTTTTAATTTTAGAATTAGAACTATACATACTTTGATTTGGTGTCCTTTTGTAGTTCAAGTTTGACCCAAATTTTGAACTTTAGAAATTAAGAATCTATGGGTTTAAAATAAAAAAAAAAGTGGGTTTGGGGGTGTATTGTACAGTTTGTAGAGATCTCTAGGTGTGTGGAATCCATAAGTTGAGGCCTCTGGGGGTAAGTAGAGAGCTTTTCAGGTATAATAATTGTTATTTTATATTTTTGGGCTTCAATAATTTAGTTTAATACTCATTTTTTTGTTTCTCTATTTTTTGTTTTTGCAGATATGAATAAGGTATTATCAAGGTATTCTCTTTGAGGAGGTTATTCTTGGAAGTACATTTGATAGGGTATTGTGTTAAGATATGTTAAATTTGATCTATTTAGAATCTCACCAAATGAAATCCCCATTTTGGAAAGTTAGAGGCCGGATATGGAAATAAAATAACTACAACATTATATGTATATATATTTGGATTTAATTTAAGAATAATTAGAATTGTTTACAGTAATAATTTAGGAAAAATAAATTAAGTTTCTTGAGAATGTGGGCATCGCAGAAGATCAATTAGAGATGTTGACTTGATGTTTAGAGTAACAAAAATGTTAATACTTTGTAAATCTACAATGATAGGCATATCAATTATTTTTTTGGATTTTCAATTTTATAGATTACAGAGTGACAAAATGAAAATATGGATTAAAAAGGAACCCAACCTTTGTATCACACTATAGTGCAACTTAAAACTCTTATCCTTTTATTCATTATCCACTAAATTATTTATACATCACATGAAACAGATAAATCCTAGAAACGTGGAACAACTCCAAATGTACTTTACCACTTAAGCTATTATATAGGACCTAATTAACAAACTATATTAGAAAAGCTAGGGACATGACTTTATGGATAAACTATGAACTATAATAAAAAATGATTCATTCTTAATTTTGGGATGATCTTTATTTTTGGAACAATGAATCTTATTCACATACCTAAAATTTGATTAATGTTTATTATTATTAATAATATTATTTTTTCGAAACGTCATAAGTGTTTCTATAATTCTATTTTATGAATATTTGACTCATTATAGTCAGTTTGCAAGGAGAAAATGATCTATGAGCTGATCGGGTTCTATATTTTGGTAGATTTTGAACACAAATTTTTGTATTTCTTATTGGAAGAAAAACTAATTCTTAGGAGTCACCAGTATTGTATCCTATTTATTCGACACCAGATTATCTTGATTTAAGAAATTACAGGATTTATTTGCACTGCCAATAATTAAAGGTCAGAAATGAAAAATGGAGGCATTGTCAAATGTTTTAAAATGGGTACACGCTTTGGGAAGCAAATCGTGATCATTATGACATTAAAGGTTGCTAGAGCATTAAAATTTAATGGGTAAGAAAATTATGCATGTAGTTGTGGTCTCTCTTGCCTTCTTAAATGTTGTAGATGTGCGACTTTTGGACTTTTATGTGAAAAAATAACATAGAAATAATTAGTGGAGTTCAAATTGTTTGTAGGAGTCTTTTTGTTGCATATAATTTGTATGAGATCAATGATTGAATGTAGCACTGGAAAAATTATGGATTGGGCCTAATTTGGGCGGGTCAAATATGGGTTGGGCTAAATGTGGGTTGGGCCAAATATAGATTGGGTTAAATGTGGGCTGGGCCAAATATGGGCGGACCAAATATGGGTTGGACCAACCCATTATTTTTTTACTAAATTAAGTATTACAATTCGAGATATATATAAAAAAAAACTCATATTTTACTCATAACTTTGTAAAATGAGTATTATATTTGATTTGTATCTTTTAAAATATGGCTCCATATTTGATTTCTTGCTTTGAAATATGGGCCCCATATTTAACTCATAGCTTTGAAATATGGGCTCCATATTTAACTCACAACTTTTAAATATGTTCCCCATATTTAGATGCTTGGGCTAATATGGATTGTTTTATTATTTGGGCCACATTTTGCCACTACTAATTGAATGTCAATGATATTTTTATTGCTTTAATTATATTAACTTTCATGTTTTTATTGAATTTGGATATATTGATCTCTATTTTTTAATCTCATAAAATTAGGAATTTCATCATCTTCATGGTAATTGGTGACTGAGGAAAAAGAGGATCCTTCAATCAATCCCTAGTTGCTCAACAGGTAACTTAATTTTCTTGACATCCTTTTGTTTTGACAAGAATGCATATATAAGAAAGTTAATATCTTTATTTTTTTTTCAATTGCAAATGGGAAGAGTTCGAGAAATATTAGATATATCTTCCATGATGTTACATTTATCTTCGTTGATGTTGTTATAAGGCCAAGCCAATTTGGGTTCTGCTCCCCCTCCTACTCTCTTATGCTATTTCACCTGCTACTTGGATCAAGCAAAAGATTTTAATCATAAAACCACTCCTTCTATTTGGCTCAAGATATATGCAACATACTGTTTACTCTAATCTTTTAACAAATCTAGAATCTTCAGGAACAAGAAACCCCTTAAGAAAAATCTCATACAATAGCTATTAATGTTTGTAAGTTTGTATCTCTTATTCTACCTATATCTCGAACAATGTCAACCTAATGAGTGGTTTATATGTGAGATCCTTAGTCTTTGTTTATATTATATATCTTTTATATTACTGGGTTTATACCAAGCATCTGATGGCTTTGATGTGTGAAAGTATTTTCTTAAATTTGATTGTTATGTTGGAAGTTTGAAATATAAACCAGTCTATTTTTTTACCGTATGATTTTTAATTGTAGGTTGATGTTTATTAGTTTGAAGACTGAAATTTCTATTCAAATCAATGCCATGGAAAATAGTTGATTTTATATTTGTTTCTAGTTTTGAAGATTTTGTGCCCTTATTTTTACCCTACGGTTTATATCCCCTTTGTTTTCCGTTTAGATATTTGTTTAGTTGTGTCGTTGTTGAGAAATTACTATTTTTCTATTAATCATTTAGTTCACATGTATTAGTGTTTACCTATATACTTTTTTCCCACGTGTATTAGTGTCCTCTACACACACCATTGTAGTGTCTCCACAACATTCTTCGTCTACTAGGCCAACAAATATGGGTGATTATTGCTTGTAAAATGTCAATTTTGGGTGAATTTGTAGAGTTGATTTTTTTACGAGTATCTATTCAGGATTTAAGTTTGTAGCATGGTAGACAAAATGCCAATTTACGTTTGATGACTTTTGAATTGGATTTGTCGTAAAAGTCCATTTCTTATTTTTTTTAGATATGTGTGGATTTGTATAATGTATATAAACATAAGTATTTGTTATTCTGAAGTTAGTTTTTAATATATTGAAATTTATTTTGTAGTTTTTTGTTCTTCTTCTTTGCAGCTATTAATATTATAAAAGCGAGATTCAAAGATTATTCTTCCTCTCCAGATGATTTTAATTGTGTTTATATTCCATTTTTTCTTATCACTTCCTAATCTAAATGATGCAAACAAAAGACACTACCAATTTGATGGGTTTGAACACATATTTTTAGCTTTTAAACAAAAATTAGGTTTTGCAATGCCGTTGTTTTTATATACCAAAAATTTCTCCGTCATTTCTTTGTAGATTAAAATGCCTTGGTTTTTGTCGTTGAATAATTGTCTTTTTAATTTTATGTTTTTGAACTAAAATATAGTCCAACTTTAGTCCTTAATTAGTTTAACTTTGATTTGCAATTTTTCTTAGTATCTAGTGATTTATTTTGAAAAACTTCAGTATAGTAGGTATATAAGTAGATGTTTAATGGAAGCCAATGCAATTTCTTAGAATGTTCTTCCCGTTATAAATTTGACTAATTATAGGATATATTTAAAGGGAAATAATACAATTTCTTTATCTATATCCACAGGGCATCGGATATAGGATTCAATATTCTTCATCTCTCAGTTGATGTGTTTTTTCTTTTCATTTGTGTATCCAAGAAGAGGTGAATTTAATACACATCGGTTCTAAAAAGACAATTATCCAACCACAAAAACTAAAATGTATTGATCAAGATAATTATATAGTGCATTCATCAAGATGACTACGTTTTTCTGGTTAACTTCTACGACACTTAAGAAAGCAAACTGTGCTTCACATTTAGTAGTGCATTCACCAAGCGACACTTCTATGGTATAATCATCTTGATCCTCTTCACTTGATTTCATAGCCATTGAGGAAAGAGACAACTCTACTATACTATATTTAGATATCTCACTTTGTTTACAATTTGCCTTTTGCTATTATCATTGATTGTTAAAATGGAGTTGAATAATTTCGAATAAGATTCGCATATCCATGTCTTTATCGTGTCAAACTTAAATGGAATTCTTGAAGATACTGAATGATAAAAATACAAAATGACAAAATGAGGCAGTTCTGCTGCAATTTTTTTCTTTCATAATAGATTTATGGCACTGTTTAATTAAGAAACAGGGAATCACTATATTTCCACTATATATACAATTTTGCCTAGACCATACTATTTAATTAGGAAAAAACGCATGATTATATTGCCATTCTTTACAAGATTTGTTTTTTCTAAATTTTTGGCCTTGTTTAATGAGATTTGCATATCCACATACAATATGGTTCTTGGCACAAGTTCAACATTATCCTAAAAGCACATATTTTAATATGTTATTGTTTGATCATCTATGCACTTTGTAAGTCTTTATTTTATTTTATTTTGTTGAGAAAAACCTATTTTTCAGAGTATATTTATGTGGTGTGGTTTAAAGGACTATTATTATTAGAGAGTTCATTCAAAAAATGGTTTATATTATATTATGAGTGCTTTGAGGGAGTGCTTATCTATCGTGATTGTGTTAATGTTGGGGTTGGGGTTGGGCCAGTTCCCTGTGTAAATTTGGTCTGTATATCTATTTTATAAATCACGTTTGTAAAACTTATATACAAATATTGGTTACAAGTACAATTAAAGATATAAGGTTACTTTTACAACTTCTATTTGAAAATTATAAGACTAAGATAAGTTTTAAATATCTGCTATTTCTTTTTCGCGGGAATGTGATTGTTTCCATTTGGGACATTGTGATATATGGTTTGCGGTATGAGTATGTTTTGTGGTTAAGAATATTTTAGCTTACTTTAAACGCTTACAAAATAGTCATGTGAAGTCCACCAACATTTATTTCAAGTCCATATAACTAGTACTTATAAATTTCCACACATGTATAGAATGATTTTGTTTTATAATGACTTTTGTACTCATGTAAAATGGAATTTTTTTAAAGATATGCAATCATTTTTAATTACCAATTTACGTGTCTTTTTTTAGGTGAAGGGGTAAGTAAGATATAAGTGACGCTATTGTGAAAAGCTATGATGATGGATATGAAGATCATCTAAAAGTTAGGGAATGACTAGTTAATTGATAAATGTTTAATCCAACTTCGGGGACAGTTGATGTAAAAAACTAGATTTGATCTAATCATTTTAATCACAGATAAAAATAGATAAATAAATATAAGACAATGGATTTTTAAAGTGGTTCATCCTTATGAGAATGACCTACGTCCACTGTTTTTATATTGCTGACTGTTTGCCTAGAATTTTTTATAAGTGAGTTTACCAAGAATTCCAGAGTCCCCTTCTAATGAGGAGGTTACAATGTATTTATAGCCTTGAGGCTGTACATGTGAAAAGATAATGCGCTGTTATCTAGTAGACATATACATCTATACGATAATAATGAGTATTTAATGCGCAATCATCTTTTTAATTCTCTTAATTTGGATGCTCTGCACGCTAAGTAACTCGGACCGCTTGAGTTGCTCAGAGCTATGAGTAGCATGGACCACCTAGGCTGCTCGGTATGATTAAGTTTCTCGGAACGTATGTGTATTTTCCATGTGGTTGACACGTTCCTTCAGGTGATTGCTCCATGTCAGCAGACTAAATTTGGTATCAACAGAAGCCCCTAATGTTTCACAGTTGAGGTTGAATGAGAGTGTGGAACATTTTGTTTGAAAACTGTTTGGATTACTAGTCCTCATGGATTTTAAGAAAATTTTCCTTGTACAAAATTCCTTTTTGAGCGCACAATATCAAGCTTCATAAATATTTTCAATTTTCACGATCGCTTCGATACTTGTGCCTTTTTTATTCTTTTAGCCATCGGAAACGAAAACGTCTTTCCATGTAATCGTTGTTTTTCTCTATTCCCGAGGTAAAGTATTTAAGTGTGACAAAAATCCTATCATTTTTCACTTTTCAAATCTGTATCTTTGAACTCTTCATCTTCACTCTATCTTGTGCCTTCGTTCTTTCCATCGTTCATTGATAACTGATCTCTATTTTCTCTGTAAGATTTTTTTCCTTCCTCTTTATTTACTTTGTTCATCATGATTTATCTTGTTGAGTCGTTGGACAAATTTCGGTCTAAATTTTCAATCCCTTCGTGGGTTACTTTGGAAGAACTTTCTGATTATTTTTCTTTGGCTGAGGGACATTGGTCCCCAAGTCTTTTTGTGGCCGAATGTGGCTTTTCTTTCACGCCAAATTCCCTGTGTTTGGAGTTCTGCAAATATTTTGATGTTGTACCTGCAAGAATAGATCCATATACATGGAGGATAGTTAATGGCGTACATAGGTTGAATCAAATTTATGGAACACGATTAGGGATTCCAGAGATTATGTACTTCTATAGATGGGTTGTCAGTGATACCACATTCTATTTAAAAACTAGGTTTTTGAATAGAGCTTTAGTTGTCAATCTTCCTGATGCCAATAGGGATTATTTTAATCATGGGGTTGTTATGAAAAATTGGCAACACCCTCCATTAAATGAAGATGATGTATATCAAGGTCCCAGGTGTCCACCTTATGGCAATGGAATAGGTTGTTTTTATGTTTTCTTTGTGTTCGATAAAATGCATCACTGACATTTGTTCTTGTTTGTTATGATTGACAGTAAAAGAAAACCTCCAAAAGAGGATGATGTTAATTTAAAGCATTTAAAACTTATCTGGGATTTGCATTAATCTGTTGCTGAGGAGCATATTAGATCTTCTTCTTACTTGTTGAAATACAAAAGCTATACTTCATCTTTCACTGCTCGTCCTCGTCCAGTGGTAGTTAATCTTGACCAAGTACCAGCCTCTGAGACTAGTGTGGAAGGTTCTTCCTCTGAGTTGAGTATTCCCATCAGTGATCTAATGAAGAAGAGAAAATCTCCTTAAAGTGATGTTGTTATCATATCACTAATAAAGATAGCATCTTTAATTGACAATGCTCCAGCTCCTCTGAGGAGATTAAAGAAAAGTTCTTCTGAGAGGCCTGGTGAACCTGTCTCTCAACCTTCAAATGTTAAAGGTAGTGTTCCAAATCTTGTTCCCCCGAGCTATGCTATGGTCTTGGTAAGATCCTGGACTATCCCAGAAGTCCAAGGCCTTGAAGATACTCTTTCTCATGAGAGAATTACTACTTTGTCTGCTGAACACATTGCCTCAGTAAGTATTGTTAGCCTGAATCTTCTTTATTTTTTAATACTATGTTCACGTATTGACTTAAAGTTCTATCTTTTTTTAGCTTGTGACGTGTTTCAACAACATTTTGAAGAAGGATGAAACTATCAAGGCTTCAAGATCCTCGAGAGGAGTAGAGGAAGCTTTTGTTGGGCTGACCCAATCTTTAAAATATTCTCGTCAAAAGTACGAGGAAGATAAAGTTGCTTGGGAAAAGCAATTCAAGTCCATTGAGCTAGATAGAAATCAAGCTGTGAATGCCTCCAAGGAGTTGGAGAATAAGATAAAGGAGTTTGAACAGAGCAATAAGGATTTTGAACAGAGAAATAAGGAGCTTGAAGCTAAGCTCAAGTCTGCTGAAGAGAAAGTTGTCAAACTTCAAGATCTTGAGCGACAAAAAATGGAGGTGGAGGAAAAGTTGAAGTCTACCGAGGATCTCCTTAGGGAAAGGACCTCCTCGGAGAAGGCAAAAAGGAAATATGCAGTCAAAAAATAATTTAGTGTTGGTTGGGACAAAGGCTGGAACAAGGGTCTGGACGTCATGTCTTCTCAAATTGAATATGCAGGTGTTAAATATTTTAGGGATGGATGGGTAGAAGCCTTGCAGGAGCTGAAGGTTTCTAAGAATTCCGAGTTATTCCAGCAGCACACTCATGGCCCTCCTCCCTCTCCAAGAGAAGAAGAAGAGGATGAAGCTGCTTCAAACGAATCTTCTATGATGACTTGAGATCAGGTCCCTACTGTTCCTGTTGTTCAACCTTCCGAGCAACTCCAACCAACAAATACTTCTGTCGAGTATCTCCTCTTATCCTCCGAGAAACCAGCCCCTTCCTCCAAACCTTCTGAGGAAGTCATAGAAAACAAGGAGAAGGTATAAAGTCATTCGAGTTTTTTATTTTTTTGTTCTCTTGAATTTAACCTGGAACTATGTATCTCTTCTTATGATGAATAAAATTTCAAACTTTGGTTGTTCGTCTTGAATTTCTCTTTTACTCGCTCTGTCTGCATTATTATTGATTCTTTTTATTTCTTCTCTTTGCTTGTTTGTGGCCAGGATGGAGCTCTTATCAGCTCATGACACAGAATTAATGAAGAAATGCAATGACTATTTTAAAGCTGGTCATGCAGATCTTAATGAGGCCCAGATAATTGACATCCTCGGATCAGATTCTTCTGACCGAGTAATTGAATCTTACCAATACCTGAAGTTCTTACTCGATCGTGTTGTTGCCAGCAATGTTGTCTACTATGAGATGATTGAAGATCTCCAAGGAATGATCGAGGAACTTCAGCAGCAGTACAAAGAGTCCTCCACACTTTTGCATCAAGGATACGAGAAGAAATATCAGCAATTGAGTACTGACAAAGGTTATGATAAATTCATCTCTGCTCACGAGAAGAAAGAGAGTGTTTTGAAGCTTGAAGTTGAAGAGGAAATGCATATCTCTAAGTTGTTGGAGCAGGAGAACATTGCTTTGCAAGAAGAGATAAAACAACTCAAATCTGCTGCATCCTCTTTGGGAGCCTTGTTCCCTATTAATGATGAAGGTTTTTCTTTCTTGGAGGTAGAAAATGCCAACTTACGGGATAAGTTGGAAATGTTGAAAAGAGCTGGACCCTCTACATCTACCCTCTACATCTATTGAAGAAGCGAGAACTCAATCGGCCTTGGAGAATCAGGCAGTTCAATTGATGTCGAAGAATCAAGCTTTGGCAGAAATGTCCAAGACGATTCTGAATTTTACTGACCAACTCTCTTCCCAGAGTTCTGTTTTGGAAAATAAGGAAATTCTGGTGAAGAGTCTCCATGAGCAACTAGAGAGGTTAACCTATCAGTTCCATAAATAATCCAAAGAGTTTTGGATGGCTGGGTATAATGAAGCCCTTTACCATATTGATGCTCGGATCCAGCAGTCAAATAACAAGGGGTACAAGCAAGGGTGGTTGAATGCACTGTGTGTGCTAAAATTGGAGCGGGGCTGCTACTTATGGGATTATTATGACCCTTGAATGCTTGATTTACCCATGCCTCCTTCTAATATTGACATTAGTTGGATTCCTGCTCGTCCAATTCCTCAATGCTTGATCTCCAAGTATCTCGGTGATTACAGTCTTCATGCAAACTTTGAGATATCTCTCCCAGAGCACTTGCTTGATCGTCCCTCCGTGATGAATGTTCGAATGCTGTGAGATATAAATTTTATAAATTCCCCTTATGCATTAGATGATCCTCCTGCTGGGGTAAAACCTGTTTCAAAGGGAGAAGGTAAAAAACCAATAGAATAGGGTTTTTTATGTAATGAAGTATATTTTTCACATCGTATGTAATTCTACTTGATTTAAATGAAGAAATTTTTAGTCTTTTAGCATTTTATTTTCTTCTAAATAATTTGTAGAATGTTCTTGCTTGTTGGTCGGTACATATATATATATATATTATACTTATCCCATTTGTTGTTTGATTATAGTGACTTGTCACTCTTTGGGCCTAAGCAATGGAATGATTTTCATCCCATGTTCCTGCTTAGTTGTAGTAATCTCGTATGGATTACCTTGTTGCCTAGACAGTGGATGCCCGAGAGGTTATCCAACTTCTAGCCTAGTTTGGTATTAACCAACCGGAGTTGATTGTGATAGGTTTACCGACCAATCGGAGTTGGTGGTAATTAGTTCCCGACTAATCAAAGTTGGTGTTAATTGATTTCCGACCAACCGTAGTTGGTGGTAATTAGTTCCCGACCAACCGGAGTTGGTGGTAATTGATTCCCGACCAACCGGAGTTGGTGGCAATTAGTTCCCAACCAACCGGAGTTGGTGGTAATTGATTCCCGACCAATCGGAGTTGGTGGTAATTGATTCCTAACCAATCGGAGTTGGTGGTAATTAGTTCCCGACCAACCGGAGTTGGTGGCAATTGATTCCCAACCAACCAGAGTTGGTGGTAATTGATTCCCGACCAACCGAAGTTGGTGGTAATTAGTTCCCGACCAACCGGAGTTGGTGGTCAATGATTTGCTGTGTTGCTCTGAATTTGGGTTTATGGTTTGTGTAATGTGTTGAACTAATACTCCAAAAAAAATTCAACAAAAAGAAATGTGGATAAAACATCACTTTATTCATTTTAAAAAAACTGCGTTACATATGAACTTTAACTACTGATAATACTTGCGCAGATGCTCAGCATTCAATGCATTCTTGAATTCTTCTCCGTCCAAGGTTTCAATCCTATATGTCCTTGGACGAACAACTTCTGTTACTCTGTAGGGTCCATCCCAGTTGGATTCCAGTTTGTTGGGCTTTTGGATCACTTTCTTCAACACATAATCCCCTTCCTTCAAATCACACTTCTTCACTCTTTTGTTATAGAACAGAGTTGTTCGTTGTTGATATGCTGCATTCATGATTGTTTCTTCTTCCCTAACTTCCTCAAGCATATCCAGGTCTAATCTTCTCATCAAGTCACTGATAGGAGAATTGAAATTAAGCACCCTATGCGTGGGTAGACCCAATGCAACAGGTATAACAGCTTCACTCCCAAATGCCAGCCTGTATGGAGACTCTCCTGTCGCTGTTCATGGTGTGGTACGAGAAGCCCGCAACACATAATGTAGCTCGTTAATCCAATTTCCCTTTGCATTATCCAGTCACTTTTCCAAACCATTCAGTAGTGTTCTGTTTGTCACCTCCATTTGCCCATTGCTTTGGGGATGGCCTGGTGCAGAGTGGATCTTCAGTACATTGGATTGATGACAATACGCAGCAAACTCATCGTTATCAAAATGGGTTCCATGGTCAGTAATGAATGCATGTGGGAGACCATATCTACAGATAATATTCTTCCAAATAAATTGATAGACTTTGTCATATGTCATATCAATGAGAGGCTTAGCTTCCACCCATTTGGTAAAGTAATCCACAGCAACCACGAGGTATTTGAATCTTCCCTTGGTCGTTGGGAGTGGTCCTACCAAGTCTATTTCCCACATGGCGAATGGCCAATGGGACGTTATAGGTGTTAACAATGCTTGGGGAGTTATTCAGATGGAAGAGAAGCATTAACATTTATCGCACTTTTTAGCATAAGCTACGCAATCAGCTCTCATCGTTGGCAAGTAATACCCCTGCATTTTTATCCTCTGCAAAAGCGTCTGACCTGCTACATGGGCTCTATAAGACCCTTCATGAACTTCTTCGATCAAATCTTTTACTTCGTAGGGATGCACACATCTTTGTAGCCCTGCTATAACTCCTCGTCTATATAAAATGCAACTGGTCAATACATAACGAGCAACTTTAAACTTCAGTTTCTTGGCTGCGAGTTTATCAGTTAGTAAAGCCCTCCAAGATGGTCCCAAGTCAAGGGCAATGAAGTTCATCATCAGATCTTCGTCTATGCTCCGACCAACCAGGATTTCTATTGGGATTGTTCTTCATAGCTCGGTACGTGTGGCTGATGCTAACCGAGCTAGGGCGTCTGCTCTTGCATTCTCTAATCTGGGTATTCTAAACAACTGAACTGCAGTAAAACTTGATACCACCTCCATTGCTTTTGCATGATACTTGACCATTAATTCTCCTTTTGCTACATACACCCCTAGAATTTGATTTACGATTAACTGGGAATAACTGAATACAATGACCTGCTCTGCCTTCATGGTTTTAGCCAGATTTAAGCCCAAGATCATAGCTTCATATTCGGCCTCCATATCAATCTCATCCGGACTGTTTAAAATAATTCCTGCTCCACTGCCTGTAGTGCACGAAGAGCCATCCACATAAAAATTCCATTTAGGTACTTCATTATCAAACTCTTGATCAGACAGAGTTCCTCAGTGGAATATTTGAAGCTTCCGTTTATCCTCCTCCGACACTTCTCGCTGCTCGTTGCTCATCTTCTCTTGCTCGTCTATCGATGTATGTTGGCCGGGGTTTAAATGTGATGATCCTGTAACATCCACATGGTGGTCTGTATTAAACTCCTGTTCTTTTGAGGCACTTTCTTGAGTAAACTCTGTGATAAAATCCGCTATTGCCTACCCCTTGAGCGACGATCTTGGCTCATAAATTATATCATATTCACCAAGTTCTACTGCCCAGTACATCAATCTTCCTGATTTCTCCAAGTTATGCAGAGCTTGTCTTGATGGCATATCGGTGTACATCACTATAGTATGGGCTTGGAAGTATGGTCTCATCCTTCTGCTTGCTTCGATCAGTGCTAGTGCCAACTTCTCCAACCTTGGATATCTGATTTCTGCTCCTCGAAAAGCCTTGCTAGTATAATAGACTGGTTTTTGTACTCCATCCTCCACTCTTATCAACGCCGAGCTTACTGCATTTTCTGAAACTGCCAGGTACAAGTATAGTTTTCTCCCATCACTGGTCTAGATAACAATGGAGGTGTCCCCATATATTTTTTCAATTCTTGAAAATCCTCCTCGTATTCATCATTCCATTCAAAAGTTTTTCGGAGTGTTTTGAAGAATGGGAGGCATCTGTCCGTTGCTCGTGACATAAACATATTAAGTGCTGCAACTCGCCCTGTGAGACTTTGCACTTCTTTCTTTATGGTTGGAGATCGTAGCGCCAATAGAGCCTTGATCTTTTTAGGGTTCGCCTCAATTCCACACTGCTTAACAATATATTTGAGAAACATGCCTTCTCGTACTCCGAATATGCATTTGGTGGGATTCAGCTTCATTTGATAATTCTTTATTTGATCAAAGGGTCTGACCTAGGTCAACTAGATGATCAGAAGATTTCTTTCTCTTCGTCAGCATATCGTCAACATAAACCTCCATGTTATGACTGATTTGCTCTGCAAACACCTTATTCATCAGCCGCTGATATGTCGCACCTGCATTTTTAAGTCCAAAAGGCATAACATTATAACAATAAGTTCCTCTTGGGGTGATAAAAGAGGTACTCTCCCTGTCCTCAGGCTTCATTTTAATCTGGTTGTAACCAGAATAAGCATCCATGAAACTTAACAATTCATGCCCCAAGGTAGCATCCATTAGTTGATCGATTTGGGGCAAAGGAAAATGATCCTTTGGGCATGCCTTATTAAGATCAGTGAAGTCTACACACATCCTCCACTTGTTATTTTTCTTCTTTACCATCACCACATTTTCTAGCCAATCAGGATATTTGACATTCTCAATAAAAAAAGGCTTTTTGTAGCTTCTCTACTTCTTCCTGTATGGCTTGGTTCTTTTCAGGACTGAACACTCTTCTTCGCTGCTTCACTGGATTGATTTCCTTGTTCACGTTAAGCTTATGACACAGGAAACTTGGGTCTATCCCTGACATGTTTTCATGACTCCATGCAAAAGTATGCTTTCTGCGCCTTAAAAATGCTATCAATTCCTGTTTTATCGATACATCCAGTGATGCACCAATTTGAGTTGTTCGTTCTGGATGCTCATCGTCCAGAATGATATTTTCGGTAGCCTCCATGACCTGGCACTTTACGAGTTGAGACTCGTCTCTAGGATCTAACGTTTCAATCTCTGCATCTTATATTTCATCCACTTGGTAAGTAGTAGTCTTCTTTTTGGATTCTTCGCGTTCCTCCTGTTCGGTAGATGAATAGTAGCATTCCCGAGCTACTTTCTGGTCACCTTTCACCACTCCTACTCCAAAATTGGTTGGGAATTTAAACATTGATGTAGAGTAGATGGTACTGCTTTAAACCTCTTTAGACCTACCCTTCCCATGATGATATTGTAAGATGATTGGATATTTTTATCCATTACAAAAAAACGTACTCTTTCTGTTCGACAAGAAGGCCATGTACCGATAAGCATATCCAACTTGATCTTCCCAAGTGGAAAGACATTCTCGCCAGTAAAACTAAGGAAGGGACTATGTTATGTCTACAACTGAGCTAGCTTCAGATTCAAACTGTCAAAGCATGGATAGAACATGATATCTTCCGAGCTACCATTGTCCACCAGTACTCGTGAAATCACCACCTCCTTCATTCTCATCTTGATCACCAATGGGTCATCATGAGGATATAGTACACCTGCCAGGTCATTCTTAGAGAAACCAATGACCAGTTTGTCTTTATTCACCTTCCTCGGTCGATCATCTTCAGCCAGATTTATTCGTTGAATGTACGAGCAAGCTTGAGCCTTATTGAGGTAAGCTTTTCTCTCCGCAGTCAGATCTCCGCCTCCTGCATCTCCACATGTAATAACATTACATTCAAATGATCCAACATGGATTGAAAATACCTCACGTTCTGGCTGTCTTGGTCTTTTGGGGAGGTCGGGGTCATCTTCTGGATCATCTTCGTGATCTCTCTTCTTCTCTTCTTTTACTCGACGAGGAGACTTAGATCTTTGATTTCCTCGGTCGCTGGTCTTTCCACTATTTTGGCGATCAACATACTTAGCCAGTTTTCCTCGTCTGATGAGTGCTTCAATTTCATTCTTGAGAGCTATGCAACTTTTGGTCGTGTGACCATGGTCTTTATGAAACTCGCAATATTTGGACTTATTTATCTTGTCAGGATCTGCCTTCATTTTTTTTGTCCAGTTTAGCTCATTGTTGTTCTTTATCTCTTCCAGAATGTGGTTTATATCTACCTTCAGAGGAGTATAATTTCCAAATTTCTTCAACTGTTCCAGTGCTTGCTTCTCTTTCAACTGCCAGTTGCCACCATTATTTTTCTGATCCTTCTTCTCAGTCTTGTCAGCCTCGACCTTGGTTTCCTTCATATCTGTATTCTTCTTCACAACTATAGCTTCCTCGGCATTCATAATATTGGCTACCTTTGCCATTAGTTCTGCCATGGTCCTAGGTGGATCTTTCGCTAGAGTATAGTACAACTTTTCTGGCAATAGTCCACTCATCAGAGCAGTAATTGTTGTTTTCTCCTCGTAATCAATAACTTCAAGTTTCTCATTATTGAAACGAGTAATATAGTCCCTGGTGCTTTCACCTGCCTTCTGTCTAACACTTAGCAAGTGTGCTACTCGTTTGACTAGTTTCGCTCCAAAACAGAAGTTCCCTATAAAGAGCTCTACCAGTTGAAGGAAAGTCGCAATATTCCCCCGAGGAAGGTTGTTGTACCATATCTGGGCTGATCCAGTAAGAGTTCCTGAAAATGCCCTGCATCTCATCTCGTCTGGAACTGCATAGATGTCTGCAGCAGCTTGGTATTATTCTATATGAAGGACAGGGTCATTGTTTCCATCATACTTAGGCGTCACCACAGGAGCTTTGAATTTTGATGGTGTGGGAAAATCCACAATTGCCTGTACAAATGGTGTCCCTTGGACAAAAGTTCTTTGTAGAGGATTCTTGGCCTTAACCATTTCCCCTAATCTGTCGTCCAACCTTTGAATAGAGCCTTTCCATGCATCGTTTCCCACCTCGGGCCTATTTATTCGAGCAATTGATCGCCTTGAGTTTCCCTCTTGTGATCTTTCATTACGGGCTATTGGTCGTGATTGGGCAGAGCCTTCTCTTAGATCAGATGGTCATTGAGAGTTCCTCGACGCAATCCTAGGAGGACTTTTATTCCTCCTAGGGCCCAAATAATCAAAAGAAGAGATTCTACTCAACCTTTCTAGAGCACTAGTCCTTTCTAGAGATAAAGTGACGTTTCATTGAGAATCTGTAGCTCGTACCGAGGAAGTCTGACCAGGTTGATAAGAAGGATCATTAGATCTCTTAATACGATATGATTTGGTGCATCTAGATCGATATTCCTCTGGGAATAGCATTCGCCTAGTTCGCGAAGAGGGTAAACGGGTATTTCTCTGAACACTTTGTTGCCGTAATTGGGACGGCACTCCGCCTTGAACAGTTTGCATAAGTTTTCGCATGGTTTATTGCATGGTCGGCTGGACTTGGGCCAAATTAGCCATTATACCAACCAGATCTTGAACATTTGGGGGAGTAGAGAGGTTCATAGGGATCCCAGCGTTTCGATTACCGGATTCCGGATTATCATCCATTGATTATGAATTGTTTTGGTGAAAAACGATAAGTATAGTCGTTTCCCATAGATGGCGCCAATCTGTTGATGTAAAAAACTAGATTTGATCAAATTATTTTAATCACAGATAAAAATAGAAAAATAAATATAAGACAATAGATTTTTGAAGTGGTTCAGCCTTATGAGAATGGCCTACGTCCACTGTTTTTATATTGCTAATTGTTTGCCTAGAATTATTGATAAGTGAGTTTACCAAGAATTCCAGAGTCCCCTTCTAATGAGGAGGTTACAATGTATTTATAGACTTGAGACTGTACATGTAAAAGGACAATGCGTTGTTATCTAGTAGACATATACATCTGTACGATAATAATGAGTATTTAATGCCCAGTCGTCCTTTTGATTCTCTTGATTTGGATGCTCTGCACGCTAAGTAGCTCGGATCGCTTGAGTTGCTCGGTACACTTGAGTTGCTCGGTACGCTTGAGTTACTCGGAGCTATGAGTTGCTCGGAGCTATGAGTTGCTCGGAACTATGAGTTGCTCGGAGCTATGAGTTGCTCAGAGCTATGAGTTGCTCGGAGCTATGAGTAGCTCGGACCGCCTAGGCTGCTCGGTATGATTAAGTTGCTCGGAACATATGTGTATTTGCCACGTGGTTGACACGTGCCTTCAGGTGATTGGTCCATGTCAGCAGACTAAATTTGGTATCAACAGTGACGTTGTTTGTATCATTATTACCATATCCCCTCGACCCTATATAGGTTACTTTTTAGTTATTTGTAGATTCAAAGTTTAGGGATTACTTTGTTGTTGAATACTAGAATGTGGTGAAGTTTTGTTTATTAATTTAGTCACTGTGATAATTTTACTTTTAGACTACTTAATTGCTATTAGTATTATGGTTAAAATATTTTTTTCCTTAAATATGGTGGATAGTCTTATAAATAAAGGAAAATTTGTCCAATTTTTCTAAATTGTTTACATTTATTTGAATTACATATAAAATTTATACCCAAAATAGTTTTATGGTCATAGCTACAAGTTTGGTTATCGGTAATGGCACGTGTATTTACTAAATGAAGGAAACTCTGTCCAAAATTTATAATTTGTATTGTGAAAAACTTTTTTATTTATATTATACACGATTAAATACTTTGGTAATTTCTCCATGCCTTCAAGTATGGGAATTTATCTAGTGTGTGTGTGTGTGTGTGTATATATAATTTGTTCCATTTAATTTATTTAATCTGATTTAAAATACATAACTCAATTTACATGCATAATGCGGTACATGACATGGTTTTTTTCTCTAACCTTATTTTTAATTGAAAATAACCTATTTAAATTAATCCCATTAATTTCTCATAAATCCAAATCCATAAAATTTGTGAATCACGCGAGCCCGAAAATATAACATAACTTTATTAATTCAATAAAACTAGGTGTTACATATACAATGTTCCTTCAATCCCTAACCCTCGATCCTTCTTTAAACCTTAATTGGAGAATGAAAGTGCTCTCTCCAATCCTGCTTGGCTTGGCTTAACTCTCAAACCCGAGAACCACTCCCTTCAGAAATCATAGAGTTATGAATCATATTTACAACGGTCCTTAGTGGGCACAAAACACACTTCCAAATAAGTTTTGGTTTAAAAATGCAATAGAACACTAAAGAACTAGCCCGTAGGCAGAACACATCACCTGCCTATAGGCATAAAAAGTTTAATTGGTGAGGAAGTCTGCCCCACATGTCGATGAACAGTCCATGTGACCTACCGATTGGTAGGCCTATGGAGGCTAGACTTGTCCTTTTTACCTTAAGGGTTTCTTATTTAAGGAAATGCTGACCTCACTTGTAGGGGAGCTCGATTTTAGTGGAAAAACAATTTCAAATTTAGCACACATCAATTTCTAAAAAATTATCTCATATATTCCCTTATATCACCCTACCCAACCATTAACCACACCATCACACATATACAAAAAATCAACAAATCAAGTATCCAAAACAAATTTAAATAAACTTGAAAGTCCAAAACCCCTTTATTTACCATTCTCCATAAATGCCATTTTGCAAGTTTTGGTGTTGTCTTTCTTATAACATTTATCATATTATATCATTAACCCTAAGAATTTCCTAATCCTACCTTTTTTGTTATCATATATCCTCTCGAATTCATGAATAAAAACCTAAAAAGGGAGTTTAAGGAGTATTCCCAATTTGGAGTGTACTTATTGTATTTCCATCATTTCATCATATTTCATCCTTTTTTCTTAAGCCAAAAGTGACATCCCAAATTTTGATTATGATTAAGACCCACTCTTGTTCATTATGCAAATTACGTTGACTTTGATGCCACTTTCAGCTATGTAGGCATCACAAAATTACTTTTCTGATTCAAGTCTATTTTTATTCAATTCATTTATTTTATTCCATAAATTTTTGCTCATTTAGTGCAGTGTGAAACCCAGAGTATTTCAAAGAAAAGGATTTTGCATGATAGAAAAATAATTTATATACGATCATAATTCAATATCTTCTTTCTATTTTACTTGAGATAAAATGAAGCACTCAATACAAGATGAGATACAACACAGGGATCATATCATCCATGCAACCAATACCTTGAGATCATAAGCATTGCAAATGAAGATACAAGTCATGAAAACATAGTCCATATTCATACAAGTCACCAACAATGAAAGAAGGAAGGCAATCTTATCCCATTTCAATCCATACAAGTTCAAGGACGCCAACACCATAACATGATATCATAAACAAAATAAAGAAAAACATGTGAAGATCAAGAATAAGAAACCTTTCCAATACATGAAAGAATAAGAAAAGGGTTCCATGATCCAAATAAGCAAGTCAACCTAGAAATAAGACCATGATAAAACCAAGGAAAGATCAAGTTTCATTTTAAGAAGCAACTCTCCCATTCAAATGATCAAGGGAAACATGAAAACTTATACCCAAGATTGAAAGGTTTAAGTGAGTTTGTAAATAAGTAAAAACATAGAAAAACAAGTACAAACCTCCAACAAACTTCCTTAAAACTTCCCCTAAAGCTCGAGATCATTTAGACAGACTTTTCCCTAACTTAAAGTCGACTCCATGAGGATAGAGTCAAATCTTGAGCCAGGTATTTTAGACCAAAAAAAGACTGATTTTTTCCTTTGTCCAAAAATAAAACGAGCAAGTTTTCAAAATGTCTTATCTACACATAGAGTAGACTCCAAGGGTATTTTGGCCAATATTTTCAACAACTCTATTTTGAAATTCAAATTTCAAAAGTCCCTGAATTTATCAAACTATCATCCAATGGATAACTTTTTTAAAAGACTATAAAAGACCCACTTGGCTTCCATTACAAATACACAAGCTATTACAATATCATCTTAAGAATTAAAGTTCCTTTAAAAAGCTCGTGTTTTTCATCTATGCTCCAAACCAATTGAGAATTTTAAACCCAAAGACTCCATTAAATCCAAAAGCATTATGAAACCCAACTTGAACCAAAAGCTTCCAACTAAATCCATTTTTAAGCAAAGTTCCAAACCTAAAAACTACTTATGGTAAACAATCAGACCAATACCCACTTGAATTTCTTCAAAAAAAACCACTTGAGATAAATTTGAATCCAAAACCACTTTAGCAATGATACCAATCACTTACCCACTTATGCTAAGGATCCAAAATCCTAAACCGTGAAACATTATACATGTGATTATTCGAAAGTTTACTTTTCAAGAAAGAGAAACTAAAAACCCATTTCATAATTACAGTGCATTAAAGAAAAAATTATTTTACACTTTGATTATGATTATTATTATTGTTACTATGGTTTAAGTCCACTGAGTCTTCATTGCTTGTATTAATGTAGTTGTGGAGATTCAAGGTTGAATTAGTCATTTGTCTCTTATGTCTGGGTGCCTGTGAAACCACATTAAAATATAAGTTTGCAAAGTATATCTAAAGTCTATTTTTAATATTTATATTTATAGAGAGGCACCCACACAACCTCTCATAAAAATATAGTTGGGTGTAAGAAGGCACAAAATAAAAGTTAATAATATTGGACAAGCAACCGTAAGTCAGTGAGGGGGTACCATGCGAGTGGGTCCAAGCCAGCGAGGGGGTACCATGCGAGTAACCCCAAGACAATAACGAGATGCCATGAAAGCAACCCTAAGTCTGTGAGGGGGTGCTAGGCAAGTGGGTCCATGATAGATAGGGTGTGCTATGTGAGCAACCCGAAGATAGTAAGAAGATGAAATACAAGCAAACCCAAGTCAGCGAGGGGGTGCCAACCGAGTGTATCCAAGTCAACAAAGGGGTTGCCATGCGAGCAACCCCAAGACAGTAAGGAAATGCTATATAAACAACACTAAGTCTACGAGGGGGTTCTGTTTGAGCAACCCAAGTTATCTAAATAAAGAGGTTTTATATTATATATTACTTACTAACACCTTTATTGTTTAAACACAAGAATTATTAACAAGAAGAATTAGCCAAACAAGTAGTGCTCAGGCAGATGGTCAGTTGGGATCCTTTGAGAGTTTTGGTTTGGAAGCTGAGTGGAAACTCTGTTGGTCAAGGGGAGGCTCAATAACTTCAGTACCTTAGTAAATAGTGAATAATAAAAGGAGGGACCTAAGACGTTACTGACACACTTACACAACTCACACTTAGCTAAATAGGCGAGCAGTCAAGGCATTGCTCGCAAAGCCCTTATAAGCTATAATATTGGTGAGTGTCCGTCAAGGCCAATCGTAATTTTTTAGAATTATTTACCAAGTAACCATTTGAAATATTTATAAAATCATAATTTTTGGAACTATGCCCAACATATCTGCCTTTTGACTTTGGTTGCACCAGATGTCTCCAGTCAGAGTGGACAATGACAAATAGTGAAATTGGACAAAACGTACCTCTCAGATATTATTGCAAATGAATATCCCTTTAGTACGCACACACCACGTTAGCCCAAATGTTTAGTTATAAATAGAGCACGTGAACAAGGTCAAATTTGAACACCATTGAAGAACTATTACTCTGCATAAATTCTCGCAAAAACTATTCTCTCACTTCTCTCTCCTAGGTACTTGAAGTGCTTGTCTCTTCACTCTCAAACAATCATCACCTTCAAGTGATCCCATTCATTTAGTTCTTACTGAAAGTCTTGTATTCAATCATTGTATTCCTCATATTGTAACCATAAAATTATCATTATAGTGAAAAAGTTAGTTTTTAACTTAATTGCTTCTTTTGAAAGTTTGAACACCTTGAAGGATGTTTCCATTAGAGTGGGTCATGCCTCACCCTTTCAGATTATTAATGGACTCCAGTATTAATTCCCTCCCCAGAGTAAGGTATAGTCTACATATCCTTCATGTAAGTATCTGGAGAATTCACCTTTACAGCATCAAAGCCAGTATCTACAGAACTAGTCATAGATGGAGGTGATTCCTCGCTAGATTGTTCACTCTCAGAATGAGTGGCATCATAATCCTTGCCCTCACCCACAACTTCGTCTCTCTTGTTCGTCTCGTCTCAAAAAAAAATAACGAAAAGGAAGATAACAAATTGATTAAAAAAGTATACTTCAAATAAAAGAATGGAAAGAGAAATAAATAAGAGGAAAATACTTACTCCCATTACAAGAGGAGTTAGCATGCTACTAGAGAGTCTGCGCTGCTCCCTTTGGATGACCATAGGCTCCTTAGTCAAAGGAGCGCTCATAACATTAACCTGAAAATGAGGCAATGCGAAAGTGTTATTCGAGTACTTGCACAGTAAAGAATTCTATAAAACATCAGGTATGATAGTATAATACATGAGTGCTCGCCATAACACTCGTAAGATGTTCCACAGATAAAGGAAGGCTCGTGACGTTAGATTGAAAATAAGGAAACATGAATGCGTCAAGTGATCACTTCACTATAACATCAATTTAAAATAAAGGGGTCAGGTATGGCAAAATAATACTTGAGGAGCACCTGCTTCTATTCTCATAGGAAGTTCCACATTTAAGGGAGAGCTCATAGAACCAACCTAAAAAGAAGGAAATATGAAAGGGTCATTTGAGCACTTTTCCAATAAATGCAAGTTAAAAAGAAAAAAAATTAGGTATGACAAAATAATACCTGAGGGTCACCTGCCTCTATACTCACAAGCATTTCCACAATCAAGGGAATGCTCGTAGCACCAACCTAGAAATAAGAAAATAGAAAAGTGTTATATGTTCACTTGCATAAAAAAATAAAGTTATAAAAAGTCATATATAAAAGAATAATACTTAAGAAGTACTCGCGGTTGTGCTAACAAGAGGTTCCACAGTTAGAGGAATGCTCATAGTGATAGCTTGAAAAAATGTGTTATTTAAATAACTCACATAGAGAAATCCCAAGTATGTCATATTAATACATAGGAAGCTAGAGGTGAGGACACACTCATAGTTACACTCACTCGAGGCTCTACAATGCTCCTAGCATTCATGATGCCAACCTAACGGAGGAAAAAGATAATATCATCATTTGAGTAACCACTCATAATAAAGCAGTACAAGTAAATAAATATTCGAGCAAACAAGTATGAAATCAACGAATGTCAGGGTTAATACTTGAGGTGGCATGAGTGTTGAATTGGTCACTGCAACGCTGGCTGGAGATGCAACAGGCGAGGAAATGATAGCAATTCTCGCCTAAATTTAAAAGAAGATTGAATGAATAGCAGTTCGAATACATAAAAACTAAGCTCTGAAAGTAAGTGTAAAAGTACGCTAGTTAAATACCTGAACTCCAATGGGAGGAGAGGTGCTCAAGTCCACAACAGGAGGAGGGATACTCGAACTGACCTGTTAAGGAAAAAGATGTCAATAGAAAGTTGCTCAAAAGTAGGAAAGTTATAGGACTAAGTACCAATGTCAAACTACGGCTTGAAAAATAGTCTCACTTGAAGTAATGATGTAAATGGACTAAATGGAGAAAGCCTGGACTTGGGGGCTATTGTCTAAGGGGAGATACACATTTGGGACAAATTTCCTCCCAAAAGGAGGTAACCCAGGGATGACTACCCCTATGAGAGATAGTATACCCCCACTAGTAAGATGGTTACTTGAAAGGGAACCCCGCAATAGGATGTTCATTAATAAAAGAAAAAGAGTAAAGGCATGTTTTTGTTAGTCATAAAATGAATGTATAAAAAAAAGGAGGGATGCTCGAAGAATACCCCTCCATAATTAGACATTACAGTGTGGGCTGGGGGCTGAGCTAAAGATTTACTCGCTATAAAAGAAATGAGGGGTCTAGTAATTTGTAAAAGAGAGTCCACAAACACCTATCAATAATTATAATATACAAGTTAATAGGGAACACACAAATAAGACTTAATAAAATTCCTTTGTAAAAGCACTAAATACCATAACAGAATGAGCAGCACTAAAGAGCTCCTCACAGTGTGGGGAATACAGTAGAGAGCTGCTAGGAAACAAAGTATAGAGAATTTAGTTTACAAAGGCCATAATATAGAGGGTCAAAATCTGAAAGAACAAAGGAAAATATCAAGTGCACTCAATCATTTTTTAACAAACCTCTCGTGCAAATCTCAAGGAGGATACTAGCATGGAGTTCCTCTAGTGATGAAATGGGGCTCAAGGAATAATAGGTGAAGAAGAGGAAGGAACCACCCTTACCCTGGAGGAGCCACTTCCCCCTGTAGAACAAGCCTAATTGAAAAATTAAGGAAATTAGTAATACAATAAATTACAGCTTATATATGATAAATAAAAAAGTAAGAAATGAATTAAACACTTATGGTCTCATCGCGATGAGCTTGCCTATAAGAAAAAGGGCCGGTAGTTGGGTTGGTGGAGGAAGGTGAATAAATCATGGTTTCGTCATGATCACTATTAGAGAGCTTTAAATCCATGGTTAAGCCCTTGTGGGTAATAAAAAAGGAGAATCTTTGGGTGAGTGACCTTTGTTGACACTAGATATGTCAATATCATTTGAACAAGAACTAAAGTAATCATAAGAAGGAGTGGTTCCATAATCAACAAGTTCCTCTTCAGATGGACATGATGATAATCAAGTTCTTATAATTCCATTACTTATATTTTTAAGTGAAAGAGGAGTGCCTAGAGTACCTTGCATTGAGGGAGTAGATAGCGAAGCAGAAGGTTGAGAAATAGTTTCTTCAAGAGCCTCATAACCCTACTCATGAATAGTATGGAAATTTTCTTTAATCCCCAAGGTGTCAGTGTATGAACCTTGGCCTTCTCGAGTAGAAGGGCCAATGGTATTGGATGATTTCTTCTTTTGCCTGGTCACTCGAGTCTTAACTAGAGAGGAAAGGTAAACATATCCCCTAACTTGTGTAGGTAAAAAAATAGAAATGTAATTATCTAGATGCTTACTATTTGAGGGTACTTTGATTTTTACTTTTCCCTTGCCTTTACCATTTGGATGTTGGGGTTTTACCATATGATGTTTTGAGTATATGCTCTCCACGTGTAAAGGATTCATAAGGATGAGTACCACTTGCTTGTGAGGATCCCTCTTTAGTTGGTTGCGATGCCGAAAATCTTTTTGAGTATGTTTGACCAAGTACTTACCATGAAAAAGGATTCACTCTATAAAAGACTTATAGGGAAAATATTGTATACAATTATTTAATAACAAGATTTGACGCTACTATAAACCAAATCATGAACGGCTAAAAGAAGGTAGATAATCACGAGTAGTTGTGAAGAAGTTCCCAAAATTAATAGTCCTCGAGTGGATCTTTGGGCCCTCTTGACTCTTAGGTGCCCCAGCTTGGTCATCCCCTTTGGGTAATGATTCAAATTCCTTGAACCAATAGCATTTCCATTTGGTAAAAGAGTTCTTGATAATCCTAGTATAGGCGAGAACAATTTAACAAGTTCAATCATATAAGGTCTGGTTGAGCTCCTTGCACTGCTCCGACTCAATGGAGTCTTCATAAAAATCAACAAAAACATTGTTCCCTAAGATAGAAAAACCAGTCAACTCCATATCTTTCAAGGTGATTGAAAATTCTCCCCAATTAAAAAATAAGGTGTGGGAGTCCACGCTCCAATGTGAGAGTAAAATATTGCAGGCACTCGTGTTTTTGGGAATGGTGCAAGACTTCAAACTGGGGAGAGTTCAAGATTAACCTAAGTCATCAAGGATAACAAGATAGTCTAGAACATTGAAAACGTAATTAATCCACAAGTCCTACTTATCTGGGGCCCCTCCATTGATGATAATATTCATATTTGAGAAGGGAAAGTCACCCTTATACAGTCGAACGCGCAAAATGCTATAAAAAGGACCACAAACTTAAGAAAACCTACTAGCGATCGCTCGTTGATCTTCTTTACGAGCTCAACCTTAAATCGCTCGAGCGAGGGCATGAAATCATCTTCCTTGCCCAAGAAAGGGGCACCGAAGTAAATCGAAAAGTCCCTGCTCGCCTTATTCTCTAAAAAATTCCTTTCCACTTTAGATAAAGTAGTGGCAACACTTGTAGAAGGCCCAAATCCACTAGATACCGGGGGGCAGCAGTGGAGGAAATTGCTAAATAAGAGGCGACATTGGTGTGACGGGTGGCGACAGAGGGGGTGATGGTGATGTGGATAGGTATGGATCCCACCAAGACCTCACTCGTGGAATTAGAGGAAGCAGAGGAATGGTTTTGTGAATAAGTAGCCATAAAAGCACTGAAGTTTGAAGTAAAATGGAGATTAAAGAAGTAAGGATTTTTTAGCTCTGAAAAATTTCTCTCTCTAGAAAGTAAAAGAAAATGATGATGAAGGTTAAAAAATAATAAGGCCAAAAGTATTTATAGGGAGTACACATGCACGTGTGATAACTCAAATGTATGGGTAATCATTACCTAAATCATGGAGAGGGGCTCCCAAAGATACAATTTGGGTTACCAAAGAGACACGTGTCTCCTCCAGACACTAAAAGACACCCCATATACGACTCCTTTGATAGAAGCATTAAATGTTAATAAAAGTAATGATTTTATTTTGGGAGTCCCCTCGAATTGCTAAAAGTTTCCATTTCGTACAAAACTTTTTGTTCTCTACCCAAATGAACACTTTTGCTTGAGGGGGATAATGTAGAGGGGTAGCCACCCAACCTCTCATAAAAATATAATTTGGTGTGATCATGCCCAACACAGAAGTCAATAATATTGGACAAGTGACACTCAGTTAGTGGGGGGTGCCATGCGAGTGGGTCCAAGACAGTGAGGGAGGTTCCATGCTTACAAGCCCAAGATAGTAAGGAGATGCCATGCAAGCAAACCTAAGTCAGCGAGAGGTGTGTTAGAAGAGTCATCCCATGCCAAAGAGGGTGTGCCATGAGAGCAACCTTCATACATTAAGGAGATGCCATGAAAGAAATTCCAAGTCAGTTAGGGGGTGCCAATCGAGTGGATCCAAACCAACGAGGGGGTGTAATGGGAGCAACTCTAAGACAACAAGAAAATGCTACACGAGAAACACCAGGTTAGTAATGGGGTGTTGTGTGAGCAACCCAAGTCAATTTAATAAAGAAGTTTTATATAATAGATTACTTACTAACACCTTTATTGTTTAAACACATGAAGGCATAGCAAGAAGCCTTAGCCAAGAAAGCATGGCTAGGGAAAATTTCCAATTAGGATCCCTTGAGAGTTTTGGTTTGGAGGTTGAGAGGAAAATCTTGTAGGGAAAGCTAAGACTCAACCACTTCAGTTGCTTAGGGAAGAAAGAGACCTAAGAGGTCACTCACACACTGACACAACTTACACATAGATAAATAGGTGAACAATCAAGGTACTGCATGCGAAGAAATTTTAATCTAACATTGGAGAATGGCCCTCAAGGCTTCTCGTAAGTTTTCAAAATTAGTTACCAAGTAACTGTTTGAAATATTTATAAAATCGTACTTTTTGGCACTATGTTCGACACATTTTATTTTTTATTTTTGTTGCACTGAATGTTTCTACTTTAGCACGCACATGCCACATTAGCCCTAATTTTTATATATAAATGGAGTTCCTGGGCAAGGTCAAATCAAAAACAATATTAAAGCACTGCTACTCTACACAAATTCTCATAGTTTGTATTCTATTTGCGCTCTATCCTATGAACTTGAAGTGATTATCTCTTCACTCTCAAAGAACTAAGATTCTCAAGGGACCCCATTCTTTTTGTTCTTGCTAAAAACTTGTATACAATCATTGTCTTCCACATATCGTAATCTTAAAATTATCGTTACAGTGAAAAAGTTAGTTTTTAATTCACTTGTTGCGCTTGAAACTTTGAGCACCTTGAAGGTTGTTTCCATTGGAGTGGGTCACCCCTCGACATTTTTAGATTATTCATAAAACCCAGTACCACTACACTGCAACACTATTAACTTACTCCTCCAAAAATGAAAAAGAATCGCTTTTGCATCATTTGCAAAAAGAATGATCATACATATGTTTATTGTGAATTACTTTCATCAAATACTTATTTTATATATATATATATATTGTGGTAAAAATAATCATACATTTGATATTTATCACATAAGTAAAAGGATCATTTATGAGTATAGCTAAAGGAGATCATCATGCTCCTTCACTAACAAGCAAGGATAAAAAAATCAAAGGTTAGCGAAAGAGAATATTTGTTCTTCATATTTTGGAGTCACTCAAAGAATGCCCAAAAGAACTTATGTTAAAGATACACAAGTAAGGAAATCAGGATATTTTAATGTAGAAAGATGGAATGTTTGGAGAAGTGACGCATACGATGAAATAGAAAGAAGACAAATGATGATGAGACATCAAAGGCTTGAAAATGTCCTAAGGATCTAAAGGGATCACAAAGTGGGTAACATCAATCCTTAATTTCTAAATTCTTATTTGTTCTCCCTTGCAATTAAAACTAAAAAACATAATATACAAAACCTCTGGAAACCACTACGACTCAAATCCAATCTAGTAGCTACAACAACACATATAGAATATAAACGCATTTGATCAAATTAATGATTGAAAGCATTATCTCATCTCAACTTATAACCATATGTTTGGAAACACACAACAATATGAAAATTGGTAAATATGCATTTTCATTCTCAACAACTAAAACGTTGAAATATACAAATATTTATATTAAACGTATTTCTGAAAAGATTGTTGAAAAAGTGATATTTTTTGTGAGAGTATATTCTAGAAAATAGTCTGAACGGATTTAAAGAGAATAATTGATTGTTAAAGGGATATTGAAAATTTATAAGATTCTTGTATTTGAAAAGAAATTGAGTTTGGAAAATCCTTGGAGAAAGAGAAAAAGTTCTAAAAGAAAGAAAAAAATTTCTTCAAAACGAGTGTAAATAAAATTGTCTAAAATATCTAAACAAATACATTTTTTATGTATTTCATTTGAGTTCATATGTATTGTCTTGAAATTTTTCACATTGCTCACAGTATCCCCACTCACATCGGAGACTAAATAAATATATTGGTATAACTAATAAATATAGAATTACTCCCTCATAACAAATGCTATGTCGTTTACATTTTAATCACATTGAAAATAATGTTAAGATTGAGAACAATTGAAGTTGGTTTCACGAAAGAATTTGTAAACTCGTACTTTCCAAAAAGTCATAATTATGTGGAAACCGAGAGTTGAAAAGAAAAATCGATCTAGAAAAGATGATTTAACCCTACCTTATCACAATGGGTTGTGGTAGTTACATCAAAAGGAAAATATTTATAGCGTGACTTCTATTAATCACAAGGGAAGATAAAATTTATGAAAATGAGTTATTGTCTAGAACAAAACATGAAAACCTATGAACTTTGAAAATGGAAATTTCACTTAAAAAGAAAGATGAACTTTTACACACTCTCTTATACATAATCAACACCCCCACATTAGAATTTCCATAAATTTTTAAAACCTTAGTTTCACATAAACTTATAAAACATTCACCAGTTATGATGAGTCACATTTGAAAGTTCTAGTTTCGCAAAAACTTTCAAGATAACCTACACATGAAACAAAAGTAAAGGGAACAAACTTGATCGCATCACAATAAGTAGATTAACAATCCTAAAAGTAATTTACCAAACGCTTATGGAATTTGGAGTGGAAAGAAACAAAACATTGGGTATTTTAAAGTTTTTGGGTAGAAATGTCCTATTCAAAATGGTCGAGAAATATTTAGAAAACTTGATCCTAAATCTGACGAACGAATATTTTTAGAGTACTCAAAAATAGTCAAGCCTATAGAATATTCTATACTAGAACCCATGTTATCCAAGGATCCATACATACCACATTGGATGAAAATGACCATTATTCCTTTCAATGAGAAGATGATAATAATTAGCATTATAACCAAGTGGGAAAAAATATAAATTCTTTTAATAGAACTAGAAAGAACCCATAGGAAGAAGAACTGTAGTTAAAAGAAACTAACCCACTAAGATCAACCAAAAAAAGTTTGAAATTTATTAATTATCATTCCAAATCATTATAGGCACTAAAATGATTTTTTCAAATATTTTCTTACCAAATCCCCAAATTTATGTGATAATACAAGTGTTATTTTCATCACCAAAAAATAATTACAAAAGTCTCGAACCAATTATAATAACATCAAACATCACTTATAGGATCATATATAAAAATGGTATGTGAAACTTCAGTTTTTTTATACCGCAAGAAACCTCGCCAATATCTTTACCAAACCTCATTCTAAAGATGGCTTTTGTGTTATCTGAAGTGACCTTGATATGACAAGTCTAAATGACATTGTTTAGAAATGTATGCATCACTACATTGCTTGCATATTATTTATCTATTAATATATATGTTGTACTAACCGTCTTTTTAAAAGTACACTTTCGCACACACCAACTATCCGTGATATCTTCAAAATACAGTTTCCAAAATCTCACATTTTTGTTCATGACAAAGGAGGACAGAAAATATGATTTTGAGAAAAATAAAATATTTAATCAAGTGTGACAATCAAATATAGCAACAAGAAAATGGAGTTTACAATAAAAGGGGGGTCTTATAAAAATATTTCCTCAAACTGTATCAATTGTATCCTCATATTGAAAAAGGGGAGACTGTGAAACCTAAAGTATTTCAAAGAAAAGGATTTTACATGATAACAACACAATTGGTATATGATCAAAACTCATTAACTACTCTCTAATGTACTTGAGATAAAAAGAAGCACTCAATGCAAGATGAGAATGCAACCAAGACCTCAATATAACAAGAATTCCAAATGATGATATAAGACATGAAAAGCCAAGCCATATCCATATAAGTCACCAAATAATGAAATCATGCAATCAAGATCGTCCCATCTCAATCCATACATCTTCAAGCAAGGAAAAAGATTAAAACGAGTTCATAAACAATGTAAAGAAAAATATGTAAAGATAAATAACAAGAACCTTTGTAATCCATGCAAGAACAAGAGAAAAAATCCATGATCCAAATAAGAAAGTTAACCAAACAACAACACCATTATCAAACCAAAGCAAGATCAAATATCATTTCAAGAACAAACACTTCAAGTCAAATTATCCAGAGAATCCATTTTTTCCTAATATTCAAAGATTCTGGTGTGTTTGTAAAGTAGTAAACAATATCATATAAGCAAGTAAAAACCTAAAACTAACCTCCATAAACCTTTACCCAAAGCTTTAGATCATTTATAAAAAAATATTCAAAACTTAGAGTCGACTCCATGAGGATAGAGTATACTTGAGGTGGGTATTTTAGGTAAAAAAGGATTAATTTTTTCCTTGGTCCAAAAATCTAAAGAACAAGTTTTCAAAGCAGTTGTCCTACACATAGAGTCGACTTAATACACATAGATTAAACATCAAGGTTATTTTGTTTAATGTATTCACCAACTCTATTTTAAAATTCAAATACGGAGAAACCCTAAATTTACTAAACTAGCCTCCAGCGATTAGTTTTTGGACAGCCTATAAAAAGACCCATTTGGCTTCCATTACAAATATACAATCTATTAAAACATCATATAAAGATTGAAAGTTCCATTAACAATCTTATATCTTCCATCTTTGTGTTTCTAGAGAGAGAAATGAAGTTTTAAAACCAATTCAGAGTTTTAACCCTCAAAATTCCATTAAAGACCAAAGCTTTAAGAAACTCAACTTGAACCAAAATATTACAACTCAATCCAATTTAAGCAAATTTCCAAACCCAAAAAATACTCATGCTGAATAATCAAACTAATACCCACTTGAGTTTCTAGATAGAGAAACTATTTCCCAAACCCAGTTGAAAGTTGTAGACACAAAAACTCCATTAAAGCCAAAGTTTCCAAAAAACTCACTTAGGCTAAGTTTAAATACAAATTACCTTTAGAAAAGATCCCAATGACTTACCCATTTGTGCTAAATATCTAAAGCCCTAACCGTTGAAATATTTTACTTATGATTATTTGAAAGTTTACTTCCTAAGAAAGAGAAACTAAAAACCCATTTCACAATTACTTCGCATTAAAGCAAAGTTTATTTTACACTCTGATTATAATTCTTATTATTGTTAATACGATTGAACTTCATTGTATCTTCATAGCTGATAGTGTCGTAGTTGAGGGAAGTCAAGGTGGGAGTAGACATTAGGCTCTTGCGTGTATTCTATTTAGCCAAGAACAAGTCTAACATCTTATTGGTTATGGTTTACAAAGTGTGATAAATCCTTGTGAGGTTGTTATTTATACCTTAGTGAACACAAGATAGTTAAGTTTCTCAAGTATCGGTTCAAGCGTGGATGTAGGCAATGCCGGATCATATTAAAATCTTGATTTCTAAAGTATATCAAAACTCTCTCTTTACTATGGCTATTATCTGTTTATCTTTATTACTCATTATTTGATTGATTGGTTTATTATTTATTGAATCATGCCATTGCAATTAATATTTTAGAAAAAAAGTTTCAAAATGCCATTTAATTAATGAATACCTAATTCAACCCCTCTTAGGTATATTTCCTAGCAAATATGCAATGTATTAATATAGTTAGTTCTATAATTGTTGATGTAAAAAAATGGACTAGGTCCAAAATTCTAATCACAAATAAAGTATGATATGCGATATAAGAAAACACACAAGAGACAAAGGTTTTAAAGTTGTTTGTCTATAATAAAAGCCTACGTCCACTATTGGTAATATTTCTGATGGTATAATAGCACAATTGGGTGTGCTTGTGAATGATTCCATTGTTCCTTTGAGCTAGGGGAGATCATGTATTTATAGTGGTTAGGAGTCCAAGAGATGGAAATACTTTATATATTTAGGCATTTACATCTGTATACAATAAATATAACTTTTCATATTCACGGGGATAGTGGATTTTGATGACTCCATACAAATGGTTTTTGATATTCTTGATGGATAATATTCTTTAGGTTGGTCAAACAGATGGACGACCAACTGTCTCGAGAGTCCACCACGTAAGTGTGACACCCCGCCTAATTAATCTCTGGTGATCAGTCCTAAATCAAGTTAGAAAAGGTTTCTCAGTTGGTCCATTCTTAGCATCATTGTCGTCTTTTTAATTACTAACCACCTAAGTGAGAAAAGTAGACTGGTGCCAATTTTTATCTTTCAATTAATTAAATAAAACTCATGCGGAACATAAAATAATACACAATCATAGTTAACTAAAATAACCATCCACAAATAAAATACTTAACCGAATAAACCATCGGTCCAAATATCCAATACAAGTAAAGATAAGAAGAAAATGTCAACAAGTCTAATACTAATAAATGAACTGTGAGCGACAAGCTCAGATAACTACTAGAGAGTCTCTACACGAATGAAAGAAGGAGGCGTTTATCAAAAACCCCGCAACATCCACATGTGCTGCAGCAAAGGATACCTGGAATAGAGTCAAGCCTGGCGTCCCTGTGGCTGGACACCTAAAAGGTTTTTAAAATTTTATAGCAAGGGTTAGTACCCAAAAACATTTGAAAACATTTAACAAATGATTAACTTGCAGTAATAAATAAATATGCATGCTCTTCATATTTTAGTTAGTGCCGTACTCTCTTGAGGACTTCCTCACCCCTCCTCTAATGTGCACTACTAACACTTCCATTCAATTTACTAGGTCCTACTCTCCTGACCCAATACTTATTTTAACCCTTGAATTTTACCTACTCTAACCGAGTATGCCTTAATTCATAATTTTTGAGTTATTATAAACGTCAAACTTAATTAAATCATTACCCTTTTAATTTCATAACATTCACACCTGTTATGCACATAATACATTTCTCAATATGTATTAATTATCCCATATATAATTATTTACCTAATTATATATTTAATCATGTTACAGTATTCACGAACATACTGAAATAACATTTAATACAAACTTTCGACCGAGTAAAAATTCTCACAAAATATAAATTCTCCCAAGTGCTATCCCAGTAGGTGTATTCACATAACCTAGTTATCCAAGTTAGATTCGCTCACTAACTTAGTTTAACATACGAATTGGAGGCGGTCATATTCCTTCCCTGAAAGTGAGATTCCCCTCACCCATATAAAGGACGCTATGACCTGGGATTGTACTCGCCCTACTCCTCAAGCTTGGGGATTCATCCACTACGTGCAACCTCCGCCTATAGCACTAGAGTATATACTAATAATATCCAATCACTGATATTAATGTACACACACTATATATATATATATATTGTCACACCCCGTACATATATATAAATATAAAATGTCCCGGCTACACCATATACACAATCCATAACATAAGCCTAGTTAATTTATTAAGAGTTTATGGTCCAACTCTAATCATTAATTAATTCACACATTAATTAATTAAGTCACCTTTGGTGTCGCCCCCACCATAAAATTGGACTTACTCTCGTAGTCCTAATCAACCTCACCCGAGTCTAAATCCCCGACTCTCAAATTATTTAGCCTTTACCTAAATAAGGTTTATCTCTCGGTATTCCTCAACCATTATCCCCGTACTTGTTTTCTAACTATATTTAATCCTTTCGAACTCTTCCAAAAAATTTAACCTTAGTGTATCACCTAATTTCTCCAAAACCCGACGAATTTAATTTATGATGTCACACTAAGTCGTCTCCAAATTCTAATTAATTTTATTCACCATTAATTAGATTTAAAACCCATGTATAAATTTCTCACCAAATCAATTCATGGAAAAAGATTAAATTAAATTTTCTTTATATAAAATAAAACTGGGCGAACTGTCAAAATCTGTCGACCTTTGATTGACCGACCCCAGACCTTCGATCGATCGATCGAGCAGGTCTTCGTCTCCTTCGCGAAGATAGATGTAACACCCCGCCTAATTAAATACCGGGTGGCCAGTCCCATACGAAATTAAAACATAATATACAGTTGGCTCATTCTTAGCATCACTGTCGAAAACATTTACAACTCACCCAATATCCAATTAAGCTGGTGTTATAAACTTTCCAAATTTAAAATTCAACAAAACCATTTTCAGTTTAAGAATAACACTACACATTTTATTCTACAACAGTGATAACCAATTAGATAACACCAAATAATTTAAATGCAATAAGAATAAACATTCCCAAATAATATTAATCCATTACAGTAATCCCAACAATATCAAATGTATTAAAATGACACGAATACCATAGTATTTGACCCCGATAGAAAAGAGATAACTGAATCCTTTGGGCGACATGCCCCAACTAAGAGAATAGTGTGAATCAAAAAGATGATAGGCATCTAAGCAAAACTCCATAGCTCCATAGCTTGTCATAATGAACTAAGGTTGGCATCCCTGTTGCTGGACACCTGATATAGAAGATACAATAGAAAAGAAAATATGCAAGGAAACGGGTCAGAGCCCGAATGTGTAAATGATTTTTAAAACAGCAAGTATTTAACAAGTGCAATAAAACATTTATTATGTAAATGTTAGATCCAACTCTCACTTGCTATTCTCACCTCTCAACTAGAGTGCACACTTAACGTTTCCAATTAACTTCCTAGTTAATGGTTCCTCTTTTCTAGTTTCCATATTATAATTCCATTCCTATATCATAATCCCCGTATGTCCCATACCATACGTCACATTATTATTCATTTACATTTCTCATTTATATGATTAGTTTCTCATTAACATGAATCATTTCTCATTAATATGAATTAAGTTTTTCAATAAACATTCATTAACTTAATTCCATTATCTTTCTCTATTCACCGTTATCTACAATTATCACACAGTAGATGATTTAACCACAATAAATCCAATCATTCATTTAATCCGTTATATATATATTCATATATAATACGGCACCCCGAGTCACAGCTGCGGTGCAATGCATTACTCTGCTATCATGTCCCAATATCGTTGGTCGCCGAATAGGAGACAAAAGGTTCGGTGAGGATACCTCGAACCATAAACAACAACACAATCATTGGAGGCGAACATAGTTCTCATACCCATGGGTCACGCACATACCTACGTACCCACAGTCAGCGGACTTATCAACTCCCCGATAAGTCTTTCATAGACCTATGTTCTCGAGCGACAAATCAAAGATTCCATGGATTCATCAGGATATGACTGCCTTCACGCGGAAACCTCCCACCGATAGCAAGTAAGCTAGGTATGTCATACACATAAATCATCAATCAATCAAATAGGCATTATCATACCTATAATATAATATCAATAAGGTAATATCACTACCCTAAGATAATTCTCATACGTAGCATTATATCTCTTTTAAATTCCACGTATTAAAATATCATCTCTTTACGTCATAATTTATTTATCCTGGCATCCTATAACATCTCTCCACTCCCGACGTCGTTAAGGTTCATGTGCGGAGTGTCTCGCAAAGCGAAATCCAAACAAGGAACCCCTCCAATACACTACTACTTAACTTGTCGATCGAGGAGGTCCGTTAACTTCAAATACGCGATCGGGATAACCTCATACCCTCTTTCAACCAAATGTGTTCTAAACTCCCATCTCTATCTAGGAGCCATACCACTACGCTCTTGTACTACACTCAGCGCTTGCAAAATCAATAATGAGCTTAAACTCAGTCATTGATGTTTAAATTGTAACCCTAAATCTACCCAGGTGTTATATTAAATCTCCCCTACTTGAACTATCCTTAATCCTCATACAAACAGATTAGAATCCAACACATGAATCTAGCAACCGAAATCTCTTTAACTTTAATTATCATAATTCTAATCAATTAAATCCCAATCAAACTAATTCAAATCTTAACTAGGGCTTACTGATCTTCTCTAAGTCCCATAATATCCAATTAATAATCACCAAAGATCCACAAAAGTTTTGGGATAAGAACCAACATTAAAAAGAAACAACATCATGAATTCTCATATTTTAAATACTCAGAAAAATCAGATCCAAAAATTATTCAAATCATCAATCCGACTTCAGATTTGGATTCTACACGAAAAATTGAGTCAGGTATGTGTTTTGAGTTTTTCTTAAATCTCATCCAAATGCACTCAAAAAGGAGATCTAAACATTCCAAATTGGCTCTTCTCATTCCACTCGTTTTTGCCTCTTTTTCCAGAAAATTATCAACATATTATCTTCAAGAACACTAAATTATTTTCAGAATTTCTTCCACAAATTGATGAATATTTATTGGATTACTAACTACCTACAACATGAGTTTAATTCCTATGTATTTCATACTTCCAGAAATCCATTACTACTCCATTTTTATCTTCCAAACATGAAAAATCATCTCTTTTCATAATTATTCTAACATGGACAATATACGAACTTAAGTTGCAAATATCAAACACTTACCTTTACTGAAGGTCTGATCCTTTGGTGTAGTATATCTCAGTTGGTTGTCCCTTTTTCCGGCCACTTTCGGTGGTGGTTGGTGGCGGTGACCTTTGGTCTTTAGTTCTCCTCCTTTCCAAGCAAGCTTTTCCTTTCCCAAGAAACCTTTCACTCTCTCTAAGAAGATGACCTTTCAATTTTGTGTAGAAGAGATGAATGAACCCACATTCAACTAATCTCCAAATACTTATAATAAGACAAAACCCGAAATCACTATTTATCCCCCTTATAAAAATAACCAAAATGCCCTTTTGGGTTGTCTTTTCATTTCCAAATGACCCGAGACCCAAATCTAACATCCAAATAGACTTTTCTGACTATTTCAACCCTTCCGGACGCAACGACGCAGTCGAAATGACTATAAGGTTGATAGAAAATAAATTTCCTTTTTAATTTAATAAATTAGTCCCGACACGTCCCATACCGCGTCTGACTAAAAATCCAAATTACCGAATTTATATCACACCGTCATAATAATGACATCATATTCATATATTACCTAAATATTTGTAAGTAATATTTAGAATCATCCATTTTAATATCCACAATTCGGATAAAACTCAAATGAATTAATTTATAATAAAATCTAATTAATCCATTAATTTAAAATATAACCCATTTTAAAAGTCATTAAAATCACGGGGTATTACAACATATTCAGCCATGGACGATTTTTCCCAAACCCTATCTTTCTCTACCAGCAACATTAAGCCCTCTTAACATTAATACATGTTAGAAACCTTTTTAGGGACCTCCAGAATGTCCACCAACATCATTAATTCGTCCATTAACTACAATTTCTGAATTTTGGGAAATATCCATCTTTAATTCCTTACCCATTTACATCCCAAATCCCTTCACCAAATTCATTTCTAATTATCCAGATATCATCCTACTAGATATGTATCAATTTATAATATCATATTTCTACAAGAATCCTCATTCAAATTCGTAAATCAGATTATTATTTTCAAAACCTCATGTTTATGCCATGAACACCCAAAATGAATTTTGATCAAACACATCACATGAATATGAATTTCAAAACAGATTCAATACTATTGCAAGTTATCCACTTGCCTTAGGTTTCGTAGTGTCTGATTCGGAGATGAATTTCCAAGGTTGAAGAGGATCCTTGTTGGCTCTCTAGTGATCCCAAAACTGCCTTTAACTGCTATTAGGGTTCCTTAATACACTTAGCCTTTTCTAAAACTCTATCAGCCGTTTTATTATTCCTCCCAATTCCTTAATTTACCAAATCCCGTTTTTTGCCTAATGGGCCAAGCCCAAGTGGCCCAAGTGACCCAACTGCCCCCGTGTGGGCCCGGCTATGTCTAAAAATGCCCCGTGACCCGTTTACTACCCCCGGGTACACTTTTCTGACTATCTCGGCCCATCCGGATTCAACCGTACACTCAAAATTGGCATCCGAATTAATTTATAAAAATATTTATCCCCTCACCCCTTTAGTCTATACCGACTCCCGGTTGAGATAAGTGCATACCCTGTCATTAATACTCGAAATGACTTAAATAAATAATTACTATTCACTTAGTAAATAACTTCCCGTAAATATTAACCATTTACTCCTCGATTAATATTTAAATAAAATTTCCCTAATTAATTCAATTAAATTACGACTCACAAGTAATTTTCAATTCCCGAATTAATTAAATATTTAATGTATGAAAAATGCGGGGTGTTACAGTAAGTAATTACTATGAATATTGCAACGCAGGAGAACGGGTGACCATTTCTCATTGGTCCACGTAAGGGAGTAAATTTTACAATCAACAAAAGCCGTCAATGCTCCATGCTTGATGAGTTAGTGAAAGGATAAAGTATTTATTTTGAAAGGTTGCAACTGTATATAATGAACGAGGTTATTGGCCTTCAACAACATGTGTGGAGTGTCTCTTGATATTTCCCATGCGTATGACCCTTCTTCTTTTTGTCGATTTATCTTCTGGAGTTGATCGGTGGGTGTGCCGACCAATTAGGTCTGGAGCCGATCAAGTGCTGGGGTATATACTTGGGAGGAGAAGTTTCCTGATGTTGTTAGGTCATCTAGTACTATTTGATGTCATCAATTCTACTTTCCATAATGTTCCACTTGGAATCTCTTAGCAACAGATGACAGGTGTTCTTGCATCATTAATCCATGTGGCATGAACAATTTAACCCACAAAAATCTCCCCATGTTCAATTCTTGAAGATTTATTACAAGGATGGAGTATGGTATCTGAATACTTTTTTAGCCTTTAAGTATGCTGGCAGTCGGCTATCGAATTACTGGACATTGTAAAATATTTCACTGGGTGGTGTTGTTGTGGATAGTTTGAAAAACTGTGAATTGCCAAAATTTACTCTGGTTTATCCACCCTTAATGTTGCTCTTACTGGGATAAGGCTAAGGAAAAATGCCCCATTAAATGACTCCTAAGAGCTGTGTTATTTCCTTATAATGAATGTTTATGCTTTTATACTATCCTACTGAAGCCATTGGTGTTGGAATAATTGTTTTATCTTTATTTAAGCTTGTGATTAGTTTTTAATCATCTTGCCGACTAGGTAATCTGTGTAGACTAGATAGTCTGGTCAGTGATGACTGTAATGCCTTAGATTTTACTAATGTTGTTATTAAATAAAACTGTAAATAGTTTTTGGTGATCTAAGTTGTAGCATTAGTTATTAGTGGAGACCAAGTGTATTAAGAATGTAAAACTATTCTTGTATTTTAACTCGACCCGGTTAAACTTCTTTTGTTTATACATGAAGTTTTATGGACTTCTTGTTCTTAATTTGTCAAAGACGAAGTTAGACATGAAGTTTGATGTTAGGATCTTGTCTGTGCATTAGTCAAATATGGTCGAATCTTGTCGTCCATAAGACTGCAATGAATTTCCTAGATTTTTTCAACTTCTTATTCGTGATCTGTCCAAAGACGAGGTCATACATGAAGTTTGATTTTGGTCATGCAACTGAGATGCTTTGCTGAGATGTCTTTAGTTATAGACCAATTTTTGCTGCGATGAGCTTATTCTCCATTTTTTCTTGTCTGACTAATAATTCATGCAAGCCAGTATTATTTATTAATCGGGAAAATGTCCCAATTAGAGAGGCCAAACAAAGGTCTGTGAAGAATTAATGCACTAAGGCTTACTTTATTAATGTTTTAGTGATCATGTCAACATAACTATGGAGCCCCCAGTAGGGCTTATGAAAAGAATACTAAATAATAATAATTCCCGGCCATTCATCGAGACTTTGTTGCAATATGATGCCGAATATATATAGAGCGATCAAATAATGAGCATGACTAAGCATCTGAACTTGAACCGTAAATATAACATCGAATAACGGATGAACATGCAGTTGGTAATCCCTGACAATTCGTTGGGGCTAAATTATGATGATTAACATAATATATATAATTTTTATCGAATATCCATTGAAGCCAGTGAGAAGTCTAGATAAATAATGAAGGTGCCGACCATCTGTCGGGGCCTTTAAATAATGCCTAGGGGAACCGAGTAAACACTACGAATGGCCATGCATTTTTTAGAGAGAAATAGATTTCCAAACCCTTCATTAGGGTTGAATAACAATAATAAGTGTAATGTCAATTAACAATAGATTATGCTGACCATTTGTCGCGGCTAAATATAGATAAGAATTATTCCGACTAACCATCTATTGGGGATAAAATACAATTTTCGTGCCATATATCTTCGGGACTAAATATATGACAATAAATATTTAGCCGATCCTCTGCTGAGATGAATCTTGAATATGCATAACCATCCTTCAGGTTAAGAATCGAAGTCAGAAAATTATTGAAGTTGGAGAAATATCAATATTCGAGAATCCAAATAATCTTGCCCAACCATTTGTCGGGTCTTTAAAGTTTTGTAGTGTGCTCAATCATCCGCTGGAGTATTGATAAGATAAATAGTGCCCGACTAGTACACCGAGGAAAAATTGCTCAATGCCTAATGTATATAGCGAGAGATTCGTTCTTCACCACCCATCAAAGAATTAATAAGATTTCTAAGAGTTTAAGATTGTAGCCGAGCATTCGCCGAGACTGAATCTTGTACATGTGGAAGTTAATAAGTTGACCAACCATTTGTTGAGGCTAAATCATATAAAAATTATCAAAAGATTGATTTATTCGGCCAAATAATATATGATACGTTTTTGCTCGAACCTTTGGCAATACAAATTTCAAAATGTGAAATAATAAATTTTATGTCGAATACGTGTCATGTCGAATACGTGTCAAATGAGTATATTTTTATCAAATATGTACCATATGTAAATCATAATTGTTTAGTCTAAATTTGTTATAAAATTATTTGAATTACAATAAATGTTCAAACTTAAGTTGATTCCAAAAAATCATTTCCACGTAAAATTGTGATGTATATATAGTTAGTGTAGGAAACCAAAATCTTTTTAGAGCAAAGGTGTTATTTTAGTAAAGTAAAATAGTGAGATCTAAGACCCAAGCGTCCTAAAGAAGTTTGTCCATGTTTGGTTTCAAAACTTTGTTTATACATAAGACTGCGAAATGTAAAGGATAGATGAATGACATAATCAACTAAACAACAAGTGTTTACAGCATCTCCAATGCAAATGTGAGTTGTTTACTATGTGGCTACGAGAATTAGACAATGTATATATTATGTGTCATAAAAAATTCAATGTAGACATTATAAATAAAAAACCATCTCCAATGCAAATGTTTAAAAAATTATATGTAAACATTTGTGGACGTAAGAGGGGAATGTAAAATCTTCTACTCTGGTGTCGACCAAGCTGTCCATGAATGGTTGCAACTCAAGTATGAGTATTAGAGTGATGGTTCCTCAACAGTGATAGGTGGTCGGGAACCCCCAACTTGTGCAATCGTTACTCTGGTATCGTGACCATGTTAGTCGGGGAGGAAACTGTGGGAACAACGACCGCCATCTATAAGAGGCTCCAGGATGGTGGTCGATGATAGTGGATTTAGACCAAAGTAAATGAAATTATGGTTTTCGTTCCTCATAGACCAAATCAAATTGGCGTCAAAGGCGCAGGTCGACAGTTGTCAGTTGAAGAGGTGATCAAGAATTAAGAAGGGCAAGATTGGTATATGCTATAATGGGTTTCAAATAATCCAAACCCAAGTGGGTTTTGTCGGAGAACTGTTCGGGAGACCTTATTCTAAGCTCGTCTCCTTCCCATAGTGGTCGACGAGGTTGTCACAATTTGATATCTAAGTAGACCAAAATTTTTCCTATAAGTAGCAGGTTGGCGTGGCCGAGGAAAATTCAGCTGGTGCTCTACTAAAAGGTACCCCTAGGTTGAAAGTCGGCATGGTTGAATGGTCGAAGTTAGCCAATTGATGGGCAAAAAACTCATAAGGCACCAGACCCAAAGTAGGTTGGTGGAGATGAGATGCAAACTTTCCTTAAGCTATAGGATCACTAGTCGGAGTGGAAGAAAAGAATTCCGGTGATTATCGGCTCAAAGGTTTCAACTTTAAATCTGATCAAATCGATGACGCAACTGGAGATTGTTGAAGATATTTTATTTGTTCAACCTATGGCAATCAAGATTGATTGTGAGCTGGTTTAATATTTTGATATCATGCTTGTTGGATGAATACCTTTGGATGAATACAATTGATTATTGTGAAGATTGTATTCTTCTCCTATTATATATCTGTATGCATTGTTGTATTTTTCTTTCATACAAATTAACATTTTTCAACTGTTATTCCTCTCTCAGGACGGAATATTTTGAAGAGATAGAAAGAGGATCTGTATCCCCGATTTTCAAATTGCATATAGAATAATATGGAGAATTATAAAAATTTATTCAAAATAACAGTGTTATGTGATTTCTAACAAATATACAGATTGTGAAAGTAAATTCACGAGATTCATGATTGAACGAAATGATGTGTATATAAAATATAATCGTTCACATGCAAAAGAAAGAAAAACTTATCTATTGATGATGCTTCATATAACTCATTGCCTTGTGAATATAAATCTTCGTCTCTTTTAACCAAAAGGAAAGACTTTTCATGTCGATTCTCACAAATATAAAAAATGAACTAGATCCAGATTTTTAATCATAGATAACGCGTGATATGCGATATAAGAAAACACACAAGAGACAAAGGTTTTTAAAGTGGTTCGACTATAAGAAAAGCCTATGTCCACTGTTGGTCTTATTTCTAATGGTTACAATAGAACATTTGAGTGTTCTTGAGAATGATTCCATTGTCCTTTTGATCTACGGGAGATCATGTATTTATAGCGGTTAGGAGTCCAAGAGATGGAATGCCTGCATTTACATCTTTATAAAATAAATATAACTATTGATATTCACTGGTACAAAAGTGTTGGTGAATCCATACAAATGGAATTTGATATTATTTATGGTTCATATTCGTTAGGTTGGTCGGCCAACTATCTTAGGAGCCGACCACGTAAGTAATTACTATGAAGATCTCCACGTAGGAGGACGGGTGTACATTTCTCATTGGTCCACGTAAAGGAGTAAATTTTATAATCAACAATCATATTCATTATCTTTATTATTGGTTCCATTTATAAGTACTCACTTTTTCGTAGTGATATTACGATTTTGGAATGTCACTCAAATTTGTAGTCTCTTTATAAATGTTTCACCATTATATTACTCATGTGTAGTTAGTTATATTATTTCTTCTTCTTCTAGTGGTCCCATTTATTAACTTTCCATAGTGAGATTACGATTTTGGGACGATTCTCACATTATTACATGTTTTATCCATTATTCAGTCTTTCTAGTTAGTATCATCGTCGTCTTTATTTTTCAGCGGCCCATTCTTGTGTACTCACTTCGTATAGTGAAGTCACGATTTTGGAATGTATAACACAATTTTATCCCAAGGAAAATATTTATTCACCTTTTCAAGGTGATGATATGTTCACTCCTCTCTTAACATAAACATATATGAACAACCATGTACATATTCACCTTTATTCCACCTTTGTCCACTTTAGACACACGAAGAGTTTGTAATCACCACCCCCCCACCCCCCCACCCCCCCCCCCACACACAAATATTCATTCATTAGGGATAAGGAGAACATATTGTCAAGCCCATAAAGGCCGAAATTATACTAGTAAGATATTCGTCGATCCCATATCTCATTTGGTTTCAAATGTACAAGTTGTCTTTAGCTATCCCTTTTGGGGTGGCTAATTATTTTTCTCGTTTTTTATAGTAAAAATGGCCTTTTATGTACTTTATGCCCTCAAATGAAGCATGATGTCTCCCGCTATCGATTCAATGCTCTGCATTCACGCTGGGTCGCGATGACCACAATGGTGGCTCGATTGGGGATGTTCCAAGGGCTAGAATATGTCTATATAGGTTTTTATTTTTATTTTCTCATTTCCTCTTTTACATATATGTATATATCTTGATGATGCTGGAAACCACACCACCCTTCAAGGTGTTTGTGATCTCAATTCAATGTTAACAATGACAACATAAGGGTACATACACATATAGTAGAAGGAGGTGAGGAGAAGAGGATTCACACCGGAATATAAGTGGTTCATCCAATTAGGCCTTCATCCACTGTGCAAGTGTATGATATGTATCACTGTATGAGGGCTCTAATAGCCATAGTTACAATCTCTCAAGCTTTCTCTCTCTACTGTGTGTTTAGACAGAGTTTCATCTAGGGTTGCTCATTTTGGATCCTTTTTCAAGGTAGAGGATGACCTCTATATATAGTACCTAGGGGGTGTAATGTACCCTCCATGCATGCAATGAGCATGTGTGTGGTTACCTCACCAATATGGGAGTGCCATCTGTCACTGTCACTGTCACATGTAGAGAATGATGATGCAATATTCTCCCCACGTGTGGGGAATAATCTTGTTATAACTGACTTATGTCCACGTGTCCTTATCTAAATGTCAGCAGGTGCTCGGCTATCGCGTCTGGGGTATGACCTCAGCCTTGATGAGGCCGAGGTTGGTGAGTCTTGATACCTGTTCAGTTCGAGGATTCCATGGAGGTCTCAGCCTAATTGTGGCTGAGACAATGGGCAAGGTCGGCCTGAGACGAGGTTGAACTGGTGGCTTGACGAGGTTGCTGGTGGCTTGATGCGAGCTCGGCCTACATCTGGCCGAGGTTTCCATTCCAAGGTATACGAGAATGCTGCCGATCCTTGTGACGTCCCTTGGAGAGGCTCATGGTAGTGTCGGCCTGGGCCGACCTTGATATGGTCGAGGGGCGATATCGCATGTCCAAGAGATGCCCCATGTCGGTCATAATACCGGCCGAGGTTGGTGTCTCTAGGCCGAGGTTACACTTGGGGCATATCAATCACCCCCCAGCCCTTAGTCATATGTGAGAGCAAGTGACTAGGGGATTACTACACCTCCGAGGCCTGTCTGTTACAAGCCAATACTTGCTTGACACTTGTCCAATGCTGGAACATGCTTGCTTGGTAGGCATGTGCTGTCAGTCGCCCTTTGGGGCTCCCAAGGCAATGATGGGCCTTGGGAGTTGTGCCTGAGTATATAAGGGTTTTGAACCCTTCTTTCCTTCTTTCTTATTCATTTCTTCCATTTCTTCCATTTCAGCCGCTCTCATTCCTGCAGCTTTTCTCTCTCTAGAAAGATCTTGGTTCAAGGCTTTTGGGTGGTGATTTCTCGCGTCTTCTCCTCTCTTCCTTACCATTTCATCCTCAGGTAAGGTCTACGTTACGTTTTCCTTCATTTTTCCTGCAAGCACCCTTATTTTCGTATTTTCTGGCGAGTTTCTTAGTTTTCTGGCGACACCACCATAATTTCAGGCGAGCTATTCTTGCCAAATTTAAGTAGTTTGATCTTTAGATTCCTTTGCTTTATCAGCCAGCCTTGTTTGTAATATTTGGAGTTTAGGAAAATCCCTAAGTGTAGTGCCGTCCTCTGATGCTCAGACCCTTATATCGCTTCTTGAGGAGTTCCCCTCTCTTAGAGAGAAGACTTTAGAAAATATTAGGCAAATAGAAAGAGCACAGGAGGAGGCTCGTAGATCGCAAGAGTTTCCCATTAGACCCATATTTCCACCACCCCTGAAGGTGATATATCCTGACCCCCCGGAGAACTTCTATTAGACAGAGGTTCCTACTGATCCCATACCTATGTCTGAGTCTGAATCGTCTACCTCAGACCCCATGTCTGTGGATTCCTTTCAAGAGGCCATGGACTTCACACCTAGGCCTGATCAGGCCGAGGTCTCTAGCCCACCAATTGACGCCATCCCTATGTCGGCCATCACCGGGGCAGAGTTTGCTCAGAGGTTTTCAAGTTACCCATCAACATCTGCTCCGGCCGACGTTGAGTTGGATGATGATGAGGTTGAGAGCGATGTCGACGTCTCTGAGGCGGCCGAGATCGAGAGTACTATTACTGAGGTAGACCTTCTCTGCTTCAAATATCTGTATTCTATCATCCCCTCAATAAAACTTAGGAGACCTCTGAGGGAAGAGAGGGCTTATTATGGCCGAGACGGCGAGATCTGTTTGTACGAGCAGATGTTCAAGTTGGGGTTCCGTCTGCCCATTCACCCCATTATCAAGTCCATCCTTTATTATATTAATTTGGCCCCCTCCCAACTCTCTCCTAATGCCTGGAGAATCCTAATAGGGGCCATAGTTTTATGGAAGGCTGTACACCACTCAGACCTTCCAGTTCAGGTCTTCGTAGGTTGTTACGTTCCTTCCTCGGCCAAAAATCATCCGAGCTACTACCATTTTGTTGCTCGGAGGCCTGAGAAGAAATTTCTTCAGGTGATCCAGACTTCCAACCATAACTGGAAGCCTCGGTACTTCTTTGCTTCAGGGCCATGGGAGTTTAGCCCATGTGTTCCCTCGTCCAATCTGGAGCAGAGGATGCCCCTGAGATGGGGTAAGGTCACCATATCTGCCAGGGCCGACCCTGGACTAAGTCTACAGAACCTCCAGAAGGTGAAAGCCCTTCAAGATCAGGGGGTACATGGTCTATTTGTCAGGTTCGAACACTTGATGACTCCCCACTTCCTCTCTGGGACAGGTCTGGGTGGAAGTCCCCTTGCCGAGCTTGGTAAGAATTTTTGTTTTTCAAGTTTAACCTCTGAGTTTATTCATATCTGATTATCTAACTCAGGTCTACTAATTTTTTGCAGAGCGACCAAAGGACATTCCAGACGAGCTTTGGGAGATGGCTGCACCAAGCTTGATAAGACTTGCCAAGAAAGTAGGTCTTAACTCTCCTCCCCCATCTCCCTCTGCCTCTAAGCCCCCAGCCAAAAAGAAGAGGGCTCCCGAAGGTCATGCCCCTGAGGATCAGAGGCCGAAGAAGAAGACTACTGAAGCTGCCATCCCTATCTCTTCAGCTGACATCCTGTCGGCTCGTCTGGATCAGTTGAAGCTAACTGGCAGTGTAATCGGCCACAGTATGCAGGCCCTGGATGCCATCGGCTCCGTAATAACGAGGCTGACAAACGCTTCTACAGGTCTATGGACACCCCATTGCTGGTTGAGTTCGGCCTTCACAGAGCCGTTCAGGTATGATTTGATCCTTCTTCAGAAATTCTTCCAAGTGTAACATCTGATTCTTCTTCAGCTTACTCATGATCACTAAATATGCAGGGCTTGACCGCTATGCACCATTTATCCAACTGGACTCTGAGGAAGTTGCCCCTCATCCAAAAGGGGCAAGAGGCCGAGAAAATCCAGAGTACTCTGAACGCAAAGATCGAGCGCCTCAAGTCTGAGCTGAAGGACTCTGAGGAGAAGGTGAAGGGGTTGGATAAGGACATCTCCTAGCTCGGCAAGGATCATGCTGCTGCAATAAAGGCTAAGGACGACGTTCTGCAGCAAAAGGGCCGCCCTTGAGGACGCCTCTGAAAAGATAATTGCTGACTACAAGGCCTCTGACGAGTTCATGGGCTTCGGCTTTAAATACCTTGAAAGAGGTATCAAAGCCACTATTAAATGGGCAGACGTCAGGGAGAGAGAGGCCGGCACTTTGAAGGCCTCTGATTTCGTTGGTCTCGGCTTTGCTGATGCTCAATTTGCCCAAGCTCTTCAAGAGGTTGAGGAAGAGGTTGCCGCTCCTGCCGAAACTGCTATATTAGAGGTCACCGAGGTTGGAGGGGCAGACCTTTGTGATGATGCGGCCGAGGTGACTAATCAAGCCGAGGGTGTCAACGTTCCCCCCTCAGACTCTTAGGATATTTTGATCACTTCTTGTAACTTGACTATATTGTGGAACTTGTCTCTAATCATTGAACATCTTATTATTTCTGAATGTATACCAATCACTGATGAGGACCATCTTCACTTCCTTTTTTTATTGAATGTCATGTGATGTCTTTCATTCTTAGTTCCATTGTTATGGTGTCTGCTAAAAATAAATTTACAATGGTCTTATTTAAACTCAACCAATGGTCCTGAGCTCAGACCTTCTCACCAATGAATGGTGTTATGAAGGTCTGAGGTCATTACCTAAGAGGTTATCCTCATAATTAATCTCACCAAATTAATGATGTTAAGGGTCTGAGGTAATCTCATTATGGTGTCTGACCTCAGACCTTGTCACCAAATTATGATGTTATAAGGGTACGAGGTCATTACCTAAGAGGTTATCCTCATAATTAATCTCACTAAATTAATGATGTTAAGGGTCTGAGGTCATCTCATTATGGTGTCTGACCTCAGACCTTGTCACCAAATTATGATGTTATAAGGGTCCGAGGTCATTACCTAAGAGGTTATCCTCATAATTAATCTCACCAAATTAATTATGTTAAGGGTCTGAGGTCATCTCATTATGGTGTTTGACCTCAGACCTTGTCACCAAATTATGATGTTATAAGGGTCTGAGGTCATTACCTAAGAGGTAATCCTCATAATTAATCTCACCAAATTAATGATGTTAAAGGTCTGAGGTTATCTCATTATGGTGTCTGACCTCAGACCTTGTCACCAAATTATGATGTTAAGGGTCTGAGGTCATCTCATTATAGTGTCTGACCTCAGACCTTGTCACCAAATTATGATGTTATAAGGGTCTTAGGTCATTACCTAAGAGGTTATCCTCATAATTAATCTCACCAAATTAATGATGTTAAGGGTCTGAGGTCATCTCATTATGGTGTCTGACCTCAGACCTTGTCACCAAATTATGATGTTATAAGGGTCTAAGGTCTTTACCTAAGAGGTTATCCTCATAATGAATCTCACCAAATTAATGATGTTAAGGGTCTGAGGTTATCTCATTATGGTGTCTGACCTCAGACCTTGTCACCAAATTATCATGTTATAAGGGTCTGAGGTCATTACCTAAGAGGTTATCCTCATAATTAATCTCACCAATTTAATGATGTTAAAGGTCTGAGGTCATCTCATTATGGTGTCTGACCTCAGACCTTGTCACCAAATTATGATGTTATAAGGGTCTGAGGTCATTACCTAAGAGGTTATCCTCATAATTAATCTCACCAAATTAATGATGTTAAGGGTCTGAGGTCATCTCATTATGGTGTCTGACCTCAGACCTTATCACCAAACTATGATGTTATTGTAAGGACATTTTTGTCCATTATCAATTTATTATGTCGCACGCCGTTACACCATTGAAGAAATTCAAGATTCATACGTTCATCAACGGATCCGAATATCAAAATAAGAAGAGGAATCAAAGTCTGACAGACTGGACCGGTTTGCCTGTAATAAAAGAACCGATCCGGCTAACCGGATCGGTCCGCCTCAGACCCGGACCGATCCGTCTGCTGAAGGCCAGTATACCCCGGACCGCAAGCAAACCGATGAAGCCTGAAATAAAAGAACCGATCCGCCTACAATAAAATAACCGATTCGGTCAACCGGACCGATCCACCTCAGACCTGGACCGGTCCGCCTGGGATAAACTTAAACAGATCGTGCTCAGATTTTTATGGCTCAAGACTTCTTATTTAAACCCACTACGGGAAGTGGTTTTCTAAGACTCATACACACGATTTTCAGAGTACAGAATACTCTAAGTCTTCACCTATTGAGAATCAAGACTCTAGGTATTTGATTCACACAAATTGCCAAACATTTGTGAATCACTTTGCAACCCAGGAACGCACTTTTGCTGTTCACACCCTTATGGAGAAGACCGTTCTTCTTCTTCATTGCAGCCCTACTGGAAAGGGATAGTTCCAGCCGCCGACTACAGAATTCGACACCTGAGGGTAATTCTTAGTCACTTGCATTTTCATTGTAATCCGAAATTGTGCAGCTACAATATTATAATGAAAATAAATGGTTTTGCTCCTTTGGGGGATTTTTCCTCACAAGCATGTGTTTGAATGTTCTTGCTTAGTTCATCATCTTATTCAATCACATATTGTTGCATGTTTAGGGTTTTTTTGGGTTAAAATGAGTTTAATATATAATTTGCTCATTTGAACGTAAGCACATACGTTCTCAAATTGGTATAAGAGCAGGTTACGCTAATCTATCGCGTATTCCTATTTTCCGCAAAATTTTTCTAAGATATCAATTTTCTGAAAAAATTGATTTTTGAAAAAGTGCGTGTTCAAATGGAGAATTTATATAATAAAATGCCTGTTTTTGATGGGACAAATTATGCTTATTGGAAAGCCCGAATGAGGTCGGCTTTAAAAGCCATAGATGAAAGGGTTCGGATTTTAGTTGAAAGAGGGTGGACTCCTCCTCCGTGACTGTTGATAATGTGATAAACTTGAAACCTGACACTTCTTGGACTGGTGAAGAATTTAAATGGTCATCTTTTAATTCTAAGGGTCTAAGTGCTATTTCTGGGTCTGTCACACCTGATGAGTTCAAACGCATAATGACGTGCACCACGTCAAAAGAGGCATGGGATGTTTTACAACTCACCCATGAAGGAACTAATGCTATGAAAGAATTTAAGTTGCAAAATTTGACAACTCAATTTGAAACCATCACCATGCATGAATCTGAAGGCTTTGATGAATTTTATGCTAGACTTTCTGACATTGTGAATACTAGCTTTAATCTTGGTGAACATATTCCTAATGCTAGAGTTGTTAAAAAGATTCTTCGTTCTTTACCTAAGCGTTTTATCCCTAAAGTCACTGTGCTAAATTCTATGGGTAATTTAAATACGCTAAAATTGGAAGAACTTGTAGGAGATTTGCAAACTTATGAAATTGATATGTTCCCTAAAACTGCTAAATCTAAAGATAAGGGAATTTCACTTAAAGCCCAAGAGAGAAGGAGTGAGGGGTCGGCTAGAAAAAGGGTAGAGTCATCTAGAAAGAAAAAGACTGACACGTCAGATTCTGAGTGTGATTTTGACCTAGATGATTTGGCTCTTTTTGCAAAAAATTTCAAGAGGATTCTCAAATTTAAGAAAAATGGCAATTTTAAAGATAAAAAGAAATTTGAGAAAAATAAGTTTGAAAAGAAAAATGAAAAAGACTCCAAAAATCCTCCTAAGAAAGAAAGTGAGAGATGTTTTGAGTGCGATGGTAGGGGTCATAGAGGCTTTGAGTGTGCCACTCGTCTGAATAGAGAGAAAGGGAAAGTTGTCCATAATGTTACCCTTAGTGACGACAGTGAGGTCGAGACGGTGGATTCAGGAGATGAGTAACCGCATGAGTGTAACTTCACCGCATTCATGGCCAGCCAAGTGAGCACTCCTAGTTCTCTTCACGACGATGAAGATGATGCTTCACAGGGATACCTCGACAGTGAGATCGATGTGAGTGAGGGGGAGGATGACTCAAGTGAGAGCGAGAGTGATATTCAATGCGCCTACGCTGAGTTATATTCTGAGTCATTTAAAACTAAAAAACGTAACAAAGCGCTAGTTCTTAAGATCACCGGCTTAGAGGAAGATTTAATAAAGGCGAGAGAAAGAGAGTCCTCCACCTTCACCGCCCTGAGAGAGAGAGAATCTGCCTGTGTCGAGAAAGAGATGTTGTTTAGAGAAAGAGAGAGTGCTTTAGAGAAAGAGAGAGGGGACTTGACTAAACAAGTGGATAGTCTTACGAGTCAGCTCCATTCCTCCGTGGAGACTCGGAAGAAACTTGAAGCCCTTGTTGCCCAGTTGACTCATGATCTTGAGAAAGCACGGGAAGTCAAGGTACAAATCGAGGACAGATCTGGGAAGATGGGAAAGATGCTCCTCGGCCCTGCTTTAGCTTTTTGTGATCGGCAAGGAATTGGATATGATGGTGCCTCCACATCGCAAATTGCACCTAGACCAGTTCCTGAGTTTACTACAACTCCTTATGGTCACCGTCAAAAACCTCGAAGGAAAGTTCGACCAAGAAAAGAAAACCAAGGTCCGCCTTTGACTGTGTTCTTTTGTACTTATTGCAAAAGAAAAGTCCACCTTAGTGAGTCTTGCTATAGCATGGGTCGGACACGACGTACTACTGCTCCACCACGTCATACTGATGAGTTTTCTAGTCTGAGAGAGCGAGTTGAGTTCTTAGCTGCCACGACCCAAAGTTTAATGGAAGAATTCCGACGGATGTCTTTGCCGTTAGTGAATGCTTCTCACATTCCAGCTAAAACAAACAACAACAAAGGCAAACAAAAGGTCATCTCTGCTTGGGTACCTAAGAAAGATAAAAAGGCCTTCGTTGTTCATGTTGCTCTTAAAGCACACAATACCTCACAGTGGTATTTTGATAGTGTATGCTCCAGACATATGACAGGTGATGCCTCATTTTTTACGACTCTTGAGGATTATCAGGATGGAAGAGTCACCTTTGGAGATGGGAGCAAGTCTAGCATTATAGGACGTGGTACTATCGAGTTACCTGGATTTCCTAAGCTAGAAAATGTTTTGTACGTCAAAGGTTTGAAAGCAAACCTTCTCAGCATTAGCCAGCTGTGCGACACTGACTTTGCAGTAAAGTTTGACCGGGACACGTGTAAAGTCGACAACCAAGCCGGTAAACTTTTGATGCAAGGGGTGAGGACCGAGGATAATTTCTATGGGACTGAGCCCATGTCCTGTCTGCAACAGCGCCACGATCACTCCTATGGATATGTGGCATCAACGTCTAGGTCACGTGAACGTTAGAGATCTCAATCGCTTAGCTAAAAAGGACCTAGTACGTGGCTTACCATCTTTTGGAAAGTCAACTTCGACCGTTTGTGGACCCTATCAGTTGGGAAAACAAATTCGTAGTCCTCATAGGAAGTTACATTCCATTACCACTTCTCCTGTTCTTGAGTTGATTCACATGGATCTTATGGGTCCCACTCGTACTGAGAGTCTAGGTGGTAAGAGGTACATCCTCGTGATGGTAGATGATTTCTCCAGGTACTCCATTGTAGGTTTTCTGAGAGAGAAATCCGATGCTGTAGAATTTTTAACGACCAAGTGCCATGTCCTGCAAAATCAACACGGTGTCACTATTAACAGGATGCGTAATGACAATGGCACTGAATTCACAGAAGCAAAGGTAGACCATTACTGTGATACCCTCGGGATCAAACATGAGTTTCTGCTGTGAGGACTCCTCAGCAAAATGGGATTGTTGAGAGAAAGAATAGAACGATCCAAGAGATGGCTAGATCTATGCTTCTAGGTCGTAAAGTTTCTAAGAGATTTTGGGCTGAGGCGGTGTCTACTGCATGTCACACGCTGAATAGGGTTTATTTGCGTCCACACACACTACAGACTCCTTATGAGTTGTGGACTGGCAAGAAGCCCAACCTGGCATATTTTCGTGTTTTTGGGAGTAAATGCTACATCCTACGGGATAGAGAGAAATTAGGAAAGTTCGACTCTCGGAGCAACGAGGGAATATTTCTAGGATATTCATCGAATAGCAGAGTGTACCGGGTGTTTAACCTAAAGAGCTCTAAGGTTATGGAATCAATAAACGTCACCGTACAAGATGACGAACCTCCGACGGTTATTGATCCTAACCTTCAGTGTGAGGATGAGAATTGTTCTGACAGTGATTTACCTGTTCCTCTCTCACACTTTGTGGACCCTACTCCTACGCTAGGGGACACACCTGCTTGGGTTCGCAAGAGTCAAGACCCTTCTGCCATTGTTGGTGATCCCACTCTAGGGGTCAAGACTCGTGCTCAACTAGAGAACGTTGTTAGCCATCTTTGCTACACGTCCAAAGTCGAGCCCAAGAATCATAAAGACGCACTCAAGGATGAACACTGGATATCTTCTATACAGTATGAGTTGCTTCAGTTTAAAAAGAATAATGTCTGGGAACTTGTCCCCCGGCCTAGTGAGACAAATGTGATAGGTACCCGGTGGATTTTTAAGAACAAAATGGACGAAAATGGTACCATAATCAGAAATAAGGCTAGGTTGGTCGCTCAAGGCTACACACAGATTGAGGGTGTAGACTTTGGGGAGACATTTGCTCCTGTTGTGAGGCTTGAGTCCGTCCGTCTTCTGCTCGCCATCGCATGTCATCTGCGCTTCAAGGTATATCAGATGGATGTCAAGAGTGCCTTTCTGAATGGCATTCTATAGGAGGAGGTTTATATGGAACAACCAAAAGGGTTTGAAGACCCTCAGCACCCAGAGCACATCTACTATTTGAGGAAAGCCTTGTATGGTTTGAAGCAAGCACCCCGTGCTTGGTACGAGAGGCTTACTTCCTATCTCTTAGCCTGTGGCTTCAAGAGAGGGGGGGTTGATATGACGTTGTTCGTCAAGAGAGATGATGGTGCAATTTTGGTTGCCCAGGTCTATGTGGACGACATAGTCTTTGGATCAACATGCTCCTAGCATGCTCACCACTTTGAGGAGGAGATGAAAAGTGAGTTTGAGATGAGCATGGTTGGTGAGCTTACATTCTTCCTTGGTCTCCAGGTTCGTCAGCTAGAGGATGGGATGTTCATCTCCCAATCCAAGTATGCTAGAGACCTAGTGAAGAAATTTGGTTTAGACTCCGCTAAGCATGCACGTACACCTATGAGTACCACTACCAATCTTAGTAAGGACACTTCAGGCAAGGATGTAGAGCAAACCTTATATCGGAGTATGATAAGTAGTCTTCTCTACTTGGCTGCCAGTCATCCCGACATCGCCTTTAGTGTTGGAGTCCGTGCGCGATATCAGGCGTCCCCTAAAGAGTCACACTTACTTTCTCTAAAACGTATTATTAAATACGTAAGTGGGACTCTCTCATACGGTATTTGGTATTCCTTTGATACCGATGACCGTTTGTCCGCCTATTCGGATGCCAATTGGGATGGGGATGTAGATGGTTGTAGGAGAACTTCTGGTGGGTGTTTCTATTTTGGTTCTGCTCTTGTCTCCTGGCTGAGCAAGAAGCAAAATTCCATCTCTTTGTCCACTGCGGAGGCTGAGTACATAGCCGCCGAGAGTTGTTGCACACAACTCTTGTGGATGAAGCAAATGCTGGAGGATTATGGGATTTCATAGGACACCATGACCATTTCCTGTGACAACACGAGCGCGATACACATATCCCGCAATCCAGTTCATCATTCGCGCACCAAGCACATCAGGATACGTGAGCACTTTATTCGATAGTTAGTTGAGGAGAACACTGTATCCCTGAGTTTTGTTCCCACCGACCGTCAGTTATCCGACATTTTCACGAAACCTTTAGATGCCCTTAGATTTGAGAGTCTTAGGAAGTCTTTGGGGATTTGCATAGTTGGCTGAGGGGTTGGTCTATGTCTAGAATAGGATGTTTCTTCATGTTCATATCATATGCTTCCTATTACTAGTCTGTTTTATATGTACCATTGCTTAGCTGTACAGCTTTTATTAATTCTTTTTTCTTTTTATATTTCCTTTGAAAAATACAAAAAAGATTTTCTTTTATTTTTTATGAAAAGCACAAAAAGATTTTATTTTGATAAAATTTTTGAAAAAGACCAAAAAGATTTTTGTATTTTTAAGCACCTTTTATTGATGAGCATTTAAGATAGCCAAGTCACAACTTCATTCCATTTATCCATGTGACTGTTTGATAGAGATTTGAGAGGCTACATCATTTCATCTATGTGCTTTACATTGGTTGGAGTCTTTGAGATGTAATTAGTGATATCTTCCTACATGTTTGACTCCTATATCCTTTATTGCACACATGCACAGCTATATTTGATTATTGCACTTGTCTATCTCATATTGGCTTGAGTGTTTCCATCTCAATTATGTCTATACAATGTACAATATGCGATAAAACTTGACAAGATTGGAATGCATGTAAAAACCGTTTTGGTGAGACTGTGTGTTTTTGTATAACGGGGAGGGGCTGCGAAAGGTAATCATCTATCCTTTGCGCAAAAGCCACCGTTAAAAAGGACCTAAAAAATGGAGGAATTTTAATATCCGAGGTCCAAAGAGGTTAAAAGAGCCCGAAAAAAATTTTCATGCCAAATATGGGCCACTTAGGTTTCACCATCAATTCTCCAAAGTTTGAGAATTTATAATGCCTCTCTTCAAAATTATATCTGAGGGAGTTTGGTTGGAGAATCTTTAAACGGGTTTGCACTTCCTTGAAAGTCCTGAAAAAGCATAAAATCGTGTTGGACGTTATTGGTGTGAAAATCACTTTGAGCTTTGATTTATTGATTTGATTGAGTCAATATCTTATATTGTCATTCTTTTACACCAAAGGACGCATTTGAGTTCATTCGCTAGGAGTATCCAATATTCATTGTGCACATATGTCATGTTTGTATGCATTGATTTTCCTATCGAATTTGATCACACCACTTCATTTACGCTATCATCGTCTTGGCTGCTTTATGTTCATTCATGGTGTGATTTTATCCTAGTGACACCCTGCACTTGACTATTTGATTTGTTTCTCTCATTTGTCTATTTGGGGACATCATAAAAAGGGGGAGAATGAATTATCTTATTATGGGGGAGATTTGAAAGTTGAGTTTGCTCATAAATTGGTATATATGTTTATCTCATTTCAAACTCGATATGTCACTTGGTATTTTGCTCATGTGTGTAGGTACTACATGGATTATCATTGGATTGCACACCCTGATGAGAAAAGTGTTGAGATTCCTGAAGAATTGAAGATCAAATGCTGTAGTCTTATTCAATTGTATCTTTCCAGTTTTGGGTTCATGGAAGGGTAGATTTGTATAGGCATTTTGTTAGTTGTTTTGATAATTCGGATGTTCATTTTTGTGTATGTACCGACATAGACATAGGGGGAGATTTGTAAGGACATTTTTGTCCATTATCAATTTATTATGTCGCACGCCGTTACACCGTTGAAGAAATTCAAGATTCATACAATTATCAATGGATCCGAATATCAAAAGAAGAAGAGGAATCAAAGTGTGACAGACCGGACCGGTCCGCCTGCAATAAAAGAACCGATTCGGCTAACCGGACCGGTCCGCCTCAGACCCAGATCGATCCGTCTGCTGAAAGCCAGTATACCCCAGACCGCAAGCAAACCGATGAAGCCTGAAATAAAAGAATCGATCCACCTCAACCGGACCGATCCGCCTGCAATAAAAGAACCGATCCGGTCAATCGGACCGATCCGCCTCAGACCCAGACCGGTCCGCCTGGGATAAACTTAAACAGATCGTGTTCAGATCGTGCTCAGATTTTTATGGCTCAAGACTTCTTATTTAAACCCACTACGGGAAGTGGTTTTCTAAGACTCATACACACGATTTTCAGAGTACAGAAGACTCTAAGTCTTCACCTATTGAGCATCAAGACTCTAGGTATTTGATTCACATAAATTGCTAAACATTTGTGAATCACTTTGCAACCCAGGAACGCACTTTTGATGTTCACACCCTTGTGGAGAAGAACGTTCTTCTTCTTCATTGCAGCCCTACTGGAAAGGGATAGTTCCAGCCGCCGACTACAGAATCCGACACCTGGGGGTAATTCTTAGTCACTTGTATTTTCATTGTAATCTGAAATTGTGCAGCTACAATATTATAATGAAAATAAATGGTTTTGCCCCTTTGGGGGATTTTTCCTCACAAGCATGTGTTTGAATGTTCTTGCTTAGTTCATCATCTTATTCAATCACATATTGTTGCATGTTTAGGGTTTGTTTGGGTTAAAAGGAGTTTAATATATAATTTGCTCATTTGAACGCAAGCACATACGTTCTCAGTTATAAGGGTCTGAGGTCATCACCTAAGATGTTATCCTCATAATGAATCTCACCAAATTAATGATGCTAAGGGTCTGATCTAAGAGTGAAGCAAGAACTGTCATGGGAACTAATCTTTATTAATAACCTCTTCACAATAAGATGGTACATTTACATAAATTCTATGCAACATCATATGTAATATCTCATTAGGTGGTCAGCATTCCATGGGTTAGTGAAAGGTTCTCCTTCTAAGTTTTCTAGCATGTAAGTGCCAGGCACAACCTCTTCTGTTACTTTGTAGGGGCCATTCCAGTTTGGGTGAAGCTTATTTTCTTTCTGTAGGGTATTTTTCAGCACTAGGTCTCCTACTGCAATGAGTCTTGACTTCACCCTCTGGTTGTAGAATTTCGCTGCCCTCTGCTGGTAGGCTGCTTGTCTGACCTCTGCGTCCTCTCTTCTTTCTTCGATAAGATCTAGGTCTAGCCTCCTCTCTTCTCCATTATTGTCAGGGTCATAGGTCTGAATTCGATGAGTTGAGAGTCCTACTTCTGTTGGTATGACGGCCTCTGAGCCTTGTGCCAGTATGAACGGGGTTTCTCCTGTTGGTGTCCTTGTCGTGGTTCTGTAGGCCCATAACACAGCATAGACCTCTTCAGTCCATCTTCCCTTCGCATCTTCTAACCTCTTCTTGATTATGTCCAAGATAGTTCTGTTTGTGACCTCGATCTGACCATTTGCCTGAGGCCGACCAGGAGATGAGAAGAACTGCTTAATCCCTACTCTTAGGCAGTACTTTTCTAAGGAGGAGTTCTTGAACTGGGTCCCATTATTCGAGATGAGAGTGTTTGGGAGGCCATATCTGCATATGATATTCCTCCAAATGAACTGGAAGGTCTTCTGCTCTGTGATTGTTATCATCGGCTCTCCCTCCACCCACTTTGAGAAGTAGTCAATGGCAACTATCAAGAATCTATAGTTATTGACAGCTCTTGGCAAAGGTCCTACTAAGTCAATACCCCATACCGCAAATGGCCATGGAGAAAAGATTGTCGTCATAAGCTGATGGGGTTGATGAGGTATAGTGGCGAACCTTTGGCATTTGTCGCACCTCTTCACGTAGTCTGCAGTGTCCTTGGACAAGGTAGGCCACTAGTATCCCTGAGTGATGATCCTCTTATCCATGGGCCTTCCCCCTATGTGGCTAGAGTAAGAACCCTCATAAACCTCCTGTAAGAACCGGGGAACTTCCCTGGGATGCACACATCTGAGGAGAGGCAATAGAAACCCCTTTTTGTACAAGACGTCTCCTACCATTGAGAACTTGGCAGCCCTATATCTCAACTTTCTCCTTTCTAGTTTGGACTCAGGCAGCTCTCCCTCTCTTAGGTATCTGACGAGCGGGTCGATCCATGAGTCTCCTAGGTTCAAATTGTGACAAAGGTTACATACCTCTTCCTCCTCGATGGTTGCCTTTCTCAAGACCTCGATCGGAATGGTCCTTCTCATATCTGTCTTCATTACCGAGGCCAGCCTTGCCAATGCATCAGCGTGATTGTTACTTAGTCGAGGAACTCTCTTCAGTTTTGCTTCTTCAAAATATTCTAACAACCTTCTTACCCTCTTTAAGTACTTGGACATCCTTTCGTCTTTGGCCTCGTATATCCCCAGTACTTGATTGACAACCAACCTCGAGTCACTATGGAGTAGGAGTCGCTTTACGCGAAGAGTTGTTGCCAATAAGAGACCTGATATCATGGCCTCATACTCGGACTCGTTGTTCGATGCCTGGAAGTTGAATCTCAAGGCGTATTTAATGTTGGCGCCATCTGGAGCCGAGAGTATTAGCCCTGCACCGCTTCCACTATCACAGGAAGAGCCATCAACGAAGAGGCTCCAGACGTCTGTATCTGATGAGAAGACCCCTTCTGTCATAACTCCTTGCTTGAAGAGGTATCGATCCTCTTCGTTCTCTTCTATTCTGCTCTGGGTTTTTCCTGAGATGATCTCTTCCCGATCTCAGAAGATTTTTGGTGCCGTTTCTTCCGAATTTCAGAAGACACTACGGTTTGTCTCTTCGGCATCCTCTAGGCCTTTCTCTGTCTCGGCCTCTTCCCAGGTGAATTCTGCAATAAATTCTATGAGGGCCTGCCCTTTGATGGTTGTCCTAGGCTGGTAGGTAAGATCATATTCTCCTAATTCGATGGCCCAGGTCATCAATCTCCTGGACTTCTCAAGTTTATGCAGGACCTGCCTTAGTGGGGAGTTAGTGAGGACTACCATGGATTGAGCTTGGAAGTAAGGCTTCATTTTTCTTGAGGCATGTATTAGGGCATAAGCCAACTTTTCGATGCGGGGATAATTTTGGTCAGACCCTTGAAGGGCCTTACTGTTGAAGTATACGGGCCTTTGGATCCCATCCTCTTCCCGTATGATGGTCGCGCTGATGGCTGATTCAGAGATTGCCAGATATATAAATAACCTTTCTCCTGCGATGGGCCGAGACAGCAATAAGGGAGACCCTAAGTAGGACTTGAGTTGGTTGTAGGATTTTTCACACTCTTCGTCCCATTGGAAGGCCTTTCTTATAACTTTAAAGAATGGAAGACACTTGTCCGTTGCCCTAGAAACAAACCTGTTAAGGGCATCCACTCTTCCCGTTAGTCTTTGAACATCCTTGATACTCCTAGGAGTCTTCATGTCGAGTAATGCCTTGATTTTCTAAGGGTTCGCTTCAATTCCTCTCTGGTTAACGATGAATCCCAGGAACTTCCCAGCTCCTACTTCGAAGACACACTTTGCTGGGTTGAGTTTCATTCTGTATGAGTCCATAACATCGAAGGTCTTCTCAAGGTCTGCTACGTGAGTACAAGATTTCAAGATCTTTGTTAGCATATCGTCTACATACACCTCCATGGTCTTACCTATTTGCTCGTCGAACATCTTATTGACAAGGCGTTGGTATGTTGCCCCTGCATTTTTCAGACCGAAGGGCATAACTTTGTAGCAGTACGTTCCTTTGTCTGTAATGAAAGTTGTCTTCTCTGAGTCTTCGGCATCCATGAAGATTTGGTTATAGCCTGAATACGCATCCATGAAGCTCATGAGCTCATGTCCTGCTGTAGAATCCACCATCTGATTTATTCGAGGTAAGGGGTAGCTATCTTTTGGGCAAGATCTGTTTAGGTCAGTGAAATCCACACACATTCGCCACTTTCCATTGGCCTTAGGCACGATGACTGTATTTGAGAGCCACTCTGGGTAGGTAACCTCTCTTATGAACTCGGCCTCTTCCAACTTTTTGACCTCTTCTCGAATGACATCATATTTCTCCCTAGAGTAGACTCTTCGTCTCTGCTTGATCGGCTTGGCATCTCTGGTCACGTTGAGCTTGTGGCTCATCACCTCAGGGTCGATGCCAGGCATATCTGCGTGACTCCATGCGAAGAGACTCTGTCTCCTCCTGAGGAAGTTTATCAGCTCTTCCTTGGTTCCTGGCTCTAGGGCCTTACCGACCTGGACGGTTTTTTCTGGCTCTTCCTCTTTGAGGACAATGGATTCTACCTCTTTCGCGGCCTCTCCCTTCTTTAACTTTGTTTCATCTCTTGGGTCAAGAGTGTCAATGCTATAAGTGGTGGTTGCCCTCTTATGGTCTTCTCTCTCTTCAGTCAAGTTGAAGTAACATTCTCGCGCTGTGGTCTGGTCACCTTGCACTTCCCCTACTCCATAAGGCGTCGGGAATTTTAGCATCTGATGGACCGTTGACGGCACAGCCTCGAACTCCCTAAGGGCCACCCTTCCCATGATGAGGTTATAGGCCGAGAAGACACTCTCGTCCATCATGAAGAAATTAATCCTCCTGGTCAACCTCTTAGGCCATTCGTCACCCATCCGTACGTCCGTCTCATACATGCCCAAGGGGTGAACCTTTTCACCACTGAAGCCTATCAGGGGGTGGTGATAGGGGACCAGTCTTGCTCTACTAAGGCCTAAGCTCTTGAAGCAAGGCCAAAACATCACATCTGCCGAACTCCCCCCATCCATGAGGATCCTCTGCACCTCATATCCATGCACCCTTGTCTTTATGACCAAAGGGTCATCATGGGGGGCTAAGATACCTCTGAAGTCGAGTCTGGAGAACCCAATTACGAGGGTGTTCATGTCTACTTTCTTCCTCTTTTGTACTGTATTGGAAGACGTTGGATTCACAACTTCAAGCTTGGCCACTGATTTGGCCTCGGCTACATGAGCCTTCGTATCATCTACTTCAGATCCACCACCTACAAATCCTCCGCATATTGTGCCAACACCGAAAGAGATCATACCAACCCTCTTCACCGGGGTGTTGTCATACTTTGGTGGGAGATCCGGATCATCTTCATCATCACCTTCTGAATCATCGTCTCTTCGGACCGGGACATTGTCACGGCATCTGTCATTCCTCCTTTTCTTATGGTCATCTCTTCCACTCTTAGGAGCCTTACCGTCTACATATTTTCTCAATTTCCCAGATTTTAACATCTTCTCAATCTCATCCTTCAAAGTGAAGCATCTATCTGTGACGTGACCATGATCTTGGTGGAACTCACACCACAGGTCTTTGTTCCTCTTATGTGGTGGAGCTTTCAGCTTCTCTGGCCATCTCAAATCCCTATCATTCTTGATCTCGTTGAGGATGTGCTCACAGCTCACAGTAAGAGGAGTATAGTGAGTGAACTTGTCATCACCCGATCTCTTCTTCCTATCTTTCTTGCTTTGGGACTTTACACTGCCACCGCGGTTCTCATCCTCATACTTGGCGGCCATTGCCTCTTCCGCATTCATTACTTTCCCTGCGGTTGCCAGCAGCTCCGCCATATACCTAGGGGGCTCTTCCGCCAGTTTCCACAATATCTTCCCCTTCTGGAGACCTCCTATCAGGGCGGTCATGGCTATGTTCTCTTCATAATCTTCGACTTCCAACTTTTCTTTATTGAATCTTGCTATATAGTCTCTTAGGCTCTCACCCTTAGCCTGCTTGACATACAGCAGGTGGGTAGTCTTCTTTTGAGGCCTCACCCCAAAGCAGAAGTTGTGGATGAATCGCTCAGCCAAGCCTTTGAAGTTCTCAATTGAGTTCTTCGGAAGGGAGGTGAACCAACTTTGTGCAGCCCCTGTTAATGTCCCAGAAAAGGCTCTACACTTCATCTCATCGGGTATCGAGTAGATGTCCACTGTCGACTGGTACATCTCGATATAATGTACAGGGTTAATGATGCCATCATACTTGGGAGACAATGTAAGAGGCTTGAACTTAGCTGGGGTGGAGAATCCCACTATCCTAGCCACAAATGGGGAGCCCTCTGAGTAACCCCTTTGTAATGGGTCCCTGCTTTTAATGAGGTCTCCTATCTTCTCCTCGAGGCATTGGATAGAATCATTCCATGGTCTTCGGCCATCGACTTGGCTGAGGTTATCCCCTGCTATCTCCCTGGGATGGACCGAGGGTTCCCTTGCCACGACACGTTGGTCGTTGACCTCTTCCTGTTCCCTGCCTCTTCTTTCACATTGTTGGCCTTGGTGTGGCCGACCCTGCCTGTTCCCTCTCTGAGAGCCTGCTGCGCTCCTTGATCTCGACAGTCTCTGTCTTAGGTCATTCATCGAGCCCAGTCTCTCAAAGGCCGACCCTCTTCTTAACCTATCAAAAGTTGACCCTCTTTGCTGGGCCTCTTCACCTCTTTGGCCGATACAACCTTGACTTTGCCTAAGAGGTCGTACAGTGTTATTTGACACCTCATACGGCTCCCAACAGTCTTCCGGGGCTTCTTCCGCCTCTAGATCGTTATACCTGTCCTCTGGGCAAGGGTTTCCTTGCCTCCCCAGGTGCAAGCGCCTAGGGTCAGTAATGTCCCTTCTCCGCTGGGGTGCAGGCTGGTCCTTCATTGGTGCCTGGGGTGGTCCCTTGGCGTCAGGATGAGGCTGAACAGCCGCTGGAGTGATCATATCCGGTGAGACTCCAGGTGGCCTCATCATAGTTTGGCTGAGCTGTGCAAATTTCTCCTGCATAGCTTGTTGCGTTGCAGCTAAAGACCTCAAGGCTGCAGCTACCTCCGCCATTTCGGACTGGGGGGCGCCTGACTGGAACTAGGCCCTCCATCCCCGGGCGGCGGAAGAGGCGGTGCTAAGTCTGGTGCCATATGTTAACACTATAGAGCTTAAGTAGCAGATGAGCTTAGTACCTCACAGGACCTCTTTAAATGGTGAAACAGCTCCGCGCTAGGGGGAGGCCTGGTTCACCACCAGAATCTCCGGTGAGGTTAAGTAGAAAAAGAGGAAGAGATAGCTTCTCTCTTCCCACAGACGGTGCCAAAATGATGATGCTGGAAACAACACCACCCTTCAAGGTGTTTGTGAGCTCAATTAAATGTTAACAATGGCAGCATAAGGGTACATACACATATAGTAGAAGGAGGTGAGGATAAGAGGATTCACACCTGAATATAAGTGGTTCAACCAATTAGGCCTACATCCACTGTGCAAGTGTATGATATGTATCACTGTATGAGGGCTCTAATAGCCATAGTTACAATCTCTCAAGCTTTCTCTCTCTACTTTGTGTTTAGACAGATTTTCAGCTAGGGTTTCTCATTTTGGATCCTTTTGCAAGGTAGAGGATGACCTCTATATATAGTACCTAGGGGGTGTAATGTACCCTCCCTGCATGCAATGAGCATGTGTGTGGTTACCTCACCAATATGGGAGTGCCATCTGTCACTGTCACATGTAGAGAATGATGATGCAATATTCTCCCCACGTGTGGGGAATAATCTTGTTATAACTGGCTTGTGTCCACGTGTCCTTATCTAAATGTCAGCATGTCCTCGGCTATCGCGTCTGGGGTATGACCTCGACCTTGATGAGGCCGAGGTTGGTGAGTCTTGATACATGTTCAATCCGAGGATTCCATGGAGGTCTCGGCCTAATTGTGGCCGAGACAATGGGCAAGGTCGGCCTGAGACGAGGTTGAACTGGTGGCTTGACGAGGTTGCTGGTGGCTTGATGCGAGCTCGGCCTACATCTGGCTGAGGTTTCCATTCCAAGGTATACGAGAATGCTGCCGATCCTTGTGACGTCCCTTGGAGAGGCTCATGGTAGTGTCGGCCTCGGCTGACCTTGATATGGTCGAGGGGCGATATCGCGTGTCCAAGAGATGCCCCACGTCGACCATAATACCGGTCGATTTAGGCCGAGGTTACACTTGGGGCATATCATATCTCTTCATTTATTTTAGTTTCCCTTCTCATTTCTTGTATATACTTATATACCCCATATTGAATTTTCTTGTCATTCATCAATGTATATCCCTTTTCATCGCATTTAGACATTTATCTCTTAATCACATGTACATACTTATTTTATTTTTGGATTAGTAGTTGTGAATTTCTTTTTTATCACACATAATACTTTATATAAAGATACCAATAAGACTCATGAATTTTCACACTACATTTCACAAACATTGACTTTTGATCCTAGATTTGTCTCTAATGAGGAATGTCTTGGTGATGTGTTTCCAATCTTGTAAGGTATGTCTACCTGAGAACTATCCCCCCCACCTTTCATTGGCCAAGTACCCTAGACATATATCAAATAGTGTCCCTGTATCATACCGCTTGACCAAACTCACGATGGGAGGTATATAGCTCGTTTATGTATGTCGAGTATATAGAATTCACTATCACACATATTGTCAACACAATGTATAAAGTGAGTTAATTAACCTACATTCAGTTATATAAAATGGATTTTCCACACATACCAATTAATGATTACACCGATACGCCAGAGGAATATTTTGGAAGTAATGCCAAGTGAGGGAAACTATACAACTGCCTACCTTACATAACCCTCGTATATATGTTTTCCCTAGGATACTCATATCTTGATTCTAGAAAGAAGTTTAAATTATATGTTCCATTACATAGCCCTTTTCCCCCAAACTCTGGTCATTTCGGGCATTTCACTTGTAACATTGGCAAGATATAATATAAGTTGAACCTAATAATAACAACTACACTGAGGAATTTGTTTCTCCCCTTCCTTTTTTATATTTTAAAAATACCAAAAATATGATAAAAGAAAAAAGAATTCCAAAGAAAAAATATAAATAACCTTTTTCTAAAAATAGATCACTTATCTCTCAGGACTAATCCCATTCACTCATGTTTAGCCTAGTTCCCTACTAATTAAAATATGAGATCTGACCACCTCAGAGTTTTACTTTAAGATCTTTATCCTCTCTATCTCCTTATTCAAAACAGAAATAAATTTCACACCGCATCTACCTTATGGAAAACCTGAATCAGGAAGACAACTTTTAACCAGATTTCATAACCATCTCAGCTCGGCGCAATACTAAGATAAAAAATTTGCAATTAAATGTTACTGAACTGTAAATGAGTAAAGTTCAGATGATAGCGGTTCACGATTGAGAAATCCTGTTGAATTAAAATGTCTCATTCCCTCCCATGTTGGGTCAAGGAATTCCTGAATCTATGTGTGTTCCTGAAGATTATCAGCCTACTGCATGACATCATGCTTAACCTATCGTAATGCATCCATGTGTTTGGCTTATCAATGGGCCTCCTCCCACTCATCTACCTATGAAAAATATTACTCAACCAGGGGTTAACTTGAATGTGCCCATCCCAAAGGATCCAAAAGAGAAAAAACTTAACAAAATGAAGCACAACTTGAAGATGATCTGTTGCAATCAATCAAATGGAACTCTATGGAAATTGTGTGGACTACACCCTATGTACCCTTATCCTAAAGCTCATCTACCTAAGAAATTCAAGATGCCAGATACTGAGAAGTTTAGAAGAAGATAACCTCATATTATGAAATTATGGAACTACATACCATGAGTTTGTTAGGAACTACCGAAGAGATTATGGCTCAAATGATCCAACAAACCACCCTTAAAGAATGTTCTATCCATTGGCTCTTATCCCTAGATAAATGTCATATCCAGGGCTGTAAAGGTGTTAATTTATAATTCATGGCTTAATATAAGTATAATATTGATTTGGAGTTAACTCAGCAAAACCTCGAATTGCTTAACCAAGAGCTTGGAGATTCTGTAAATAAAGTCATAGTCATTTGAGAGAGAAAGCCATAACCATGATTATCCTTCCATTAGAGGAAGAGCATGCTAGTATTGCGAAGAACAATTTCTTGTCCAATATCAATAACACCATGTGTAGTTAATACTATCCTCTCTTCGCAGCTCTTCAGGAAGTCGGGGTAAAAATCATAGAGAATTCTTCTAGCATGAATGTAATGGCAAAATCATAATAAATAAGTCAATTTACTCCAAAAAAGTTTGTGAAGCCAACCACTATTTTTAACAACATTTCCTCCAACCAATAACTTCATGGGAACCCAAAACCCATTCCAATCCATTCAGAAAATATTACATCAAGTTCCATGATCCTTTTTCCTATGTTTATCAACCACTCATCTCTAGTAAACTTATAAAGCCTTTGGACCCTCATCCACTACTAACCCACCTCCTGGGTAATTCAAACATAATTCTCACTATGAATTCAACCAAACTACTGGTCATACCATCGATCAATGTCACCGCCTTTAAATTGTCATACATGTGCTAATCGATAAAGGTTTTTTCTCCTCTCCTGCCATCCCAAAGACAAACACCACCCAAAATTCTTTACCTCCACACTAACTTGTATTGATGATGATTTAGAAATTGAACCCTGAATAAAGATAAAACCCATGAACAACCCCACTTCCCCTTACGAATCCTTAACTCCCCTATAAAATGCCCTGCTAACTTACTCTATCTAGAGACCGCTCATGATTCAAGCTCCATCCGATAACTCGAGCATGTATAAAAGTTTGCAGTAAGTCTAAAATGGAAAGCATGAATCTGTCATCCATTTTAGAACTGTTAAAATAATTTGGAATGTAGTTCCCATCTAACCTAACCCTTGGGGAGAAGATTGTGAAAAAAAAGGAAGCCTGTACATGGAAGTTCGCAAGTGTTCTCGTCAATCCCATGACTATTTTGTGTCTCTGGATGAGTTTAATTAAGACAACACAATCCAAATTATAACAAAAGAAAACCATAAGAATGCAATGATTTGTAAAGCCTCCTATCTTCTTATTGACGTGAGACTCAAAAGATATATACTCTTGTATAAGAAACACTTATCATCATCATGGGAAAACAAGTACCTTGAAGCTCTTGAGATTTTATAATACATAAATTTTTTAGGAAATAACAAGATTACTATCATTTGGTGGAACGATGACTTTGACCACTTAGACAAATCTGATAATGAATCCAATAGTGAAGCTACTAACATCCCACCTTAATTTCTGGGATGACATCCTTTTAAGAACTTTTGTATAAAATCAATAGGTGTCAAGTTCCCATAAGGTTAAAGAAATATGATTTATTTTCTACCCATCATCAATTAATCACATGACCCGCGCGGGATGATACCATAAGGACTCAGTTCCTTCTATAGCCAATGTGCCCATCAACAAAGGAAAATAAGTTGCTAAAGTGTTACCATGCTAGAAATGTTAGTAAAAGAAATGAAAATCCTACATCAATTGAAGAAAAAGCAGGTGAACAAGTCCTTATGGGACTTTTCATGTCCTTAGAACTTCACAAAGTTTCTTTATCAAGTTTCTCACACAAGGCTAGGTTCTTCTGTAAGGATAAAGTTATAAATTGAGTCAATTTGCATGTTTTGGACTGTTCTCTATTTGGAAAAAACCTTTGAGTCATAGTTTAGGACTTGAGTGTGTTTACCTTTTAATCCTATAATGTGTTTTATTGAAGATGGTAATGTCCAAGTTAGATCATCTACATCATCGTGCCAGGTTTCATGCCACATTTTGTCTGCAAAGTTCAAGTATCTCTGAGGTATGAATGCATATATTTTTTATCCTTGAATATTTATAATTAGGTGTTATTTTTAGAGTATTTTATAAAATATTATTTACGGGCTGTTTTGAAAAGGCTTAAAAAGGAAAAATATTATTGGTTATGAAGTCGTTTAAATTACTTTGTTGTGTTCATTCAAATGAGATGAGAATGTCATTAGAATGACTGTCAAGTGAATATCAAATGAGAAATTTTTCTACCTCAGAAAAATATCATTCAAAGCTTGTTCGGAGTATGTTTTAATGAGATTGGCATGTTTGTTCAAATGAGGTTCAGTTTCTGTTCAAACGAGATTGTTTTTTTATTCAAACTAACCTTTGTTTTCGTTAGTGCCTCAAAAAATGTGTTTTCTATATGAAGGGATCCTGGCATCAGTTTTAGTGAGACTTTTGGAAAAATCACTTTCCTATACACATCCAAAAGCCCCTAAACCCTAATTTTCACCCAACTAGTTTACGATCCAATGTAATACCCCACATTTTTTATGATTAAAAATTACGGGATTATTTATTACAGCGTGATTAATTAAATTCAAATGTGAAGAATTAAATTGTTAATTAATCCGGATCCAATAAAAATAAATATTAACTAGCGTGCTAAGGGTTAATACTTATTAGTTTAATATTACTGTGCGATATGTAATATGTAACTATGTACTTTGATAAATTGTCGAGAGATAGTGATACGACATTTTAGTGAATTAAGTCAGACGCGCGTGAGAGTCGTGTCAGGACTAAATTGGTGGAATAAATATATCAAATATTTTTAATAACTCGTATGATGATTTCGAGTGCACCGTTGAGTCCGGAAGGGTCGAAATAGTATACTCGGGTGTTTAGTTTGGGTCCTGGGGTAATTTTTGGCCTAACCGGCACCCAAAAAGGGCATGTTGGTAAATTGGATTTTTAGGCCTAATTAATGGACGAAAATTAGGACTTAATTTATCAGCCAAAACATTTGCATTAGGGTTAAAAAGCTGGAGAAAGTAAGAACGGCCATAGGAAGTGTGAGGGAAAGCTTTTGCCAAGAGTAGAGGGCTAAATCGACATCACCTTACACAACCACCACCATCACCGTGTAGATCCAAACGAGGGAAACACACCCATACCAACAACATCCAGAAATCAGACTACTCACTCAAGGTAAGTGTTTATAAGTTGTTGTATTTCGGTATTAATCTGATTTATGTTAGTGTAGGATTGTTAGGATTATGTCATAGGTGATAAAAATGGTGAAATTGATGAACTTGAATGTAGAAATAAGTTCTTTGATTTATTAGATGAAAACCCTTAATGTATGTAGACTGGAAATCACGTTTTAAGGAATTGATATGTAGAACAAATCTGGAATTAATGGCTTCTTGAACATGTATTGGAAGAACTAGGGTTTTGATAAATTTAAATTGGGGATTTCATGTTTTATGAAGAATTCATAATGAATTGATGATCAGAGGATGTTAGAATTCATATGTTATTGATGGGATCCGATGTATAACTGTTTATTTGGAGTTTGGGGTGTTGAAGGAGAAGATTTGAGGTTAAAAATGGTGGAAAACGTAGAAAATTATGGGTAGGGGAAGAACAGCGAATTTTCGCGCGAAGTCGCTCGAGCGAGATTGCCATCTCGCGCGAAGTCGTTCGAGCGACAGAGTAAAATTTTGATAATTTCTTTTAAGGCCAATTTTGAGTTTATTACTTCATAATTAGAAATATATTTTCTAATAAAAAAAACTTAAGTAAGGCAGAATTTCGGAAGAAGTATGAGAAGCTAAATACTTTAATGAGTTGGGTATGAAGAGAATGTACCATAGAGATTTCAAGAGGGAGAATAACCCCATAACTATTATGAAGGGTGACAATCCGGGGGTACAAATATGTATTGTAAGTGTACTAATGGGTGATAACCCGGGGATACAAGATTATTTAATTAAGTGTACTAAAGGGTGATAACCCGGGGGTACAAAATTGATTAAGTGCACTAATGGGATATAGCCCGGGGGTGCAGTATCATGTTATATATATATATATATATATATATGGGGCAGACGTGACTATATGTATATCTATATGAGAATTGTAAATCAATATAGTGTGTACAGTAATGACTATGGGCATGAAAATTTGTTAAGAAAATTCTAATTGAATACTTGACTTATTATGGAAATGGAAAATGTATTAATTAGCTTTTCGTCATAGGCTAATTGGTTAACGTATTGTATGGGCGATACGGGCATACTAATAGTGAGGGTAAATACTATTAGGATGGATTCAGACCAGTTATATTGGGAGGTATAGCTAAGGAGAAAATTTAGATACGTGTTAGGCATGCACATTAGAAGAGGGGCGAGAATATCAAGAGAGAGTTCGAACTAACATGTAATTAATACTTGCTTTACTGCAAATTTTAAATACTTGCTTAAACAAATATTTTTATACATCGGGCTCTGACCCGTTTCTTGCATCTTCTCTCTCTTGTTATATATATGTATTTTATAGGGTGCTCAGCCGCAGGGACATTAGACTTAGAGTTTCAGATTATGTGGTATGCTGTAGCTGTTATGGGAGTTGCAGGACCTTGTTTAGACGCTTTAATTATTTCATTCCTATTCATTATGACATTTTCTGTAGGGCATGTGTTGCCCCTTCCTTATACAGTTTCAGAGACTATGTTTACTCTATTTCTCGTTTACTTTCATTTGGATTGATGGGTACTATTGTTTTGGTTTAGTGTTTTGAACTGGGATGTTTTATCCAGTCTTATTTATTTCAGCATGCGATTCTGATTCAATATTTGTATTAATTAATTGTGCGCGGATGTTTTATATTAAATTACTTAGTTGGTATTTAAATGGTTTTTAATTAATAAGAAAAATGTTTTGACACTTAGCTTAATTATATTAGGTGATTAAATAAGTTATTGCGTTTTTTACAGTGATGCTAAGAATGAACCAACCGAACATTCTGTTTTAAATTTTATAAAGGACTGATCACCTGATATTTAATTGGGTGGGGTGTCACAGGTGGTTTCAGATCATCAGGTTCTAGTGTCCATTAGGATTTGTACGGCTTACTATGTCTTCAGCTTTGCGTCCTTTGATATAGAGCCCTATTTTTAGGACTGTTGTGATCTTATATTTTGCAGCTACGTCTTCAGCTATTTGAGATTTTGAAATAATTGTGGACTAATAATATTATTTCTCGTCTCAGATGCCTCCTCGACGTGCACCAAGAGACCGACACACCCAGCCAGAACAGTCGGCTATACAGGCTCAGGGGATAATGAACGCAACAGAAGTTGCCGCGATCGTTGCACAAGCGGTAAATGCAGCCTTAGTGGTGGTGCAGCAGGCCCCACCTCAGGTTCAGGCAGTAGCACCATCTCCAGTGCATCTATTTCCCACTGCATGGGAGAGAGTTAGAGAGTCCTTTCATAGGGCTTATCCCCCAGAGTTCTCGGGCAGTTCCGATGTGGTTACCACTAGTTAATGGAAAAAGGACATACAGCGGCATCTTTGCATGTATGAGTGCACAGAGGTTCAAAGGCAAGTTTTGGCTACCTTCAAGTTGAAAGGGGCATCCTTACAATGGTGGGAGTCCACTACTACTACCAAGGAGCAAGATGGGATGACTATCAACAATTTCTGAGTGCGGTTTGACCGCAAGTATTTTCCTTCCGTCGTCAAGACTGAGATGAGACGGAGACTTTTAGACCTCACCCAGGAAGGGAAGACCGTTGCAGAATATGAGGAAGAGTTTACACGATTGACAAACTTGGTACCGAAGGAGGTGTCTACTGAGGAGAAGCTCATTCAGATGTTCATGGATGGCTTGACTTGGAAGATACGACAGCATTTATTGGGTAACCTTTCCCTACACTCATATACCAACGTTCTGAATGCAGCCTTATTGCAATGTCAGGACAATCGCTTTCATGCTAAGGGAAGCAAGCGAGGGGGAGATCTCAACCAGTTGGGAAAGACAGGGGGAGGTAGTTCCAGTGGAGCACCAGTTGAGCAGAATCAGAGTCAGGGTTCCCAGCAGGGGGAGTCCGCTAAGAGGTTCCGTTCTAAAGGGTTCAGACATGGTCATGGGGGTTGAAGACAGGGCCAGCCATAAAATCAGCAACAGGGTCAACAACAGGGAGGACAACAGGGCTAGCAGGGCCAAGGTAGAGGTGGTAACGGCCAACCGGGCAGAGGCTACTAGGGGCAGAGAGGAGGAAACTTCATTGGGAAGTGCTATACTTATGGCAAGACTGTCCATAAGAAGCAGGAGTGCCCAGATAGGGACAGAGTTCCTAGACAGCAGGGTGCTCACTAGGAGCCCCAGAGACCTATTTTTCCCGCCGCCCTACCAGCGCCGGCTCCAGTTCCAACTTTACCCGTAGTTCCGATGAAGAAGGTACAGTTGCAGTATGGACGTGTCTATAACGTCCACCAGGTCGCACTTTCGCAGGCACCACCCACAGTGGAGGGTAAGTTTTCTATCCATGGCACTTTGGGTCGCATCTTATTTGACGCGGGGACATCACACTCTTTATAGCCACTAGCTTTGCCAAAGCCACTGGGTTGCTAAGCACGGCAGAGAGTACAACGACTTGTGTAGACTCACCACTGGGTAATGGGTCATTGATTTTCTTTATATGCCGAGGAGTAGGCATAGAAATTGGTAGTTTAAACTTACCGAATGATATGCTAGTGTTAGATATGTTCGAGTATGACGCCATTATTGGTATGGATTGGTTAGTCGAGTACAGGGACATGATTGATTACTTCAGTAGGAGTATTGTGTTCGCCATTCCGGGCCAGGAGATGTTCTTAGTGGCGATGCCTCGCTCAGAGGGAGGTTTGTCCACCCACTTATTTTATATAGAGGATGAGACCTCTGTAGTCGTGGTTCCACTCGATTCTATTCCGGTCGTCTGTGAGATTACTGATGTATTTCAGGATTCACCGGGGTTGCCTCCAAGTAGGGAGATAGAGTTTGTGATAGACTTAGAACCAAGCACTCGTCCGATAACACGTGCACCTTATCGTATGGCTCCAACAGAGATGAGGGAGCTACGGTATCAGATATAATAGTTATTGGGACAGGGCTTCATCCGTAGGAGTACATCGCCATGGGGTGCCCCAGTTTTGTTTGTAAAGAAAAGGGATGGGTCCCTACGGCTTTGTATTGATTATCATGATCTTAACAAAGTCATGATACGGAATAAGTATTCGTTGCCTCAGATCGATGACTTATTTGATCAGCTGAGAGGAGCGGCCCACTTCTCGAAGATAGATTTGAGATCTGGGTACCATCAGCTACGCATCAGGGAGCAGGACGTGGCCAAGACTGCTTTTCTGACGAGGTATGGAATGTACGAATTCAGGGTGATTCCATTTGGGCTGACCAATGCCCCAGCAGTATTCATGGACTTAATGAACAGAGTATTCAGAGAGTTCCTAGATCAGTTTGTCATTGTCTTCATAGATGACATCTTGATTTATTCCCCCACTGAAGAAGAACATGTCGAGCATTTGCTTATAGTTCTACAGACCTTACGAGAGCATGAGTTGTATGCCAAATACGAGAAGTGTGAGTTTTGGCAGCGGGAGGTACAGTTTTTGGGACACGTTGTATCAGAAAAAGGAGTATCTGTAGACCCTAGTAAAGTGTCAGCGGTGAGGGAGTGGGGACAGCCCACGACACCGATGGAGGTGCGGAGTTTTCTAGGATTAGCCAATTACTACATATGGTTTATTCGGGGATTCTCGAAGATTGCGGGTCCTATGACAAATTTAACTCGTAAGGGCGTACCATTTGTTTGGGACGATGCATGTCAGTTGGCATTTGATGAGCTGACGGACAAGTTAACTTCAGCACCCGTTCTAGCACTTTCCAGAGTGGGAGTGGAATACCTGGTTTATACCGACGCATCATTACAGGGGCTTGGGGCAGTACTCCAGCAAGAGGATAAGGCCATAGTTTTTGCTTCTCGAAAGCTTAAGCCTCATGAAAAGAATTACCCCACCCACGACTTAGAGCTGGCAGCAGTTGTGTTTGCGCTTTGAATTTGGAGGCATTACCTATTGGGGGAACAGTTTTGCTTATTTATGGACCACAAGTCACTATAGTACTTGTTCATACAGAAGGAGTTGAATATGCGCCAATGTCGGTGGCTTAAGTTTGTAAAAGATTATCAGTTCAAAATACACTACCACCCGGGAAAGGCTAATGTGGTTGCAGATGCATTGAGCCGGAGGTCGATTGATGAGATGGCCGAGGTGTGGAGAGAAAAATGGAAGGAATTGGGACATCAGGATGCTGTGGCCCGGTCATTCATGTTTGCGATGATAGTTACACCTCAGATCATTACACAAATAGTACAGGCACAGGCAGCGGATTCGTTCTCTCAAGATCGGATTAGGCAGCTTTTAAGTTAAGGGGTCGAGTCTTATTGAGTAAGTTTTGAGGGTGGTTTGCGCTTCAATGGGAGGCTCGTTGTACCATAAGGGGAAGACCTTAGATATGCAGTAATGACGGAGCCTCATGGGTCCCGATTTGCGATACATCCCGGTGGGGACAAAATGTACCAGGATATGAGGCGGCAGTATTGGTGGAGCGGGATGAAAAAGGATATCACAGAGTTCGTATCCAAGTGTACTACTTGTCATCTAGTGAAAGTAGACCATCAGAGACCACCAGGTTTACTTCAGCCATTGGAAATCCCTACCTGGAAATGGGAAGGCATTTCTATGGATTTTATCATCGGGTTGCCCACCTCGCAGAGGGGGAATGATTCTATATGGGTTATTATAGATCGGTTGATGAAGGTAGCCCATTTCTTGCCTGTTAGGATAGACTACACAGCGGGATAGTATGCTCAGCTATTTATTGTCGAGATAGTGAGACTGCATGGTGTACCTCTTAACATCGTGTCAGATAGAGACAAAACATTTGTATCTCATTTTTAGGAGAGCTTTCAGGAAGCTATGGGTACCAAGTTGCGATTAAGTACAACATATCACCCGCACACCGATGGGCAGACTGAACGCACTAATCAGATGCTCGAGGACATATTACGCATGTGTATCCTCGATTTCGAGGGAGGTTGGGAGCAGTATCTTCCACTGGTAGAGTTTGCTTATAACAACTCCTATTAGTTTACAATTGGCATGGCCCCGTTCGAAGCATTGTATGGCAGACCTTGTTGTTCCCCAGTTTGTTGGCTAGAGGTAGGAGAATACAAGCTACTCGGTCCAGAAGTAAGTCAAGATACGTCAAGCAGGATCGAGATGATTCAAAATTGCATACGGGTAGCCCAGGATAGACAGAAAATCTACGCCGATGCAAAAAGGTTATTTCGAGAGTTCGCAGTGGGGGACCAGGTTTTGTTGAGAGTATCTCCGATGAAGGGAGTAATGAGATTTGGGAAGAAAGGGAAGTTGGCTCCGAGATATGTGGGACCATTTCCTATTATAGAGAGGGTCGGGCCAGTGGCATACAGATTGGGGTTACCGGAGCACTTGCATCGTATCCATGATGTGTTCCACATTTCATCACTGAGGCGATACCTTCGAGATGAGTTGGCACACACTCACATTGCAATTGAGGAGATTGAACTACAGCCAGATAGTTCATATGAGGAGAGATCGGAAGCTATTCTAGATTATAGTGAGAGGAGGCTAAGGTCGAAGATAGTTCCACTTATTTGTGTACAGTGGCAGCATCACAATGTGGAGGAGTCTAGTTGGGAGCGTGAGGCGGATATGCGTGAGAAATATCCAAATTTATTCACACTAGGTATGCCTTATTATTTTTTGAATTTCGGGACGAAATTCCTTTATTAGGGGGGAAGTATGTAATACCCCACATTTTTGATGATTTAAAAATTATGGGATTATTTATTACAGCGGGATTAATTAAATTCAAATGTGAAGAATTAAATTGTTAATTAATTCGGATCCAATAAAAATAAATATTAACTAACGTGCTAAGGGTTAATACTTCTTAGTTTAATATTACTGTGCGATATGTAATATGTAACTATGTACTTTGATAAATTGTCGAGAGATAGTGATATGACTGTTTAGTGAATTAAGTCAGACACGCGTGTGAGTCGTGTCGGGACTAAATTGGTGGAATAAATATATCAATTATTTTTAGTAACTCGTGTGATGATTTCGAGTGTACCGTTGAGTCCGGAAGGGTCGAAATAGTTGAAATAGTATACTCGGGTGTTTAGTTTGGGTCCCGGGGAAATTTTAGGCCTAACCGGCACCCAAAAAGGGCATGTTGGTAAATTGGATTTTTAGGCCTAATTAATGGACGAAAATTAGGACTTAATTTGTGAGCCAAAACATTTGCATTAGGGTTAAAAAGATGGATAAAGTAAGAACGGCCTTAGGAAGTGTGAGGGAAAGCTTTTGCCAAGAGTAGAGGGCTAAATCGACATCATCTTGCACAACCACCACCATCACTGTGTAGATCTGAACGAGGGGAACACACCCATACCAACAACATCCAGAAATCAGACTACTCACTCAAGGCAAGTGTTTATAACTTGTTGTATTTCGGTATTAATCTGATTTATGTTAGTGTAGGATTGCTAGGATTATGTTGTAAGTGATAAAAATGGTGAAATTGATGAACTTAAATGTAGAAATAAGTTCTGTTATTTATTAGATGAAAACCCTTAATGTATGTAGACTGGAAATCACGTTTTAAGGAATTGATATGTAGAACAAATCTATAATTAATGGCTTCTTGAACACGTATTGGAAGAACTAGGGTTTTGATAAATTTAAATTGGGGATTTCATGTTTTATGAACAATTAACAATGAATTGATGATCTGAGGATGTTAGAATTCATATGTTATTAATGGGATCCGATGTATAACTGTTTATTTGGAGTTTGGGGTGTTGAAGGAGAAGATTTGAGGTTAAAAATGGTGGAAAACGTAGAAAATTCTGGGCAGGGGACGAACGGCGAATTCTCGCGCGAAGTCGTTCGAGCGAGATTGCCATCTCGCGCGAAGTCGTTCGAGCGACAGAGTAAAATTTTGATAATTTCTTTTAAGGCCAATTTTGAGTTTATTACTTCAGAATTAGAAATATATTTTCTAATAAAAAAAACTTAAGTAAGGCAGAATTTCGGAAGAAGTATGAGAAGCTAAATACTTTAATGAATTGGGTATGAAGAGAATGTACCATAGAGATTTCGAGAGGGAGAATAACCCCATAACTATTATGAAAGGTTGAAATCTAAAAATGCGTAAGAGAAGCATATGTAAGTAAGGGAAATACCTATTTATCATAATAGGATGTGTGTGTGCCTATTATGTATTATTATTATTAAAAGCACTAATGGGTGATAACCCAGAGTGTGAGGACCTTATGATTATAAGTGTACTAATGGGTGACAATCCGGGGGTACAAATATGTATTGTAAGTGTACTAATGGATGATAACCTGGGGGTACAAGATTATTTAATTAAGTGTACTAAAGGGTGATAACCCGGGGGTACAGAATTGATTAAGTGCACTAATGGGATATAGCCTGGGGGTGCAGTATCATGTTATATATATATATATATATATATATATATATATATGGGGCAGACGAGACTATATGTATATCTATATGAGAATTGTAAATCAATATAGTGTATATAGTAATGACTATGGGCATGAAAATTTGTTAAGAAAATTCTAATTGAATACTTGACTTATTATGGAAATGGAAAATGTATTAATTAGCTTTTCGTCATAGGCTAATTGGTTAACGTATTGTATGGGTGATACAGGCATATTAATAGTGAGGGTAAATACTATTAGGATGGATTCAGAGTAGTTATATTGGGAGGTATAGCTAAGGAGAAAATTTAGATGCGTGTTAGGCGTGCACATTAGAAGAGGGGTGAGAATCTCAAGAGAGAATTCGAACTAACATGTAATTAATACTTGCTTTGCTGCAAATTTTAAATACTTGCTTAAACAAATATTTGTACACACCGGGCTCTGACCCGTTTCTTGCATCTTCTCTCTCTTGCTATATATATGTATTATATCAGGTGCACAGCCGCAGGGACATCAGGCTTAGAGTTTCAGATTTTGTGGTATGCTGTAGCTGTTATAGGAGTTGCAGGACCTTGTTTAGACGCTTCGATTATTTCATTCCTATTCATTATGATATTTTCTGTAGGGCATGTGTAGCCCCTTCCTTAGACAGGTTCAGAGACTATGTTTACTCTATTTATCGTTTACTTTCATTTGGATTGATGGGTACTATTATTTTGGTTTAGTGTTTTGAACTGGGATGTTTTATCCAATCTTATTTATTTCAGCATGCGGTTCTGATTCAGTATTTGTATTAATTAATTGTGCGTGGATGTTTTATATTAAATTACTTGGTTGGTAATTAAATGGTTTTTAATTAATAAGAAAAATGTTTTGACACTTAGCTTAATTATATTAGGTGATTAAATAAGCTATTGCGTTTTCTACAGTGATGCTAAGAATGAACCAACCGAACATTCTGTTTTAAATTTTATAAAGGACTGATCACCCGATATTTAATTGGGCGGGGTTTCACATCCAAGTTTTAATATATATATGCTTTGAGATATTTGTTTGGGTTCCTTGCTTTAATACTATTCACATCTAAGTATTTGTTTCATGCGGTAGAATCCAAATTTTTTGTTGTTTACACACGGTGATCTCCATGTTATGGTATTGTAGTGAAGAAGCGGTAGACTATGTGTTCAGATCCATAGACGATTGTTGAGTATTTTTGAAGAATACCGATAAGAGCGTGGACTTATACATTGTGGAATATTCATGGGTGGACACTTGCATTTCACTGTGATGAAGGTTGAGGAACAAAAAATGTCAAGGATTATGAGGGTGTCAAGGCCGTTTTGTAAGTCTACTGTTGTGTCCTTTTTAATTCCACACATAGTGAAATTTGCATGGCTTGGACGTTTGGGGATTTTCTTGTTGTGGATTTTCCTCGTACATCGGATTGATTTGTATTGATTTATGTTATATTTCTATATGCACCTAAATATATGCTTTGGGTTAAGATACAATTGGCTAATCGTTTTAGCACAAATTTTGTTTAATCGGTGTTTAGTTTAATTGGGTTAATTTATTTAATTGAACTTAAATTTGAAAAAAAAGGTTTTCTTGTTTTTTACTTCGTCCATATTTGAATCCCTAGAGTAGGACTTTCAAGTGGTATCAGAGAGGGTGTCTATAATGGTGAGATGGCCTAACTTAGGTGGATATATTCTAGGTGTCTATAATGGTTTAAATATTCAAATTTATTTTGTTATATATTATCTTGGCATTTGAATGTATGTTTAAATGTGCAAGCTTGCAATGATGCAGAAACGTTTACACAAGGCAAATCTACACAACGTGAGTCTGACAAGTGTCTAAACTTTTTCCTTTTGGGGTTGAAGATTAAATTTTTTAGAGATCCTTATAGCCCATAGATTTTTATTTTGTGTTTGTCCTAGAATAGCCAAAGGGGGAGATTTGTAAGGATATGTTTCTGAATCGAGGCAATTTATTTGTTTTGGTTTTTTCCTTGTTTATACAAAACTCTAAGTTACTGGTTAGGGCTTGAGTGTGTTTACTTTTAAGCCTATGATGTGTTTAATTGAAGACGATAGCGACCATGTAGAAAATCTACATAATTATGTCGTGTTTCATGTCACGTTTTGTCTTCGACGATCATGAATCTTTTATGTATTAATGCGTATATTTCTTATCTTTGTATATTTCTAATTGGATGTTTTTTTATAGTATTTATAAAATATTATTTTAGGTCTGTTTTGAAGAGGTTTTAAAAGAGAAAATATTTCTTACTTTAAGTCATTCGAATGACTTTATTGTGTCATTCAAACGAGATGTGAATGTAGTTAGAACGACCTTCAAACGAACATCAATCGAGAAATTTATATATTTTAGAAAATTTGGTTCGAAGCTCGTTCGAATTATATTCGAATGAGATTGGCATGTTCGTTCGAACGAGGTATATTTTTTATTCGAATGAGATTGCATTTCCGTTCAAATGAACCTCTATTTTCATTCAAATGAGTTCGCAAAAAATGTGACGCCTTTAGAACATGTTTAATTTATAAAGGGGTCCTAGCATCGCTTTTTAGTGAGAGTTTTGGAAAAAAAATGAGTTTCCTATACATATCCAAAAGCCTCCAAACCTAATTTTTCACCCAACAAGTTTGAGATAGAAGTTTATATGCATTGATATTTTTGTTTAGGCACCTTAGTTTAATACTCTTCACATCAGATAATTTATTTCGGGCAGTGAAATCTATTCTTGTTGTTGTTTACACACGATGGACGCCATGTTTTGGTGTTGCGATGAAAAAGCGGTGGACTCTGTGTTCAGATCTGTAGATGGTTGTTAAGCCTGTTCAGTGGATACTAAGGTGTGTGTGGACTCACACGTTGTGGTAGCTTCACGTTTAGTCTCTTGTGTGTCAATGTGTTTATGGTTGAGGAATAAAGAAAGTTAAGTCTTGTGAGGGTGTTAAGGTTATTGTGTAAGTCTACTGTCGTATCCTTTGTGAAATTTACATGCATGGGTCGTTCGATGTTTTTCCTATTATGGCTTTTCTTGTTCATCGACTTATTGTGGATTTATTTATTTTATCTTAATATACTAACCTAGATGCATAATTTAGGTTAAGATAAAATTGGTTAATAACTTTAACACAAGTTTTGTTTAATTGGTGCTAAGTTTAATTAGGTTAATTTGTTTAATTGAACTTAAATTTAAAAATTCTAAAAATAGTGGTTTGCTGGTTTTCATCTCTGTCCATATTAGAATACCTACAATAGGACTTTCAAGTGGTATCAAATAGGGTGTCTATAATTTGTTTAGTCATGAATTCGAGAAGTTTTTATATGGACGTTCGGTCACTTTCCAGACCACCAATTTTTGATGGTTCTAATTACACGTACATAAAAGCACGTATGGAATCAACATTTAAGGCTATAGATAAGAGGGTTTGGTTAGCTATTATTAAGGGGTGGTCCCCACCCACGACTTTAGTAGATGAACTTAGTTTCCCTAAAATCGTAGAAATATGGAGTGAGGATGATTACGAATTGACTAATTATAATTCATGTGGTTTCAATGCCTTATTTTGTTACGTAATACCGAACGTGTTCTATCATATTATGACGTTTGAGACATCCATAGAAGCTTAGGGTATATTCCAACTAACCCATGAGGTAACTAGTGATGTTATGGATTCTAACTTCCAAAAAATCACCACTTAGTTTTAAGGGATTAGGATGGAAAAAGGTAAATCCTTTGATTAGTTCAATGTTAGACTGTCTGATATTGTGAACTCGTCGTTTAACTTGGGAAAGAGAATACCCAAAACCCGAATAGTCATGAAAATATTATGTGACCACAAATGTGTATCAAGTGTGCATGCTGATATAGGCTCAAGTACAAACCTATCGCGTAGTAATATACTCGGTAAGTCAGGATCGTCTCCACAGGGAACTAGGACGAAAAATCGTAATGTGACGGAATAGCTGACTAACCCTAAAATTGACTCTCGAAAGGAATGGAAAAGGTGAATAAGATGAATAGGAACTCTACTAACTAAATGTGAATGAAAATTTAACTACTAACTAACTAAATGCAACGGATCAAATCTACTAAATGAATTAACTATGAATAAGGAAAGATAGGTCGGGTTACAATCCCCCAAAACCTAGTACATTTACCGCATAGAATGCTAGATTTTGAATTAGAAATTTAATTAAACCTAGTCTTTAGTAATCCTAAGCATTACATATATGAGGATGCAAGTCCGTACCATACGTCATGGAAGGTAAAAATAAAGCGGTGTTGAATAGCTAAATGCGCATCCCATCTTTAAACACCCAGGTTACCTGGGGCAAATGAGATTAAAAGGTCTACGATGGTTGTGTGTACTACACGAAAAGATTCACTTAAAATTCAATTCAAACCCTATTTTCTACATTGGTAAACTACCTCGGGTTGGGTTCATGCACCCCAACCCTTAAAAACTTAGCCATACATGATGAAAGTAAATGAAAACAAAAGTTTTAAAGTGCAGGAATTCATGACTATTTTGGAAATTTTGAAAAGAAAAAAATTTGAATTAAGAATTGAAAACTAAGAACTACGAATTAAGCTAACTAACAAAGAAATTGAAAGAAAAAATTAAATGTTACTTGCAATATAGAAATTTGGAAAATAAACTTTGACTCTTGAATTAATTGCAAAACTTCAAACTAGGGTTCTTCTCTAAAAGAGCCCTTTAAAACTAATAATATTCGAACCCCCTAATGCTTGAAAACAATCTAAAATAAATACACTTCAAATTTTATAAGAGTTTGAAGCAAGTAAAACTCTAACTGATAAACGAAAAATCTGGGAAAATATCAACCAAACAGGTCCAGTGGATCTTCTTCGGTTCAGTCCGGTGTTTTATTTTTTTCAGGGATCTTCAAGGAATCAGTCCGGTGTTCTATTTTGTTCAGGGATCTTCAAGGAATCATACCATTTAATTTTCTTCTGAAATCGAATCGATCCGGTTCTCATTTTATTCAGGAACTTTCAAGACATTGGATCGGTTCAACTTCTGCTGCACCCGAATAAGTCCGGGAGACAATTTCATTTAGAGTCTTTATTTTTTTAGATCGGTTCATTTTTGCCTATAACTGATCTGGTCCAGTGGTGAAATTTGTTCAGTGACTTGCTTTGTTTAGGGCCGATTCATTTTTGTTTATAATTAGTCCGATGGTGAAATTTATTCAGGGACTTGATTTCTTTCGGATAGGTTCGCTTCTTGTCTTGACCAGTTCAGTTCGGATTTGGAATTCATTTTCCTTCTTTTCTTTTCTTTTGATTTTCTCTCATCATTGAATCGCTGTGACTTCTGATCCAGGGCTCGGTTTGGAATTTCGTTTCTTCCTAGACGCTTGTAGACGTGAGTTCTTCATTTTTCATGTTGGTCCCTCATTCAAAATCTAGATGTAAAATTACTATTTTTTCCTCTTACTTTCCTTCCTTTGTTGATTTCTCGGGTTTGGATTCCTCTTCTCATCACTTGCAGTAAATACCTGTAAAAGGCATGAAAAATGCACAAAACTCGGGGCACTATATGGGAATCGTCTATATCATATAAATGAGATAAATCAATATGAATTACATTATTCGATGTGCTAAAAGCTACCAAATTCGGAATAATTTATGCCTTATCAGACCCCCTAACTTAGAACTTTGTGCGTCCTGGGCAATGTAAAAGAACTTCACTAAGGTTCAACTCTTGAAAATCATTTTATTAAGATAAAATTCCACTTTCGTGGGCAAGCGATTGCATTTAGCATATGTGACAAGCCTTTAAACCCCTACGTTTCCCTAGTACGACGAGTTGTGTCTCGTGAGGGTTTGCAGTGAATATACCCACAAAATTTGATTTTTGACTCAAACAAAATTTAAAATACCTAAAAATTGTATAATTAAAACTTTCCTGAAACTAATCACCATAAATTTGTATTTCAAATATCAATTTATCGTGTGTGTGTGTGTGTGCAGCCAAAAAATTAACTGCAAATTTTCACCAATTGATCATTACGTTACTTTTGAAAATTCGCTTTGATTTCAAAATCTCACGGATGCTCTCAAAAATGAATCACTCGGAATGTGGCTATTTCGCTTGGTATGCGTGATTTATAAGAGTAAGTATAATGAAATGTAAAATTCACGCACATAGATTAGAAAGGAGAAAAATTTTATGGTGAAAAGATTGCATCATCGGAACACGATTATTGGAAAATGGGAAACATCACCTCTTATCCACGCCAATTAATCTTTTTTTTAGCTTTTCGTGTCTTATCTCTCCACGCGGTAATTAAATTCGAAATTTGGGCTCGGTTAGAACTTTTTCGGGTTATAAAGTATATTGGTTAACATTGAGAATGGTTAGGAAATTCGGAATTGGAAAATGTTCTTATGATGTCCATTAGTGATTTTTCGAACTTTTGCTCATTTTTCTCTTATTTTTCTATTTTTTTCTATTCTTCACATTTTTCATTTCTTGCTATTTTTGTTGAGCATCACTCTATTTTTCTTGCCCCTTTTTATTGCACCATTTGGACTTTTCAATCTTTCACAATTCCGGGATAAATGATTTTTCGGGTTATCAAATGAAAAGGAAAAATGTTTTTTTAGGTTCAAATTGGGTTGTAAAGGGAATTTTTTACAACTTTTTATGGCTAATATTTTTGGGTAAAAAACGAGGGCCTACTTCAATATCCTAATTACTAATTACTTTAGATTAATTTAATTTAGAGATATTTTAGCGTGTTTTTCAAGTTAACATTTCACACATTTCCCCTAATCGATCAAAACAACAGTATTGAGATCTTTAATGATTTACTAAACCCTGAAAATAACTTTGAGTTAACCATTAACTCGGATTGATTTAAAAACTCATAAAAATCGATAGGCTCGAAATCTAACCGGGTTAGTTATTCTCCACACTTATTCGTAAAGTCGTCAATTTTCTTTCAATTTCCATATTTGGACATTTTTTCTTTGTGTAATTAAAATATACAAATTTGAGACTTTGAACAAAATTGCAGTGATATTTTTGAAAATTTTAAATTCCAATTATTATTTATTTTGAAGAAAAATATTTTTGACTTTTTCAGAACTTTTCAATTTTTTTTTAAAATTTTTGAAATTTTCCATTTTTTGGGTTTTGGGGCATTGTAAAATTTTGTGAAGTTTTAGATAGAAAGATGCAATTGTCACCCCCCTAACTTAGACTTTTGCATTGTCCTCAATCAAAAGGACTAAAAGCTAAAGAAGAAAAAATAATAAGTGCGACAAATAAAACAAGTAAATATTTAAAATGCAAAAAGACACCATATAACACCAATACATGAATCAAAATTACAACAAAAATCACCCCATACGCGTCGGGGGTGCGACGACCTCTCATCTCTCTCCTCAAACTCACCCAACCCCTTGTACGGGGTTTGTTGATCTCCTAGTCTCCCATGCCTTCCTGTCATAAGTAAATAGTCAGAACAAGTTATGCCCTGTCCCATAGATAAGGGAGAGACCCTGACTCTCGGGATGACTCGTTGGGAAGGGATCCTTGTGGTTTCTAATTGAATCTTTGCCTACGTGCACCTACTTAGAGGAGACATCTTAATTTCTTTTCATTTCAGGAGTGCAAGAGTCGGGCTCTAAATCGGACAAGACTTGAGCATTTTCCTCTGAAGAGTGCGCTTTTGTTCAAACAAAGAAATTATTTAATTAAACTTAGTTTTTCAATTAAATTCTAAAACATTCATCTAGGTGTGATTGAAGACAATATGATCATGCAAGAACATTCAATCACAAAAACACACAAATGCGAAAAAATCCCCCAAAGGGGAAAAACCGTTTATTTTCACTATAATTTGTAAAAAACGGTTTATAGGGATTACAATGAAAATAAGAGTGAGATGCGAAATACCCGTAGGTGTCGGTTCCGATGTCGTCGACTGGAATCTCCCGCAAGAACTCCAGATGGGCAGCAATGGAAAAGAGGCGTCTTCTCCACAAGTTACTCCAGATGAGTAAAAACGATCATCTTAAAGGTTTAAAGATTCACATATATATATGGGAGTGGTTATGTGAATAAAGAAGGCATGAAACCTTAAAACATAAGGTATTTTTTCCGGGCTATAAAATGCAGAAATCGTGTGCAAAAAAGACTTAGAAAACGTGTAGAATGAACCCAGATATTTATACAAAAATCGAGGCGGCGACATCGCTCGAACGAGATCACGCGACATCCTGATGTTGCTTGAACGATCGAAAGATGTCATTTGAACGAGTTCGCGCAACATGACATGTCACTCGAATGACAGAGCGATGTCGTTTGAACGAGCTCATCGATCGAGGCAAGTTCGCTTCTACACTTGGAAAAATTTCTGCTTTTTCATAAAAAATAAATCAGACTTCGAAAAATATTTTCTAAAAAATTCCCAAATATTTATGGAAATATAAACAACTCCAATGAATCGTTTTACCAATAATGGGAAGTGGAGTAGTGGGAAAAGTTGAGCAATATGTCACATGAAGCATGGTGCACGTCTGAAGATGGTGGATGCATTAATTCGGATCAAGGCCATCGTGGATTATCGTGTTGACGTGCCAAATGTAACGGTATCAGACATACATACTGTGATGTATGACAAATAGATAATTCCTAGATTCTACCGCGGATATTTATAAAATTATGTCCTTACAAATCTCCCCCTATGTCTATGCCGGTACATACATAAAAAATCCGAATTATGCTATCTCCATTAAACAAATGACATATAAGATAATGTCCTCATTAAACCCTCAAACTGAGAATACTAAATGACATGTCGTCAATTAAATTTCAACATTTTCAGCTTCAACTTTTCAGAAACTCTCAAGGCTTTTCTCATCAGGGTGTGCAATCCAATAATTTTCAATTTTGTACCTACACATATGAGATAAAGAAGATACCCGTAACACGCAACAGTTTGAAATATAATGATATGCACAAATCAAAGATGAATTAAGCTTAATTAAATAATTGAAAAATCAACCAAACAATTCTCCCCCTTTTTATGATGTCCCCAAATAGACAAATATGAGAAGCACAAATAAATGCGAATGGAGAATGCCACAAGGTAAAAAAACTTTCTATTTTTAATTTTTCAAAAATTTTCACACAAAATAGACAACAAAGAATCACACCATGAAAGAACACAAAAACAACCAACTCGGTGATTGCGGAAATGTAGGGGTGTGATAAAATTCGATAGCAAAATCAATGCATACAAACATGACATATGTGCACAATGAATATCGAATACTCCTAACTAATGAACTCAACATCCTCCTTAGGTGTAAAAAGATGGAAATATGAGACATTTACTCAATCAAATCACCAAATCAATGCTCAAAGTGATTTCCACACCAACAATGTCCAAAATGATTTAATGCTTTTCCAAGACTATCAAGGAAGTGCAAACCCGTTTCAAATTCTCCAACCAAACTCCCTCAGATTTATATTTTGAATATAGGTGATCTAAATTCTAAAAAATTGGAGAATTGATGGTGAAACCTAATGGCCCATATTCAGCATGCAGTGCTTTTTGTTGCCTTTAAATTTTTTCGGGCTCTTTTAACCTCTTTGGACCCCGGATAATAAAATTCCCCAATTTTTAGGTCCATTTAAATGCTGGCTTAATCGCAAAGGATAGATAATTACCTTTCGTAGCCCTTCACCATTTTAAATACCACACAATCTCACCAAACAATTTTTTTTACATGCATTCCAATCTTGTCAGATTTTATCGCATATGGTTCATTGTATAAACAAAATTGAGAAGGAACTCTCAAGACAATATGTGATAGACAAGTACAATAATCAAATAAAGTCGTGCATATGTGCAATAAATGATATAAGGAGACAAACATGTAGAAAGATAGCACTAATCACATCATAAATACTCTAAACAATGTAAAGAACATGGATGCAATGATGTAGCATCTCAAGTCACTATCAAACAGTCACGTGAAAAATGGAAATGAAAGTTGTGACTCGGCTATCTTAAATGCTCATCCATAAAAAGGTGCAAACAAAATACAAAAATCCTTTTGTGCTTTTCTAAGATTTTTTATAAAAAGAAAATCTTTTTGGATTTTTCAAAAAAATAAAAAGCAAAAATAAAAGTACAAATGATACAGACTAGCAATAGGAATCATATGATATGATCATGAAATGTCATCCTATCTTAGACACGGACCATCCTATCAGTGAACTGTGTAAATCCCTAAAGACTTCCAAAGAATCTCGAATCTAAGGGCATCTAAAGGTTTTGTGAAAATATAGGCTAACTGAAGGTCGGTGTGTACGAATTTCAGGGATACGACTTTCTCCTGAACTAACTGTCGTATAAAGTGCTCGCGTATCCTGATGTGCTTTGTGCACGAATGTTGGACCGAATTATGAGATATGTGTATCACTCTTGTGTTATCATAGGATACAGTCATGGTGTCTGGTGAAATCCCATAATCCTCTAACATTTTCTTCATCTACAACACTTGCGTGCAACAACTCTCGGTGGCTATGTACTCAGCCTCCGCAGTGGACAAAGAGATGGAGTTTTTCTTCTTGCTCATCCAGGAGATAAGAGAAGAACCAAAGTAGAAACACCCACGAGAAGTGATCCTACAACCATCTACATCCTCAAACCAATCATCATTCAAATAGGCTGATAAACGGTCATCGGTATCAAAGGAATACCAAATATCGTAGGAGAGAGTCCCACTCACGTATTTGAGAATACGTTTTAGAGCGAGTAAGTGTAAATCTTTCGGGGATGCAAGATATCGCTCAGAGACTCCAACACTAAATGCTATGTCGGGATGATTGGAAGTTAAGTAGAGAAGACTAACTATCATACTTTGATACAAGGTTCGCTCTACGTCCTTTCCTGAAGTGTCCTTACTAATCTTGGTAGAAGTACTCATATGTGTATGCGCATGCTTAGCGGAGTTTAAACCAAATTTCTTCACTAGGTCTTTAGCATACTTGGATTGGTAGATGAACATCCCATCCTCTAGCTGACGAACTTGGAGACCAAGGAAGAAAGTAAGCTCACTTCCCATGCTCATCTCAAACTCACTTTTCATCTCCTCCTCAAAGTGGTGAGCATGCTGGGAGCACGTGGCTCCAAAGACTATGTCATCCACATAGACCTGGGTAACCAAATAGCACCGTCATCTCTCTTGGCGAACAATATCATATCAACTCCCCCTCTCTTGAAGCCACGGGCTAAGAGATGGGTAGTAAGCCTCTTATACCAAGCACGGGGTGCTTGCTTCAAACCATACAAGGCTTTCCTCAGATAGTAGACATGCTCCAGGTGCTTAGGGTCTTCAAACCCTTTTGATTCTTCCACGTAAACCTCCTCCTGTAGAATGACATTTAAAAAAGTCACTATTCACATCTATCGGATATAACTTAAAGCGCAGATGACATTCGATGGCGAGTATTAAGCAGACGGACTCAAACCTCGTAACAGGAGCAAATGTCTCCCCAAAGTCTACACCCTCTATCTGTGTGTAGCCTTGCGTGACCAACCTCGCCTTAATTCTGATTGTGGTACCATTTTTATCCATTTTATTCTTGAAAATCCACTTGGTACCTATCACATTAGTCTCACTAGGTCGAGGGACAAGTTCCTAGACATTTTTCTTTTTAAATTTAAGCAACTCATCCTATATAGAAGATATCTAATGTTTATCCTTGAGTGCTTCTTTGTGATTCTTAGGCTCGACTTTAGATGTGTAGCAGATATGGCTAACAACATTCTCTAGCTGAGCACGAGTCTTGACCCCTAAATTGGGATCGCCAATAATGGCGAAGGGATCATAACTCTTATGAACCCAAGAAGGTGTGTCCCCTACAACAGGAGTAGGGTCCAACCTGGATGTGGGAGACACAGTGGGATCATAAAAAAAGAGTTTGTCATCCTCACACAAATGGGTGGAGTCAACAGATGTCGATGGTACATCATCTTGCACAACAACGTTTATTGACTCCATCACCTTAGAGTTGTTCAGGTTAAAAGCCCGGTAGTCTCTACTATTTGATGAATATCCTAGCAATATTCCCTCATCGATTAGGGATTCAAACTTTCCTAATTTCTCTCTATCCCATAGGATATATCATTTACTCCCCAAAACACGAAAATATGTAAGATTGGGCTTCATTCCAGTCCATAACTCATATGGCATTTTAACTGTGTGTGTGGGCGAAGGTAAACCCTATTTACCATATGGCATGCAGTAGACACTGCCTCTGCCTAATAATCGTCATATTCTTTCTCTCAATAATCCCATTTTGTTTAGGAGTCTTCACAATAGAAAAATCATGTTTGATTCCTAGGCTATCACAGTAAAGATATACTTTTTGATTCGTAAATTCAATGCCATTGTCACTACGCATTCTATTAATAGTGACTCTGTGTTGGTTTTACAGGATAGAACACTTGGTCGTTAAAAACTCTACAGTGTCAGATTTCTCTCTAAAAAAATCTATAATCGAATATCTGGAGAAATCATCTACTGTCACTAGGATATACCTCTTACCATCTAGAGTCTTTGTACGAGTAGGACCCATGAGATCCATGTGTATCAACTCAAGTACTCGTGAAGTGGTAATGGAATTCTACTTCCTGTGGGGGCCACGAATTTGCTTTCCCAACTGTCAGGGTCCTCAAACCGTGGAAGTTGACTTTCTAAGTGTTGGTAAGCCACGTACTAGGTCCTTTTTAGCTAATCACGTCAAATCTCTAAAGTTCATGTGACCTAGACATTGGTGCCACAGATCCATAGGAGTGATCATGGCGCTGTTGCAAACAAGTGAGGAATTCGGCACAGTCCCATTGCAATTATCCTCTGTCCTCAAACCTTGCACTAAAAGTTTACCGGCTTGATTATAGACATGATACGCGTCCTGGTCAAACTTTAAGTCAAAGTTAGCGTCGCACAGCTAGCTAATGCTGAGAAGGTTTGCTTTCTAACCTTTCACGTACAAAACATTCTCAAGCTTAGGAAATCCTGGTAACTCTATTGTACCTCGTCCTATGATGCTAGACTTTCTCCCGTCTCTAAAGTGACTCTACTTTCCTTATAATCCTCTAGGTAGGTAAAAAATGAGAGATCACCGATCATATGTCTGGAGCACCCACTATCGAAATACCACTATGAGGTATTATGTGCTTTGAAAGAGACATGTACAATGAGGGAATTTTTGTCTTTCTTAGGTACCCAAGAAGTGGTAACCTTTTGTTTACCCTTGTTGTTATTGGTTTTAGCCAGGATGCGGGAAGCATTCACTGACGTCAAAGACATCCGTCGGAATTCTTCCAACAAACTCTGTGATGTGGCGGCTAAAAACTCAACACTCTCTCTCAGACTGGTAAAATCATATGTATGATGTGGTGGAGCAGTAGTATTCCATGTCCAACCCAAATTATAGCAAAACTACCTGAGGTGGCCTTTTCTTTTGCAGTACGTACAAAAGAACACAGTCTTAGGCGGACCTTGGTTTTCTTTTCTTGGTTGAACTCTCCTTAGTGGATTTTGATGATGGCCATATGGAGTTGTAGTAAACTCAGGAACTGGTCCAGGTGCTATTTGGGACATGGAGGCACCATCAAAACCTATTTTGTGCCTATCACCAAAACCTAAATCGAGATCCAGGGGCATTTTTCCCATCTTTCCAGATTTGTCCTCGATTTGAACCTTGACTTCCCGTGCTCTCTCAAGATCATGAGTAAGCTGGGCTACAAGGTCTACAAGTTTCTTCTTAGTCTCCATGGAGGAATGAAGCTCACTCGTAAGACTAGCCACTTGATTAGTCAAGTCCCCTTTGTCTTTCTTAAAACAGTTCTCTCTTTCTCCAAACAATCTTTCTCTTTCTCTAAATTGACTTTCTTTCTCGACATAGGCAGACTCTCTCTCTCTCAAGGTAGTGCATGTAGAGGACTCTTTCCCTCTCACTTATTCTAAATCTTCATCTAAAGCGGTGATCCTAAGAACTAACGATTTTTTACGCATTTTGGTTTTAAATGACTCATTATATAACTCAGCGTAGGCGCGTTGAAGATTACTCTCGCTCTCACTTGCATCATCCTCCCCCTCACTCACTTTGTTCTCACTATCGAGGTGTCCCTGTGAAGAAGCATCCTCATCATCGTGAGGAGCACTAGAAGTACTCACATGACTAGCCATGAATGGGGTGAAGTTACACTCATGTGATGACTCATCTCCAGAGTCCACCAACTCGACCCCACTGTCGTCACTAAGGGTTGGATTAAGGATAACTTTTTCCTTTTCTTTGGAAAGTCTGTTCAGCCTATTAGCACACTCAAAAGCTCTACCGTCCCACTCATAGCATTCTCTCACTGGATTTCTTAGGAGGGTCTTTAAAATCTTTTTCATTTTTCTTTTCAAACTTATTTTTCTCAAAACACTTACTATCTTTGAAATTTCCATTTTTCTTGAATTTGAGAATTTTCTTGAATTTTTTTGCAAATAAGGCCAAATCATCTAAATCAAGGTCACACTCGAAATCTGACGTTTCTATCTCCCTTTTTCTAGATGACTCAACTCTCTTTCTTACTGACCCTCACTCTTTTTATCCTGGGCATTAAGTGCAATGCCCTTATCTTTAGGCTTGACATATTTAGGAAACATATCAATTTCATACGTTAGTAAGTCTCCAACAAGTTCCTCTAATTTAAGTGTGCTTAAATTACCTATAGAATTTAACACAGTCACTTTAGGGATAAAACGCTTAGGCAGTGATCTTAGAATCTTTTTAAGAACTCTAGAAATAGGAATGTGTTCACCAAGATTAAAGATAGTGTTTACAATATTAGATAACCTAGCATAAAATTCATCAAAACATTCAGTCTCAAGCATGGTGATAGTTTTAAATTGAGTTGTTAAGTTTTACAGTTTTGATTCTTTCACAGCATTAGTTCCTTCATGGGTAAGTTATAAAACATCACATCCCTCTTTTGACGTGGTACAAGTCATTATTCGTCGGAACTCATTAGGTGTGACGGATCCAGAAATAGCACTTAGACCATTAGAGTTAAAAGATGACCATTTAAATTCTTCTTCAGTCCATGCAGTCACAGATTTTAAATTAGTCATGTTATCAATATTGATGGAGGGAGCTGTCCACCCACTTTCAACCAAAATCCAAACTCTTTCATCAATGGCTTTTAAAGCAGATTTCATGCTGATTTTCCAGTAAGCATAATTTGTCCCGTCAAAAATTGGCATTTTATTATATAATTTCTCCATTTTGAACACGCCCTTTTTCAAAAATTAAATTTTCAGAAAATTGATAGCTTAGACAAATTTTGCATAAAATTACACGGTATAATTATGTAATTGGATCTGATACCAATTTGAAGAGTGCACTTTTGTTCAAATAAATAAATTATTTAATTAAACTCAGTTTTTCAATTAAATCCTAAAATAAGCATCTAGGTGTTATTGAAGACAATATGATCATGCAAGAAAATTCAATCACAAACAAACACACAAATGAGGAAAAATCCCCCAAAGGGGAAAAACCTTTTATTTTCACTATAATTTGTAAAAAAAACGGTTTACACAGATTACAATGAAAACAAGAGTGATATACGAAATACCCGCAGGTGTCGATTTCGATGTCATTGGCTGGAATATCCCCTAAGAACACCCAATGGGCAGCAATGAAAAAGAGACGGCTTCTCCACAAGTTACTCCAGATAAGTAAAAACGATCCTCTTGAAGCTTTAAAGATTCACATACATATATGGGAGTGGTTATGTGAATAAAAAAGGCATGAAACCGTAAACATGAAGTCTTTTTTTTGTGCTGTAAAATGCAGAAATAGTGTGCGAAAAAGACTTAGAAAACGTGTAGAATGAACCCAAATATTTATATAAAAATTGAGGCGGCGACGTCTCATAAACGAGATCGCGCGACATCCTAATATTGCTTCAACGATAGAGAGATGTCGTTCGAACGAGTTCGCGCAACATGTCATGTCACTCGAACGATAGAGCGATGTCGTTTGAATGATCTCATCAACCGAGGCAAGTCCGCTTCTACACTTGGAAAATTTTCTTCTTTTTGATAAAAAAATAAATCAGACTTCGAAAATTATTTTCTAAAAAATTCCCAAATATTTATGCAAATATAAAAAAATTCCAATAAATCATTTTACCAATAATGGAAAGTGGAGTAGTAGGAACGGTTGAGTAGCACATCGCATGAAGCATGATGCACGTGTGAAGACGGTGGATGCATGGATTTGGATCAAGGTCGTCGTGGATGATCGTATTAACGTGCCGAATGTAGCGGTATCTGACATACATAATGTGATCTAGGACAAATAGAAAATTCCTAGATTCTACCCCGGACATTTATAAAATTGTGTCCTTACATCCTCAATCACAGTAAATGACTCAAGTGGCATGGGTGGATGGTCACAATAAAGTATTCACCTATTTTATCTTTCCAGTCGCCCTTTTTTAAATGAATGAATGAGTCTAATAAAGGTTGAACTTCGACAGTAAGGTGCTCATCCATCATCTTGAATTCTCTCTCAAAGTCCTCTAGACTCATATCACCAAATCTCTCTGCCCTGCTATCACTTACTTGCTCACTCTCACTCCCAATTTCGATCACAAAGCACACCTCTCTTACTCTTTTCTTAACATCAGAATTTCCACTCTCACTTTGCGCATCAAGATCAACCCCTAACGGCTCTCGCTTGTGAGTCCTCTCATATTCGTGTACTTCCTCTATAAGATTCATCTCTCGCGATTCGCTTTCATCACCCTCGAGCTTTATGTTGTTAAAGATATTGTTCTCAAGGGTCATGTTCCTTAACGTTACTTGCATTCGCCCACTCCTAGTATTAATGAGTGCATTAGCCGTAGCTAAGAATGGGTGACCAAGGATAACAGGAAAAATATTTCTTGGGAGAATGAATGGCTCCTCATCCCAGATAACAAAATCCACCAGGAAGTAGAAAGTGTCAATTTGGATGATTACATCTTCGAAAATTCCCTGAGGCATTTTCACAGAGAGATCCACGAGTTGGAGAGTCATAGTTTTTGGCTTAAGGCCCCCCAAGTTTAGTTGCTTGTAGATGGAATAGGTAAGAATGTTAACACTCGCCCCTAAATCTATTAACGCTCGTTTGACTCAATTCTTCCCCATGATGCACGAGATGGTGGGTGCACCCAGATCTTTATATTTAGTGGAAGATCAAAAATCAATACTAACCTGACGTTCTGTGTTAGGAACACATTTTTTTTACCTTTAGCCTACGTTTCACCGTGAGTAAGTCCTTGAGGAGCTTAGCATATGTGAGAATTTGATTTATGGTCTCGAGAAAAGGTAAATCGATCTTTACTTGCTTACTAAAGTCTAGGACATCATCCCGAGAGGTCTCTTTGGAGTGAGGGACCAATCGTTGAGGTTATGGGGCTGCATTGGGAGGTTTTAAAACCACTTCCGGCCCGCCTGTGTCATCTTTACCACTCTTTTTCACGGGACATCTTCATCCTCTTTCTTGCCATGCGAAATCCCCTTTTCATTTTACTTAGCGCGTGGAAGAGGTGACAAATCAACCACTCTCCCACTACGCAGAGTGGTAATTGCACTACATTACTCAGGATGCTCGTGGGATATGTCGCTAACACAATATTGGCCTTGGGGAGATCTTTCGACTTGGGACATAAATTTACCCTTCTCTTAGACATTTAAGGAGGCTTGCAACTTAGAAATACTCGTATTCATCTCAGTGAACATGCGCTCAAACCTAGCATTGGTTTCATTTTAAGATAGGATGAATTCGTTTAAATTATCTTCAAGAGATCTCCACGGTGGGGTAATGTATAGGCTTGGAGGTGGTTCTTGCATTTGTGGCTCCATAGGTAGCATTTGTTAAAATTGAGGAGGGCATGGAGCAAGGGAAACATCTGAAGTAGCATTCATCGGATCATGTTGTTGCCCATAACTAAAACCCGGATGATTCCTCCATAAAGGGTTGTATGCATTCTCGCGAGGGGCGTTAAAATTTCCCTTGAACTTTCCTATTGCTTCCACATACTCATTATGAATGGCGTTGTAGGGGGTATTATCAGACATGCCCTTGTTGGATGTCCCACCTCGTAAATAGCGCACACCTCCTCTTTCACAGCATGAGTGGATTCGATAGTTTATCTTAATCAGACCTCGAGCATGTCTTTCATACTCTTCTTAAACTGATCAAGTCGATGGTATATTAAGGTATCATGATTCAATTGGTATATAATGGACGTAGCAGGAGTAGTGGACCCTTATCGAGGTCTGTTTTAGGCATTAGGATAAAATTTGTCCCATGCTTGAGTAGTCTCGATGACATACTTAAGATAATCCTCAACGTCACTTGCATCTAATTCCCAAAATGGTCTTTCACATATTTTTTGAACAAGTTGTTTAGACGCTATAGTAAGCCAGTGATGGAAGAAAGAGATAAGGTGATGTTTCTCAAATCCATGATGGGGGAAAGTGTAAACAATCTCTCGTAAGTACTCCCAACACTTGTCAAATGGCTCATTATCTCGTTGTAAAAAGGCTTGAATTTGAGCCTTGATGGAGTTTATTTTATGTGGTGGAAAGAACTTCGAGAGAAACTTGGATTGTATATCCTTCCATGATATGATCGAGTTCGGTGATAAAGAACAAATCCATGTCTTAGCTTTATCCTTTAAGGAAAAAGGAAAAATATTTAGGCGAACAATGTCTTGCATGCAGGATTGATCTCTAAAGGTTTCGCATTCCTCTTCGAACTCTCTGATATGGACATATGGTTTCTCCGAATCCATGCCGTGAAAAGTTAGAAGAATTTGTATCATCCCATTACATAAGTGGAACTGTCCTACACTGTACGAAAGTAGAATGCATCTAGATGTGACAATTCACTCCGAAATGAGAGTCCCTTCATGGGATGATACGGTAGGTTTCCCTCACCTATACCAAAACTAGCGATATTCGACATGGATCTGTAACACCCCGCCTAATTAAATACCGGGTGGCCAGCCCCATACCAAATTAAAACAGAATATACAGTTGGCTCATTCTTAGCATAACTGTCAAAAACATTTACAACTCACCCAATACCCAATTAAGCTGGTGTTAAAAACTTTCCAAATTTTAATTTCAACAAAAACCATTTTTAGTTTACGAATAACACTACACATATTATTCTGCAACACTAATAACTGAATAGTTAACACAAAAGAATTTAAATGCAATTGGAATAAACATTCCCAAGTAGTAATTCAATATGGTAATCCATCAATAGTAAATGTATTAAAATGACACGACTACAAGAGTATTTGACCCCGATAGAAAAGAGATAACTGAATCCTTTGGGCGACATGCCCTAACTAAGAGAATACTGTGAATCAAATGAAGATAGGCGTCTAAGAAATACTCCATAGCTCGTCAATATCAACTAAGGTTGGCGTCCCTGCTGCTGGACACCTGATATAGGAGATACAATAAAAAGAAATATGCAAGGAAATGGGTCAGAGCCCGATTGTGTAAATGATTTTTAAAACAGCAAGTATTTAACAAGTTCAATAAAGCATTTATTATGTATATGTTAGATCCAACTCTCACTTGCTATTCTCACCTCTCAACTAGAGTGCACGCTTAACGTTTCCTATTAACCTCCTAGTTAATGGTTTCTCCTTTCTAGTCTCCATATTAAAATTCCATTCCCATATCATAATCCCCGTATGTCCCATACCATACGTCACATTATTATTCAATTTTATACATTTCTCATTTATATGAATCGTTTCTCATTAACATGAATTAAGCTTTTCTATTCTATAAGCATAAGGATTCATTAACTTAATTCCATTAACTTTCTCTATTCACCGTTATCTACAATTATCACTGTAGATGATTTAACCACAATATATCCATTCATTCATTTAATTCATTATATATATATATATATATATATATATATATATATATATATTCATATATAATACGGCACCCCGAGTCACAGCTGCAGTGCAATGCATCACTCTGCTATCATGTCCAAATATCGTTGGTCACCGAATAGGGGACTAAAGGTTCGGTAAGGATTCCTCGAACCGCAAACATCAACAAATAAATTAGAGGCGAACATAGTTCTCATATCCATGGGTCACGCACATACCTACATTCCCACAGTCAGCGGACTTATCAACTCCCCGATAAGTCTTTCATAGACCTATGTTCTCGAGCGACAAATCAAAGATCCCATGGATTCATTAGGATATGACTGCCCTCACGCGCAAACCTCCCGTCGATAGCAAGTAAGCTAGGTATGTCATACACATAAATTATAAATCAATCAAATAGGTATTATCATAACTATAATATAATATCAATAAGGTTCTCACATTACCCTTATATTATTCCCATACGTAGCATTATATCTCTTTTAAATTCCACGTATTAAAATATCATATCTTTACTTCATAATTTAATTATCCTCACATCCTATAACATCTCTCCACTCCCGACGTCGTTAAGGTTCATGCGCGGAGCATCTCGCAAAGCAAAATCCAAACAAGGAACCCCTCCAATTACACTACTACTTAACTTTGTCGATCGTGGAGGTCCGTCAACTTCAAATATGCAACCGGAATAACCTCATCCCCTCTTTCAACCAAATGTGTTTCGAACTCCCAACTCTATCCAGAAGGTCGATCACTAAGCACTTGTACTACACTCAGTCCTTGCGCAATCAATAATGAGCTTAAACTCAGTCCTTAATGTTCAAATTGTAACCCTAAGGCTACCCTCACTCAATACACAAGGTTCAAATAGGTTTTTCCTCAATATATATTCAGTACGAAGTCACTTATACCCTACTAGTCCATATCGCCATATCTCCCGAATTACTACGAATTAAATTCTCCCTTTTAATTAAGGTTAAAACCGATAGTTTCAAATCTCTTATAAACACATCTTCTTTCACTTAGGATTAAACCCTCTTGTAAACTTAAGGATGCCTAGGTGTTATATTCAATCACCCCTACTGGTCCTATATTTAATCCTCATGCATACCAATTAAAATCCAACAATTGAATCTAGCAACCAAAATTACTTTAAATTAATTATCATTATTTTCATCAATTAAATCCCAATCAAATTAATTCAAATCTCATCTAGGGCTTATTGATCTAATATAAGTCCCATAATATCCAATTAACAATCACCAAAGATCTACTAAAGATTTGGGATAAGAACCAACATTTAAAAGAAACAACTATAGAAATTCTGGGGAGGTCGATCGATCGAAGGCAGGGGGTCGATCGATCGATCCCTCGGGTCACAGCCTATTTTTTTCTGCATTTCAGCAACTACGGGTTTCACCATTTTTGTTCATTCTATCCTTCATATTAACATCCAAAATGATGTATAATCCTTACTACATGATATACCAACATATATGAACGATTTGTAATACTTTAAACATCCTAGAATCATCAAAAGATTGGATTTAAAAGCATGTTTATCTCCTATTTTCCAGAAAATTATAAAACTAATATCCTCAAGAACACAACAATGGTTTTCAGAATTTCCTCCATAGATTTATGATTATTTCGTGGATTATTATCAACCTACAAAATGATTTTGATTTCTACATATGTTCACACTTCCAGAAATCCATTACTACTCCATTATGTCTTCCAAACATGAAAATCATATCCTTTCATAATTATTCTAACATGGACAATATATGAACTTAAGTTGCAAATATCAAACACATACCTTTACTGAAGGTATGATCCTTTGGTGTAGTATAACTCAGGTGGTTCTCCCTTTTCCGGTGAGCTTCCGGTGGTGGTTGGTGGTGGTGACTTTGGTCTTTGTTCTTCTCCTTCCCAAGTAGGCTTTTCCCTTCCAAGCAACCTTTCACTCTCTCTAAGAAGATGAATTTTCAATTTTTTGTAGAAGAGATGAAATGAACCTACGTACACTAATCTCCAAATATTTATAATAAGACAAAACCCGAAATCACTATTCATCCCCCTCGTAAAAATTACCAAAATGCCCGTTTGGGTTGTCTTTTATTTTCCAAATGCCCCGGGACCCAAATCCAACATCCAAATAGACTTTTCTGACTATTTCAACCCTTACGGATGCAACGACGCAGTCGAAATGACTATAAGGTTGATAGAAAATAAATTTCCTTTTTAATTTAATAAATTAGTCCCGACACGTCCCATACCGCTTCTGACTAAAAATTTAAATTACCGAATTTATATCACACCGTCATATCAATGACATCACATTCATATATTACCTAAATATCTTTAAGTAATATTCAGAATCATCCATTTTAATATCCACAATCCGGATAAAACCCAAATGGATTAATTAATAATAAAATCTAATTAATCCATTAATTTAAAATATAACCCATTTTAAAAGTCATAAAAATTACAGGGTATTACAGGATCGCTCTCCAATGGACTCAAAATCCTCACTCAGTGTTCTAGACGTGTGACTCAGCATGTCACTTATGATGGAGTTTGGAGGGGTAGGAGGTGGAGACCAGAATTATAGATTGCAAGGGTATGTGGGATTTCGAAATTATACTCAATGATGGAATTTTCATGAATTCTTATTGGAGTATTTTGAGGTGTTTATTCTTGATTTTGCATGAAAGGGCTTTTGAGAGATGATTTCTTTTTGGTTTTTTTATTTTCTTATTTTCTTATTTTTTTTTTGGATTTTTTATTTTTTTGTCTTTTTTAAATTTTGTGATCAAATTTAGGATTGAATCTACTAACCTATAGTCTACCTAATTCCCCGGAAACGACACCAAAACATGACGCGACTAAAAATGTGTATCTAGTGTGCATGATGATATAGGCTCAAGTGCAAGCCTGTCCCGTTAGTAATAAACCCGGTAAGTCGGGATCGTCTCCACAGGGAACTAGAACAAAAAATTGTAATGACACGGAATAGCTGACTAACCCTAAAATTGACTCTCGAAAGGAATGGAAAAGGTTATTAAGATAAATATGAACTCTACTAACTAAATGTTAATGCAAATTTAATGTATTACCCCGTATTTTTAATGACTTTTAAAATGGGATTAACTAGAATTAATTGTGTTATAATTGGAAATTAATCTAGATTTAAATATTACTATAGAATAAAGTAATATGTGATTTATGTTGAATATTACTTAATGATTGAAGTAATATATATGATTATGAATTTACAATTGATTATGACTTCATAAACTTGCCGCGAAATATGTGTACGACAATTATGGTAATTAAGTCGGAACGCGCATTTGGGTCGTGTCGGGATTATAATGAAATAAAAAATGAATTATTATTATATCATTTGAATGGTCGTTTTGACTATGCCAAAGTGTCTGGAAGGGTTCAAATAGTCAAAAAAGTCTACTCAGACGTTTGTATAGGGTCTCGGGGCACTTTGGAGCCGAATAGTCACCCCGAAGGGGTAATATGGTCATTTGACTTTGAAGGTGAATAGTATGCACGAATTTGGGAGATTATTTATAAGTCTAAAGGGGTTAGATTATTGATTCATTCTACAAAAATTAGAGAGAAAGAAATTGAGAGAGAGTGAGGAGTTTCTCTGGGGAAAGGGAAGAGTTTTTGTGGGAGAACCAAGAGCCAAAAGACACCACCACCAACCACCACCGGAGGTTGAATCCAAACTTCTTAATGACTTTAGGTTGTTTGATTATTAGAGATCAATTATATCTTGGTATATCATATGGGTTGAATTGTATGGAGTTTAGGATTATTTGATAAGGATTTTGATGATTAAAAAGTATGAAACCCGTAGGAAAAATAATGCAGAAAACTGGGCAATATCTGGTCCATCGATCAATCGACTCAAGACTGTCGATCGATTAATTGATCGATCGATCGACTCCCCCTGGAAATGTAAAATATTTTTCTTTTAAATTTTTAATTAAATCCCAAACTTTGAGGAATCTTTTATGAGGATTAAATGAACTTAATGGGACTTAGGGAAGGGCAGTAGGATATACTTAAGACCCGAAAAATATAATTTTGGGATTGTGAATGACGGGAAATTAACGAGTGAGTAATTAAACGAGTTATTTTGGGAAATTATATTATTTAGGGTTTAAATAGAATAAATGATAATTTAAGGTTAGGACCAGTAGTAAGAGAGTTATAAATTACCGGTGTAACCTTACGTATAATTGGGATTAACCTTAAGAGGTGGAATAAAGTTTTAAGAGTGAATTAAGGGTTATCGAGAATTAAACCTAATTAAAGTGGATTTAATTCATAGCAATTTGGGAGTCGTGATGACATGGATTTGTAGGACGTGAACCATCGTGCGGTTAGATAAGTACGGAAATATATACTTTGAGGATTAAAGTCACAATCGAAAAATAAGTAGGATATTCCTGACATAATTATACTACGTATGGGATTTATTATATGGGTTGTGCGTATACCATATGGTTATATATAGGTATGATGAATACCAATTGTTATTATATATATAGGTGAGATGAATTCCTGTTATTATCATATGGTTGTGTGAATACCTTATTGATGTTATATTTATATAGGTGTGATGAATACCAATATTAATATTTGTATGTATGACATACCTACGCTGCTTGCTATCGGGGTGGAGGTTTCGCGTTGTGGGTGGCCTTATCCTTATGTTCCCAATTGGGAGGGATTTTAGATTTGTACACTGAACATAGTACCTTGGAAACGTGTTATCCGAGATATGATAGTTCGACGGTCAAATGGGAATGTAGGTATGTGTGTAACCCCTTTGTCTGGGGAGTATGCTTGCCTCCAATATATTTGTGTTATGATATGATTCGTGAGAGACGCCTAATCAATAGTCCTCTATACAGTGACATTGTGTATCAGGACATGATAGCAGAGTATGCATGCACCGCAGCTGTGACTAAAGAGGTGCCGTATTGTATATATATAATTAGTGTGATATTATATATATAATTTGTGATGTAATCTACTGTGTGACATTGGAGATATAGAAATGTAATATTTTTTGTGATATTGTAGATTAAAAATATAAAATATGATTTAATCTACAGTGTAATGTTGTAGATAGAAGTAAATAATGAAATCAGAATTGAATTAAGAAAGTGAACACTTAATTTCAAGGTTGTAACAAGACTAGTTCACATTAAAGAGAAATGAATATGAATAATTATATTACGTATTGTATGAGACATACAAGTTTATGATATGGGTTAGAATTATGTTGTGGAAACTAGTTATGAGGGAACCTTAACTAAGAAGATAAAAACATACAATAGGCGTGCACTCTAGATGAGAGGTGAGAATTCTCAAGAGAGAGCCCGAGAAAGGAACATGTACATAATAAACGCTGAATTGTAATTTTTAAGCACTTGCTAATTTTAAAATCTTTTACAACTGGGCTCTGACCCATTTCCTTGCATATTCTCTTCTCTACTATATCTTGTACATTTGGTATCTAGCAGCAGGGATGCCCGACATAGATTGTGGATGTTCCAATGGATTATAGCTACTAGCAGAGATGTGGATTTTGTTTAGACGCTTCCTTTTTGTTGATTCACTCATATATAGCATCTACTTCATTTAGGACTTGTCGCCCGAGATTCTAGAGGTTGTAATTATTTATGTAAGCAATGTGGATATCAGTTTTATTTAGTGTAAATGTTATAATTTATCTGCAGAGTTATTCGAGTCACGTTTATACTTATTATAGTTAATGCAGTTGTGATGTGTTGTTGCATATTATTATTCCGTGTCGTGGAATGGTTTTAATTAATTTAAAAATGGAAAACATTTTTGACACTTAGCTTAATTAACTATTAGGTGATTAATAAAGAAATTTTTTTCAACAGTAATGCTGAGAATGAGCCAACTGGATATTCCGATTTAATTAAATGAAGGAATGATCACCCGATATTTAATTAGACGAGTTGTTACATTTAACTACTAATTAACTAAATGCAACGAATCAAATCTACTGAATGAATTAACTATGAATAAGGAAAGATAGGTTGGGTTACAATCTCCCAAACCCTAGTACATTTACCATATAGAATGCTAGATTTTGAATTAGAAATTTAATTGAATCCAGTCTTTAGTAATCTTAAGCATTAAATATATAAGGATACAAGTCTGCACCATAAGTAATCAAAGGTAAAAATATAGCGATGTTGAATAGATAACACACGGATCGCATCCTTAAACACCCCATTTACCTAGGAAAAACGAGGTTAAAAGGTCTATGACAGTTGTGTGTACCACACAACACGATTCACTTAAAATTCAATTCAAACTGTGGCCATCCCCGGATTTACCCACTCGCGGTGCGGCGGGAAAGAATACCTCTAGGTCTCGCGTGTCCCTCTAGGGAGAGCTTTGGTCGGCGTCGGTGAATGAGGTGAAAAATGTAGAGAGATAGATTATCCAGTCTATTTTACTCGAAACAGACAAAAGAAAAGGGAGCCATCCCGAAGGACACCATCCAAAGACATACTGATACATACGAAACCAAAATGATTCAAAAAGGGTCCGGAGGCTAAGGTATGAAATGGGAAGGAGGCTAAGGTATGTGTTCATGTGTATACGTAGTGGAGATAGGAATCATCGACTTTTATCATGGAAGAGATAAAGCGATTCATCCATAGGAATGTTCCTAAAAGTAATATTAGAAAATAGGATTTATGTGATTATCCTAGCGTCGATCATTATAGGGGAATGATGATGCATGTGGAATAGTACGCCATTGAGAACAAATATATATAAGTAAATACATAGAATTTGAGAGAATTAAGTTTAAAGAATATAGAAAAATAGGAAAAGAGCAGAAAAAGGACTCGAGCCTCTTGTTTTACCCCGAGATGCCTACGTAGCCTATAGAGGCATCAAAGTCCACGTAGTTCGTATGCAAAACAAGGGGAGGGATTTATTCCATAAATCTAACCGGGGACTTCTCTTATATGTGAGTGTGTGTAAAAAAGTGTTTTAGTGGTGAGAAAAGTGTGAGATTCCCGTTTGGAATTTTTGATCAAATCCTCTTTTTTCTTATTTTTTTAAGTTTTTATTTATATGAAAATAAGAGTTGTGAAATAATACTAAATACAAAGTATATTAGGATATGTGAGATGAGAGAATAAAAGTGCTAAGTAATAAAACAAGTTAATGCAAATTTAAGGAGAGAGTCGGAAGAGTTGGACCTTCTTGGAGATATTGAGCTTGATCTTGGAGGTTGGAGAGCGACCCTTGAACTTGGAGAATGATGGAGGGTACTTAATTCACCAAGTTTGATAAAAAGGATGATGAAAAGAGAAGGCTGGAAAGGGATTTGGATGTGGAAATCACGCTGACTTCGAGAGAGTTTTTCTGGATTAGCTGAGAGTGATGTATTTCAGATCTGGGCTCTCTTTGCAATGAGGTCAAGACCTCCATTTTATAGGCCAAGGGCATTAGCGATCAGTATATCCATGGTCCTGCCAATCGGTAGGTGTGCTTAGGCACACTGCCGATAAGAAGGGTCTGAGATCTAGCGTTTGTCAATCTCTTTCAGGCTCTTGCAAAAAATCGATCGTAGAGCGCAAACCATTAATCTGAATCACGCACGGACCAAACTGTTGGAAAGGTAATTCTGAGACCTTCGAAAGTCCTTTGTACCACTCCCGGGTTCGGGAGTTGACTTTGGGTCAAATGTGGCTCTAAAGCGCTCATTGGTCTTTTGGACGGGGAAACTTCGGACGCAAACGGATCGTTCATCCATATCGTAAGTCAAAATTATGCATGGGTTGGATCGTTGGAAAGGGGATTCAGTTCCCTTCGAATATTCATTCAGCCTAGGTCGAGCTGAAGAGTTTGACTTTTTTTATCAAACGGAGCGTGGGAGCGCCCGGTGGCCTCTATATCAGTACTCGGGGTATGACATGGGTTGGTAATGATGCGGGAGGTGCTAGAGACCTAAGGAGAGTTTAGGGGGTAATAGAATGGTGTGTCTATAGAGCCCCTCAATAAGTGATTTTAGAACAAATGATAGACGTCGAATAGACACCGCATGATGTCTTTTGAAAGAGGTTGATTTTACGTACCTAAGGAAACGAGGATGACCAATTCAGAGGGTCGAGGATAATTCTGAGGACATAAAGAAACAAGGATGACCAATTCTGCGGGTCGAAGTTAATTCTGAGGGCTTAAGTGGAGTTGACCAATTCTGTGGATCGAAGTCAATTCTGCAGGCCTAGGTTGAGATGACTAATTCTGCGAATCGAAGCCAATTCTACGAGCTTATGGATGAGATGACCAATTCTGAGGGTCGAAGCTAATTCTACGGGTTTATGTAGAGGTGACCAATTCTGCGGGTCGATGCCAATTCCACGGGCTTATGTAGAGGTGACCAATTATGTGGGCTTAAGGATGAGATGACCAATTCTGCGGGCTTTTGTAGAGATGACCAATTCAGCGGGTCGAACCCAATTCTGCGGGCTTATGAAGAGGTGACCAATTATGCGGGTTGAAGCTAATTCTATGGGCTTAGCTTGAGATGACCAATTCTGCGGGTCGAAGCCAATTTTGCAGGCTTAAAGTGAGATGACCAATTTTGCATGTCGAAGCCAATTCTACGGGCCTTGGTTGAGATGATCAATTATGCGGGTTGAAGCCAACTATGCGGGCTTAAGGATGAGATGACCAATTATGCGAGTCAAAGCCAATTATGCGGGCTTAAGGATAAGATGACCAATTCTATGGGTCGAAGAGAATTATGTGGGCTTATGTAGAGGTAGGGGTGGTAATTTTTGACGCGACACGATAACCCGACACGAAGTTAGCGGGTTAGGGTTGACGATTTCTTGACATAAACCCGAATATGACACGACCCGCCAACACAAATAATAAATGGGTTGGGTTAATGTCAAACACGTATAACTTAAAAATGACACGAATAGACCCGTTTAACTCGTATTTTATGGAGAATATATTAGATAATTTATATATCCTGATAGGCATTCTATAAAATTCATGGAGAATCGGATGATAAATTATTTATGTGTTGCAAGAAGTTGAAATTAATTAAATTTAAGTTATTGTAGGTCTATGAGTGGTATGGTTGGTTAATAGAGAAGAAAAAAATTATTTTATATTTTAGTTAATGGGTTATGCGGGTCAACCCGAACACGACACGATAATAAATAGGTCGGGTTAGTGTTTGCTCATCTGACACGATTAGTTAAATGGGTCGGGTTAGGGTTGACTAATACTTAACACGAACCCAACATGACACGACTCGAACACGACACGACACACACGAATTTCCACCCCTATGTAGAGGTGTTCTCGGGGAACTCTGTAGGCGAAATTACCTTGTGATGCTGGGGAGCCGATTGCTGGGGAAATCTTTATGATTTTGGAGATCTTGCGGAGGAAAGGAAAATTTGATGCTGTAAACTCCACTGGGGAAGTGATTAGGTGGTCGAGGTATTGGACGTATTGCTCGGGGAGGTTTGGGACCTTTGGGGTATAGGAGGCGATTCTTACAGATCCTTCGAGGACGTCGGCGGGAAAAGATTCACTTGGCTTTTGAGAGTTTTGCTGGGAAATAGGGATTCCACTTGAGGGATTGTGAAATTTCCTTGGTGAAGATGTTTTAAATCTTTCCTGGGGGTTTTTGGAATTTTTTGAGGATTTTTTGATATTTTGGGGGAATTTTGTACAAAATTTTAAGGGGAGTGGTATAGTGTAGATGGTGCCATTCGGCAGTAGCACGGTCTGTTGGACTGCCTCGGGAAGGTAAAGTGGCAGTGCCGATCGATAGATGGGGGTCAGTGCTAATCGCCATGACCCTTGGCATCCTATATAAATGGGGCAAATTCCTCTCATTTTTCACAGCTTCTTACCTTCTCTTTTTTTTGCGATTTTCCTCTGCGAATCATTCTAGCATTCCGTGATCTGAAAAATGGTCGCTTTTTTGAGCACTACTATACACAGGGAGTGCTTGAATATCGATGACTGGGTGAACGTGGAATGGAGGGCTAAGGCGCCTCTTGCTTTGGGGAGCGAGAACTCCTTTGACGCGTTCGAGACGGTTGCGGATGAGCGGACCCTACTGCGGGAGCCATCGCATCATCACTCTTTGAGGGTGGTGAACCCTGGAGGTTATGTAAGTAAAAATGACCTTTGGCATTCATTTTTTGTGTTTTCCTCTTTTCTTCGATTCTGACAAGGATTTTTATTTTTGACAGTCCAATGTCTCTTTGAAGAACATGCGTGCCCGTGGGATGATGGGGCTTAAGGATGTCTGGGAGCATCTTCCACCTGTTGTGCATTGGGTGGTATCATCAACGGGTTTTGGGAGGTTGGCGTCTGAACTGGATGAGACGCCTCGTTCGATAGCGATCTTGTGCGCTCTGGGGGAGAGATGGTGGGATACTACCCACACCTTCCATTTTGGCTTCGGGGAGATGACTGTGACTCCATAGATGTGCCGTAGTTATTGGGGCTGGATTGCAATGGGGAGAATATATAGGTGGATAGCTCCCTGCGGGTGAGACCAGAGACGGTGCGGGCGGCGCTCGGTCACTTGGGGAGGATAGTATTTTGGGATTCCATCCGGTTGTGCCTATTAAGGATGTTTTGTTGAGTAGGGTGGTTGACGTGGAGGATGGGCTGCAGGTGAGGTAGATGGCCCAGTTGTTTATCTTACTAGCGTTGGGGGCTTTATCGTTCCACTTTTGGTTCTTGCCGTACGTGAGGGTGTTTTCAAACATCCCTTTCTATGCTTGAGGGAGCCTGACTTTGGCGACCCTCTATTTTTCTCTAGATACATTTAGTCGGTGCTGCTGGCAGATTTTTACTTTAGCCATGTATCTTGAGGTATTTTTTTAATTTGTGCATTTTCATTTCATGCATTCACACGTTCCTCATGCATCTTATTTTTTATTATAACTTTTTGTCTTTGGCAGACGTGGTTCTATGAGGTGATTGGGTGTAATACCCAGCTGATCGCTCTGAAGGATGAGAATGATGGGGACCTCTGTCGGTTGTATCAATGGCGCAAGGGCAATCGACAGTCGAGGGGATCTCTTTCTCTAGAAGCGGTGCGTCATGTCTTGAATGGTCTGACCTGTGATAGGGTAAGACTTTTCCTTCTTTAGTTGTTGATGTGCCCTATATGTACCCAACAGCTCGGAGACAACAACCTCGGCCAAGGAGATGGTCGAGGTTAGAAGGGTCTTAGATTGGAATGCTAGGGTCTCGTCCCAAGCAAGGTCGACCATGACCGATGTTACTAGTTACCTTATAGTCAGATAGAAATTGAAGTCTTCATGTACCATGATGGCAGTTATTCATCAGGACATCCAGGGCTGGCAACCTCGACTGGGTGTAGGCCGAGGTTTCAAGGGCTGTGCCATCATCATAACTTACATCAGCTGAGAGTCATTCGATATTCCAAACCTGCTCATGTATAACCTCGACCCAGGCCGACATTATGACTTCATTTACCTTAGCTCTACATGGATTGAGACCATCATGAACAATCTCGGATTGGTCATTGGACAGACCTAGCCAACCTCGTACTCTTTCAGACTCAGGTTGGTACCAATCGAAGATAGCCGAGACTTTACTTGCATAGGTATGGCTGGGAACACGTGTACACAATCAGTTGTAACAAATCAATCCCTCACGTGGGGGAATATTTCATCATCATTCTCTACATGAGACAGTTACAGATGTCTTCATCCAATTGGCTAGATCAACACAATCATGCTCATTGCATGCATAGGGGGTGCATTACACCCCCCACATACTATATATACTTGACTTCACCTACTTGGAAAAGGATCCGAAAATGACAAGCCTAGCTAAAACTCTGTCTAAATATACAGTAGAAAGAGAAAGCTTGAGACATTTGTATCTATGGACATTAGATCCATCATTCAGTTATATTAACCACACACCTTCACAGTGGACGTAGGCCAAATTGGCTGAACCACTTACATCTAAGTGTTCATCCTCTTTTCCTCACTCTACTATATATGCAAATACTCTTATGCCGCCATAGTTAACATTAACTAAAGATTGCAAATACCTTGAAGGGTGGTGCTGTTTACAGCATCATCATTTTGGCGTCGTCTGTGGGAATGAGAAGATGTATCTTCCTCTATATTCACTTAACCTCACCGGAGACTCTGGTGGTGAACCAGGCCTAACCCCTTGCGTGGAGCTCTTTCACCATTGAAAGAGGTCCTTTAAGGTATTAAGCTCATCTAGTACTCAAGCTCTCTTTAGTGTTAACATATGGCACCGGAACTACTACCACCTCTTCCGTCGCCTGGTGCGGGAGGACCTAGTTCCACTCAGGCACCGCCTCAGTCCGAAATGGCAGAGGTGGCTACAGCCTTGAGGTATTTTGCTATAATGCATCAAGAAATAAAAGAGCAATTTGCAAAACTGAGTCAAAACATTATGAGACCACCAGGGGTCTCACCGGAGATGATTACTCCGACAGCAGCTCAGCCTCATCCAGAAGCTAGGGGACCACCCCAGGCACCACTGTAAGGACATTTTTCACATGTCTGAAATGTTTCATTTATTTATGTCGTACGCCGCTACATTTGGCACGTCTCCTCACGATCTCACATGACGGCCTCTATCCGAATTCCGGGAATCAAGCATGCATTATCTCCACTAATGTGTCCCTCATCTGCCTCAATGACTTCACGTTCCAAGATTTTAGGGACTTAATGCAAGTGGTACGCAAGGGAAGTCAAAACAGTGAAAAAAATGCACAATAGGAGAGTTCAAGGGCATTTTCGTAATTTCACATCCATAGTTCGGAGGTCTGGTCAACTATAAAGTTGAATATATCGCCGCAACGAAGATACTGGAAAAAACGGCACCTCAATCCGAGCTACGGTGAAGGAGTTATGACCTCTTGAAGATAGAGAAAATTCCTTAAAGAATGCTGTTTTTTTTGTACGCTGGATAGAATTTTAGAGTTTTAAGAACGTGGGACTCTTCATATTTTTTCCTATAAATACCAACTTCGGGGGAGTTTTTTTGCAAGACTTTAGGAGACGAATTTGAGAGTCCAAATACATCTAGTCTTCATATTTTTGAGTCCCAAGACTCATGGTTTGATTCACACATCCTTGCCAATCCTTTGTGAATCCTTTTGCAACCCAAGAACACAACTTTGGTTTGTTCAACCCTTGTGGAGGAGGCCATTCTTCTTCTTCATTGCAGCCCTACTGGAAAGGGATAATTCCAGCCACGACTACAGAATCCGATACCCGAGGGTAATTCTTAGTCAACTTGTATTTTCATTGTAATCCGATTGTAAGCCGTTTTCTTACAAATTATAGTGAAAATAAATGGTTTTGCCCCTGGGGGGGATTTTTCCTTAATTGCATGTGTTTGAATGTTCTTGCATAGATTATCTATTTATTCAATCACATACTGCTGCATGTTTAGGGTTTGTTTGTGTTAAAAGGGTTTTATATATGGTTTGATCATTTGAACGCGAGCACACACGTTTCTCAAATTAGTATCAGAGCAGGTTACGCTAATCTATCGCGTATTCCTTTTTTTTCCGCAAAATTTTTCTAAGATATCAATTTTTTGAAAAAATTGATTTTTGAAAAAGTGCGTGTTCAAATGGAGAAGTCATATTATAAAATGCCTATTTTTGACGGGACAAATTATGCTTATTGGAAAGCCCGTATGAGGTCGGCTTTAAAAGCCATTGATGAACGTGTCTGGATTTTGGTTGAACGAGGGTGGACTCCTCCCACCGTGACTGTTGATAATGTGACCAACTTGAAACCTGACATTTCTTGGTCTGATGAAGAAATTAAATGGTCATCTTTTAATTCTAAGGGTCTAAGTGCTATTTCTGGGTCTGTCACACCTGATGAGTTCAAACGCATAATGACGTGTACCACGTCAAAAGAGGCATGGGATGTTTTACAACTCACCCATGAAGGAACTAATGCTGTGAAAGAGTCTAAGTTGCAAAACTTGACAACTCAATTTGAAACAATCACCATGCATGATTCTGAATGCTTTGATGAATTTTATGCTAGACTTTCTGACATTGTGAATACTAGTTTTAATCTTGGTGAACAAATTCCGAATGCTAGAGTTGTTAAAAAGATTCTTCGTTCTTTGCCTAAGCGTTTTATCCCTAAAGTCACTGTGCTAAATTCTATGGGTAATTTAAATACGCTAAACTTGGAAGAACTTGTAGGAGATTTGCAAACTTATGAAATTGATATGTTCCCTAAAAATGCTAAATCTAAAGATAAGGTAATTGCTCTTAAAGCCCAAGAGAGAAGGAGTGAGGGGTCAGCTAGAAAGAGGGTAGAGTCATCTAGAAAGAGAGAGACTGACACGTCAGATTCTGAGTGCGATTTTGACTTAGATGATTTGGCTCTTTTGGCAAAAAATTTCAAGAGGATTCTCAAATTTAAGAAAAATGGCAATTTTAAAGATAAAAAGAAATTTGAGAAAAATAAGTTTGAAAAGAAAAATGAAAAAGTTTCCGAAAATCCTCCTCTGAAAGAAAGTGAGAGATGTTTTGAGTGTGATGGTAGGGGTCATAGAGCTTTTGACTGTGCCAATCGTCTGAATAGAGAGAAAGGGAAAGCTGTCCTTAATGCTACCCTTAGTGACGACAGTGAGGTCGAGACGGTGGATTCTGGAGATGAGTCACCGCATGAGTGTAACTTCACCGCATTCATGGCCAGCCAAGTGAGCACTCCTAGTTCTCCTCACGACGTTGAGGATGATGCTTCACAAGGACACCTCGACAGTGAGAGCGATGTGAGTGAGGGGGAGGATGACACAAGTGAGAGCGAGAGTGATATACAACGCGCCTATGCTGAGTTATATTCTGAGTCTTTTAAAACTAAAAAGCGTAACAAAGCGTTAGTTCTTAAGATCACTTGCCTAGAGGAAGATTTAAAGAAAGCGAGAGAAAGAGAGTTCTCCACCTGCACCGCCCTGAGAGAGAGAGAGAGAGTCTACATGTGTCGAGAATGAGAATTTGTTTAGAGAGAGAGAGAGTACTCTAGAGAAAGAGAGAGGGGACTTGATCAAGCAAGTGGCTAGTCTTACGAGTCAGCTCCATTCCTCCGTGGAGACTCGGAAGAAACTTGAAGCCCTTGTTGCCCAGCTGACTCATGATCTTGAGAAAGCACGGGAAGTCAAGGTACAAATCGAGGACAGATCTGGGAAGATGGGAAAGATGCTCCTCGGCCCCGCTTTAGGTTTTGGTGATCGTCAAGGAATTGGATATGATGGTGCCTCCACGTCCCAAATTGCACCTGGACCAGTTCCTGAGTTTACTACAACTCCTTATGGTCACCGTAAAAAACCTCGAAGGAGAGTTCGACCAAGAAAAGCAAACCAAGGTCCGCCTTTGACTGAGCTCTTTTGTACTTATTGCAAAAGAAAAGGCCACCTTAGGGAAACTTGCTATAGCATGGGTCGGACACGACGTACTACTGCTCCACCAGGACATACTGATGAGTTTTCTAGTCTGAGAGAGCCATCTCTGCTTGGGTGCCTAAGAAAGATAAAAAGGCCTTTGTTGTTCATGTTGCTCTCAAAGCACATAATACCTCACAGTGGTATTTTGATAGTGGGTGCTCCAGACACATGACAGGTGATGCCTCATGTTTTACTACTCTTGAGGATTATCAAGATGGAAGAGTCACCTTTGGAGATGGGAGTAAGTCTAGCATTATAGGACGAGGTACTATCGAGTTACCTGGTTTTCCTAAGCTAGAAAATGTTTTGTACGTCAAAGGTTTGAAAGCAAACCTTCTCAGCATTAGCCAGCTATACGACACTAACTTTGCAGTAAAGTTTGACCGGGACGCGTGTAAAGTCTACAATCAAGCCGGTAAAATTTTGATGCAAGGGGTGAGGACCGAGGATAATTGCTATGGGACTGAGCCCACATCCTCACTTATTTGCAACAGCGCCACGATCACTCCTATGAATCTGTGGCACCAACGTCTAGGTCACGTGAACGTTAGAGATCTCAATCGTTTATCTAAAAAGGACCTAGTACGTGGCTTACCATCTCTTGGAAAGTCGACTTCGACCGTTTGTGGACCCTGTCAGTTGGGAAAACAAATTCGCAGTCCTCATAGGAAGTTACATTCCATTACCACCTCTCGTGTTCTGGAGTTGATTCACATGGATCTTATGGGTCCCACTCGTACTGAGAGTCTAGGTGGTAAGAGGTACATCCTCGTGATGGTAGATGATTTCTCCAGATACTCCATTGTAGGTTTTCTGAGAGAGAAATCCGATGCTGTAGATTTCTTAACGACTAAGTGTTGTGTCCTGCAAAATCAACACGGTGTCACTATTAACAGAATACGTAGTGACAACGGCACTGAATTCAAGGAAGCAAAGGTGGATTTGTACTGTGATAGCCTTGGGATCAAACATGAGTTTTCTGCTGTGAGAACTCCTCAGCAAAATGGGATTGTTGAGAGAAAGAATAGAATGATCCAAGAGATGGCTATATCTATGATTCTAGGTCGTAAAGTTTCTAGGAGATTTTGGGCAGAGACAGTGTCTACTGCATGCCACACGGTGAATAGGGTGTATCTGCGTCCACACACACTTCACACTCCTTATGAGTTGTGGACTGGCAAGAAGCCCAACCTGGCATATTTCCGTGTCTTTGGGAGTAAATGCTACATCCTACGGGATAGAGAGCAATTAGGAAAGTTCGACTCCCGAAGCGACGAGGGAATATTTTTAGGATATTCATCGAATAGCAGAGCGTACCGGGTTTTTAACCTGAAGAGCTCTAAGATTATGGAATCAATAAACGTCACCGTGCAAGATGACGAACCTCCGACGGTTATTGATCCTAACCTTCAGTGTGAGGATGAGGATTGTTCTGACAGTGATTTACATGTTCCTCTCTCACACTCTGTGGACCCTACTCCTGTGTTAGGGGACACACCTGCTTGGGTTCGTAAGAGTCATGACCCTTCTGCCATTGTTGGTGATCCCACTCTAGGGGTCAAGACTCGTTCTCAGCTAGAGAACGTTGTTAGCCATCTTAGCTACACGTCCAAAGTCGAGCCCAAGAACCATAAAGAAGCACTCAAGGATGAACACTGGATATCTGCTATGCAGGATGATTTGCTTCAGTTTAAAAAGAATGATGTCTGGGAACTTGTCCCCCGACCTAGTGAGATTAATGTGATAGGTACCCGGTGGATTTTTAAGAACAAAATGGATGAAAATGGTACCATAATCCGAAATAAGGCTAGGTTGGTCGCTCAAGGCTACACACAGATAGAGGGTGTAGACTTTGGGGAGACATTTGCTCCTGTTGCGAGGCTTGAATCCGTCCGTCTTCTGCTCGCCATCGCATGTCATCTGCGCTTCAAGGTGTATCAGATGGATGTCAAGAGTGCCTTTTTGAATGGCATTCTACAGGAGGAGGTTTATGTGGAACAACCAAAAGGGTTTGAAGACCCTCAGCACCCTGAGCACGTCTACTATCTAAGGAAAGCCTTGTATGGTTTGAAGCAAGCACCCCGTGCTTGGTACGAGAGGCTTACTTCTTATCTCTTAGCTCGTGGCTTCAAGAGAGGGGGAGTAGATATGACGTTGTTTGTCAGGAGAGATGACGGTGCTATTTTGGTTGCCCAGGTCTATGTGGACGACATAGTCTTTGGATCCACATGCTCCCAGCATGCTCACCACTTTAAGGAGGAGATGAAAAGTGAGTTTGAGATGAGCATGGTTGGTGAGCTTACATTCTTCCTTGGTATCCAGGTTCGTCATCTAGAGGATGGGATGTTCATCTCCCAATCCAAGTATGCTAGAGACCTAGTGAAGAAATTTGGTTTAGACTCCGCTAAGCATGCACGTACACCTATGAGTACCACTACCAAGCTTAGTAAGGACACTTCAGGCAAGGACGTAGAGCAAACCTTATATCGGAGTATGATATGTAGTCTCCTCTACTTGACTGCCAGTCGTCCCGACATCGCCTTTAGTGTTGGAGTCTGTGCGCGTTATCAGGCATCCCCAAAAGAGTCACATTTACTTGCTCTAAAACGTATTATTAAATACGTAAGTGGGACTCTCTCATACGGGATTTGGTATTCCTTTGATACCGATGACCGTCTGTCCGCCTACTCGGATGCCGATTGGGCTGGGGATGTAGATGGATGTAGGAGCACTTCTGGTGGGTGTTTCTATTTTGGTTCTGCTCTTGTCTCCTGGCTGAGCAAGAAGCAAAATTCCATCTCTTTGTCCACTGCAGAGGCTGAGTACATAGCCGCCGGGAGTTGTTGCACACAACTCTTATGGATGAAGCAAATGCTGGAGGATTATGGGATATCACAGGACACCATGACCATTTCCTGTGATAACACGAGTGCGATACACATATCCCGCAATCCAGTTCAGCATTCACGCACAAAACACATCAGGATACGTGAGCACTTTATTCGTCAGTTAGTTGAAGAGAAAGTCGTATCCCTGAGTTTTGTTCCTACCGACCGTCAGTTAGCCGATATTTTCACAAAACCTTTAGATGCCCTTAGATTTGAGAGTCTTAGGAAATCTTTAGGGAATTGCACAGTTGACTGAGGGGTTGGTCTATGTCTAGAATAGGATGCTTCTTCATGTTCATATCATATGCTTCCTATTGCTAGTCTGTTTTATATGTACCATTACTTTGTTGTACAGCTTTGTTTTATTCTTTTTGCTTTTTATATTTCTTTTGAAAAAAATACAAAAAGATTTTCCTTTAAGAAAAATTTTGAGAAAAGCACAAAAAGATTTTATTTTTCCAAATTTTTGAAAAAATCCAAAAAGATTTTTGTATTTTGCTTCTTTTATGGATGAGCATGTAAGATAGCCAAGTCACAACTTCATTCCATTTATCCATGTGACTGTTTGATAGATATTTGAGAGGCTACATCATTTCATCCATGTGCTTTACATTGATTGGAGTCTTTGAGATGTAATTAGTGATATCTTCCTACATGTTTGACTCCTATATCCTTTATTGCACACATGCACGGCTATATTTGATTATTGCACTTGTCTATCTCATGTTGGCTTGCGTGTTTTCATCTCAATCCTGTCTATACAATGTACAATATGCGATAAAACTTGACGAGATTGGAATGCATGTAAAAACCGTTTTGGTGAGACTGTGTGTTTTTGTATAACGGGGAGGGGCTGCGAAAGGTAATCATCTATCCTTTGCGCAAAAGCCACCGTTAAAAAGGACCTAAAAAATGGAGGAATTTTAATATCCGAGGTCCAAAGAGGTTAAAAGAGCCCGAAAAAATTTAAAGTCAATAAAAAGCAATTCGTGCCAAATATGGGCCACTTAGGTTTCACCATCAATTCTCCAAAGTTTGAGAATTTAGAATGCCTCTATTCAATACAATATCTGAGGGAGTTTGGTTGGAGAATCTAAACGGGTTTGCACTTCCTTGAAAGTCCTGAAAAAGCATAAAATCATTTTGGACGTTATTGGTGTGAAAATCATTTTGAGCTTTGATTTGTTGATTTGATTGAGTCAATATCTTATACTGTCACTCTTTTACACCAAAGGAAGCATTTGAGTTCATTCGCTAGGAATATCCAATATTCATCGTGCACATATGTCATGTTTGTATGCATTGATTTTCCTATCGAATTTGATCACACCACTTCATTTATGCTATCATTGACTTGGTTGCTTTCTGTTTATTCATGGTGTGTTTTTATCCTAGTGACACCCCGCACTTGCTTATTTGATTTATTTCTCTAATTTGTCCATTTGGGGACATCATAAAAAGGGGGAGAAAGAATTATCATATTATGGGGGAGTTTGAATTCTGGGGGAGTTTTTGAGATGTTGCTTATATTTTTATCGTATATTGATATCCATGTTATCTCATTTCAAACTCGATATGTCACGTGGTATTTTCTTTGTCTCATGTGTGTACGTATGAAGATTGCAGATCTATATGTTGCACACCCTGATGAGAAAAGTTTTGAGATTCCTGAAGAATTAAAGAACAAACGATGAAGACTATTCATTTGTACCTTTTCCAGTTTTGGGTTCATGGGAGGGTAGATTTGTATAGGCAATTTCATATTTGATAATTCGGATTTTTTATGTATGTACCGGCATAGACATAGGGGGAGATTTGTAAGGACATTTTTCACATGTCCGAAATGTTTCATTTATTTATGTCGTACGCCGCTACATTTGGCACGTCTCCTCACGATCTCACATGACGGCCTCTATCCAAATTCCGGGAATCAAGCATGCATTATCTCCACTAATGTGTCCCTCATCTGCCTCAATGACTTCACGTTCCAAGATTTTAGGGACTTAATGCAAGTGGTACGCAAGGGAAGTCAAAACAGTGAAAAAAAGGCACAATAGGAGAGTTCAAGGGCATTTTCGTAATTTCACATCCATAGTTCGGAGGTCTGGTCAACTATAAAGTTGAATATATCGCCGCAACGAAGATACTGGAAAAAACGGCACCTCAATCCGAGCTACGGTGAAGGAGTTATGACCTCTTGAAGATAGAGAAAATTCCTTAAAGAATGCTGTTTTTTTTGTACGCTGGATAGAATTTTAGAGTTTTAAGAACGTGGGACTCTTCATATTTTTTCCTATAAATACCAACTTCGGGGGAGTTTTTTTGCAAGACTTTAGGAGACGAATTTGAGAGTCCAAATACATCTAGTCTTCATATTTTTGAGTCCCAAGACTCATGGTTTGATTCACACATCCTTGCCAATCCTTTGTGAATCCTTTTGCAACCCAAGAACACAACTTTGGTTTGTTCAACCCTTGTGGAGGAGGCCATTCTTCTTCTTCATTGCAGCCCTACTGGAAAGGGATAATTCCAGCTGCGACTATAGAATCCGATACCCGAGGGTAATTCTTAGTCAACTTGTATTTTCATTGTAATCCGATTGTAAGCCGTTTTCTTACAAATTATAGTGAAAATAAATGGTTTTGCCCCTGCGGGGGATTTTTCCTTAATTGCATGTGTTTGAATGTTCTTGCGTAGATTATCTATTTATTCAATCACATACTGCTGCATGTTTAGGGTTTGTTTGTGTTAAAAGGGTTTTATATATGGTTTGATCATTTGAACGCGAGCACACACGTTTCTCAACCACAAAAAGACCAACCTACGCCCCAGCGGAGGAGGGATGTTGCTGACCCTAGGCGTTTACGCCTGGGGAGGTAGGGACACCCTAGTCCTGAGAATAGGTATGAAGATTTGGAGGAAGAATATGTTCCAGAAGATTGTTGGAAGCCATACGAGGTTTCAAATAACACGGTACGTACTATCCAGAACAGTCAAGGTTGTGAAGGCGAAAGAGGTGGAGAAGCCCAACAAAGAGGATCAAATTTTGACCGATTGAGCAGAGGGTCGGCCTTTGAAAGGCTCGGCCCTGTAAATGACCTGAGACAGAGGTTTTCAAGGTCGATAAGTGCAGTTGGCTCACAAAGAGAAGAGGGGGAACGTCAGCCTCATCACAGCCGACCACACATAAGACGAGGTAGAGACCAGGAAGAGGTCAATAGCCGACGTTGTGCTGCTGTTGGGGAACCCTCAGTCCATCCTTTGGAGGTGGCTGGGGACAACCTCGGCCAGGCCGATGTAGCAAGACCATGGAATGACTCTATCCAATGTCTTGAAGAAAAGATAGGAGATCTCATCAAAACTCGGGACCCACTGCAAAGAGGTTTTTTAGAAGGCTCCCCGTTCATGGCTAAGATAGTGAGTTTTCCTACAGCTGCCAAGTTCAAACCACCCATGGTATCTCCCAAGTATGACGGTAGAACTAACCCTGTGAATCATATTGAGATGTACCAGTCTGCGGCGGATATTTACTCAATACCAGATGAGATGAAATGTCGGGCATTCTTTGGGTCTTTGACCGGAGCCGCACACATCTGGTTTACCTCTCTTCCGAAGAACTCAATTGAGAACTTTAAGGGTTTGGCTAAACGATTCATTCACAACTTCTGTTTTGGGGTAAGACCTCAAAAGAAGACAACCCATTTGATGTATGTCAAGCAAGGTAAGAACGAGAACCTAAGGGACTACATCGCTAGATTTAACAAAGAAAAACATGAGGTTGAAGACTACGAAGAGAATATCTCCATGACCGCCCTCATAAGAGGTCTACAGAAAGGGAAGTTATTGTGGAAACTTGCGGAAGACCCTCCTAAGTCCATGGCATAACTTTTGGAAACTGCGGGGAAGGCCATGAACGCCGAAGAGGACATGGACGCAAAGTATGAGGATGAGAACGTCAGTAGTAGCGGGAAGTTCCAAAGAAAGAAGGACAGAAAGAAGATGTCATCTGACGACAAGTTTGCACACTATACCCCTTTGACTGTGAGCTGTGAACACATCCTCAATGAGATTAAGAATGACTAGTCTCTGAGATGTCCAGAGAAGCTACTGGCTCCTCAGCATAAGAGGAACAAGAACTTTTGGTGCGAGTTCCACCAAGACCATGGCCATGTTACAGATAAGTGCTTCTCCTTAAAAGATGAGATCGAAAAGATGTTGAAGTCCGGTAAGTTGAGGAAGTACATTGATGGCAAGGCTCCTAAGAGAGGAAGATATGACCCTAAAAAGAAGAGAAATGAAAGATGTCGTGATGATACCCCAGCAAGAAGAGACGATGACTCGAATGGCGATGATGAAGACGATCCGAACCTCCCACCAAAAGATGATAACACCCCAATGAAGAGGGTTGGTATGATCTCCTTTGGTGTCAATACCATACGCGGAGGACTTATAGGGGGTGGATCTGAAGTGGCTGACCGAAAAGCTCATGTGGCAGAGGCTAAGTTAGTGGCCAAACTTAAAGTGGTAAATATAACGTCTTCCGAGATAACGCAAAAGAGAAAGAAGGTGGACATGGACACTCTCATAGTTGGGTTCTCCCAACTCGACTTCAGAGGCATCCTAGCTCCACATCATGACCCTTTGGTAATTATAACAAGAGTACATGGATGCGAGGTACAGAGAATTCTTGTATACGGAGGAAGTTCAGCAGATGTGATGTTTTGGCCCTGCTTCAAAATCCTAGGCCTTAGCAGAGCTAGGATGGTACCTTATCATCATCCGTTAATGGGCTTCAGCGATGAAAAGGTCCATCCGTTGGGCATGTATGAGATGGACGTGCGAATGGGCGATGAGTGGCTTAAGAGGTTGACCCGAAAGATCAATTTTTTCATTACAGACAAAAAAGTCTTCTCGGCCTACAACCTCATCATAGGAAGAGTGGCCCTTAAGGAGTTTGAAGCCGTGCCATCGACGGTGCACCAAATGCTAAAATTCCTGACCCCCTATAGGGTAGGGGAAGTGCAAGGTGACCAGACCATAGCACGAGAATGCTACTTCAACTCCGTTGAAGAGAGAGAGGCCCATAAAAGAGAAACTACCATATATAACATTGATACACTTGACCCCAGAGATGAAACGAAGTTGAAGAAAGGAGAGGTTGCGGAAGAGGTAGAATCCATCGTCCTCAATGAGGAAGAACTGAAAAAAAAACATCCAGATCGGAAAAGCCTTAAAAGTGGAGATAAAGGAAGAGCTGATAAGTTTCTTGAGGAAGAGGCAGAGAGTCTTCGCTTGGAGCCACGCAGACATGCCTGGCATCGACCTTGAGGTTATGTGCCATAAACTCAACGTGACTAAGGATGTTAAGCCAGTCAAACAGAGACGAAGAGTTTACTCCAGGGAGAGGTACGACTTCATCCGGGAAGAAGTTAGAAAGTTGTAAGAGGTTGAGTTTATAAGGGAAGTCATATATCCGGAGTGGTTATCAAACGCAGTCATAGTGCCCAAAGCCAATGGGAAATGGAGGATGTGTGTAGACTTCACCGACCTGAACAAGTCTTGCCCAAAAGACAGTTATCCCTTACCTAGGATTGACCTGATGGTAGATGCCACTGCAGGACATGAGCTCATGAGCTTTATGGACGCGTATTTAGGTTACAACCAGATCTTCATGGACGCCAAAGACTCAGAGAAGACTTCCTTCATCACTGACAAAGGAGCATATTGCTATAAGGTTATTCCCTTCATCTTGAAAAATGTGGGGGCAAAATATCAACGTCTTGTGAATAAGATGTTTGAAAACAAAATAGGAAAGACTATGGAGGTGTACATAGACGATATGTTGACGAAGAGCTTAAAGGCCTGCACTCACATGGCGGACCTAAAAAAGACCTTCAATACCGTAGACTTGTACGGAATGAAACTCAACCCTGCGAAGTGTGTCTTCGGGGTTAGGAGCTGGGAAGTTCCTTGGATTCATTGTCAATCAGAGAGGAATAGAAGCTAACCCCGAGAAAATCAAGGCTTTACTTGACATGAAGATGCTAAGAAGCATCAAGGACGTTGAGAGACTCACTGGAAGAGTAGCTGCACTCAACAGATTTATTTCCAGAGCGACGGATAAGTGTCTTCCATTCTTTAAGGTGCTTAAAAAGGCCTTCGAGTGGGATAAAGAGTGTGATGAGGCTTTTAATCAACTCAAGTCCTACCTTAGATCTCCCTTGCTCTTATCTCGGCCCATAGCGGGAGAAAAGTTGTATATTTATCTAGCAGTCTCTGAATCAGCTATTAGTGCAGCCATAGTACGGGAAGACGTTGGGATTCAAAGTTCTATATACTTCGACAGTAAGGCCCTTCAAGGGTCAGAGATGAATTATCCTTGGATGGAAAAGTTAGCCTACGCCTTGATACATGCTTCTAGGAAGATGAAGCCCTACTTTCAGGCCCATTCTATGGTCATCCTCACCGACTCCCCACTAAGACAGGTCCTCCATAAACCTGAGAAGTCGAGTAGATTTATGACATGGGCCATTGAGTTGGGCAAGTATGACCTTACTTATCAGCCCAGGGTGGCCATAAAAGGGCAGAGACTTGCATATTTTGTCGTCGAATTCACATGGGAAGAGGTTGAGGTTGATAATGACCTAGAGACTACAGAGCAGTCAAATTGCAATGTCTTTTGAGATCCTGAAGAGGTTATATCCAAGAGAATCATAAATGGGCTAGCCGAGAATGAGGAGGATCGGTACCTCTTCAGTCATGGAGTCATGTCTGAAGGGAGCTTCTCATCAGATAAAGACATCTGGAACCTCTTTGTTGATGGGTCTTATTGCAAAATCGGAAGCAGTGAGGGCTAATACTTTCAGCTCCGGATGGTACTAATGTTGAATATGCCCAAAGGTTTAACTTCAAGGCATCAAACAATGAGTCAAAATATGAGGACATGATAGCAGGCCTCTCGTTGGCAAAAACCCTTAGGGTAAGATGACTCCTGCTTCATAGTGACTCAAGGTTAGTTGTTAATCAAGTGTTAGGGGTTTATGAGGCCAAGGATGAAAGGATGGACAAATACCTGAAGAGGGTGAGAACGATACTCAAAGGTTTCGAAGAGGTAAAGATAAAGAGAATACCTCGGCAAAACAACAGCCATACAGATGCATTACCAAGGTTAGCTTCAACGACAAGGATAGACATCAGAAGAAAAGTCCCAGTTGAGATCTTGCCCAAGGTGACCATTGAAGAAGAAGAGGTCAGTAACCCCTTCCTTAATTTGAATCTAGGGGACTCATGGATGGACCCCCTTATCAGATATATCAGAGAGGGAGATCTACCGGAATCAAAACTAGAGAGAAGGAAACTGAGGTACAGAGCTGTAAAGTTCTCAATAGTAGGAGACGTCCTATATAAGAAAGGACTCCTATTACCTCTCCTCAGATGTGTTCATCCCACAGATGTACCTCGCGTCCTACAAGAGGTACACGAGGGTTCTTGCTCCATTCACATAGGAGGAAGACCTTTGGCTAAGAGGATTATTACACAAGGATGCTAGTGGCCGACCTTGGCCAAGGATGCTGCAGCCTATGTAAAGAGGTGCGATAAATATCAGAGATTCTCCACCAGCCCCCATCAACCTCATTAACCTATGATGTCAATTAGTTTCCCTTGGCCATTCGCAGTATGGTTAATTGACTTAGTGGGTCCCCTGCCAAGGGCTGAAAATAACTATCGATCTCTGATAGTCGCCATTGATTACTTCTCCAAATGGGTAGAGGTCTAGCTGATGGTCACAATTACGGAGAAAAAAACCTTCCAATTTATATGGAAGAACATTATATGCAGACATGGACTCCCAAACACCCTCATCTCGTACAATGAAACCTAGTTCAAGAATTCCTCCTTGGAAAAATATTACGAAAGAGTTGGGATAAAGCAATTTTTCTCTTCTCCTGTCTGACCTTAGGCAAACGGTCAGACCGAAGTCACAAACAGAACGATCCTTGATGGGATCAAAAAGAGGTTAGAAGAAGCTAAGGGTAGATGGACTAAAGAGGTTTATGATGTGCTATGGGCCTACAGAACAACGGCTAGGACACCAACGGGGGAAACCCCATTTATGTTAGCACATGGTTCAAAAGTCGTCATACCAACAGAAGTAGGACTTCCTACTCATAGAATTCAGAGCTATGACCCTGAAAAGAATGGGGAGGAGAGAAGAATTAACCTCAATTTGATCAAAGAGAGAAGGGAAGATGCAGAAATCAGGCAAGCATCTTACCAGCAGAGACTAACAAAATTATACAATCAAAGGGTAAAATTAAGACCCATAGCTATGGGAGGCCTAGTGCTAAAAAAGACGTTATAGAAGACAAAAAAGCTTCACTCGAATTGGCATGGTCCTTACAAAGTGATTGAGGAGGTTGTACCCGGGACCTACAGGCTAGAAAACCTTGAAGGAGAACCTTTTTCTAATCCTTAGAATGTTGATCATCTAAAAAAGTATTACATATGATGTTGCTAGAGTTTCTATGTAAATGTATCACTTTAAGAAGAGATTATTAATGAGAAGATCAATTCTGGTGTCAATTCTTGGTTCATTATTCTCTAATGGTAGGATTTATGAGGGTAACATCTTAGTTGATGACCTCAGACCTTATAACATCATAATTTGGTGACAAGGTCTGAGGTAAGACATCATACTTGGATGACCTCAGACCCTTAACATCATTAATTTGGTGAAAATTTATTTATGGAGATAACATCTTAGTTGATGACCTCAGACCTTATAACATCATAATTTGGTGACAAGGTCTGAGGTAAGACATCATACTTGGATGACCTCAGACCCTTAACATCATTAGCTTGGTGAAAAATTATTTATGGGGATAACATCTTAGTTAATGACCTCAGAACTTATAACATCGTAATTTTGTGACAAGGTCTGAGGTAAGACATCATACTTGGATGACCTCAGACCCTTAACATCATTAATTTGGTGAAAAATTATGTATAGGGATAACATCTTAGTTGATGACCTCAGGCCTTATAACATCATAATTTGGTGACAAGGTCTGAGGTAAGAAATCATACTTGGATGACCTCAGACCTTAGACATCATTAACTTGGTGAAAAATTATTTATGGGGATAACATCTTAGTTTATGACCTCAGACCTTATAACATCATAATTTGGTGACAAGGTCTGAGGTAAGACATCATACTTAGATGACCTCAGACCCTTAACATCATTAATTTGGTGAAAAATTATTTATGGGGATAACATCTTTGTTGATGACCTCATACCTTATAACATCATAATTTGGTGACAAGGTCTGAGGTAAGACATCATACTTGGATGACCTCAAACCTTAGATGATTATATTAAGACTTCAGACATAGAAAATCATTCAAGGAACATTCAGCAACTAAAGAAATAAATCCCTCCTCAGAGGTTGATATAGACTAAAGTTGAGAGTTACAAACTACAAGGTAACTAAGTTTGCAATCAGAGGTTACAATTTGAAATTCATAAAAATAAATTATTACAAAAAGATTCACAAAAATGGCATAAGGGTCTGCAGCTACGGTGTTGGTATCCTCGGCCTCATTCCCATGGCCGACTTTAGCCACCTCGACCCCATCATCTTGGAGGTTGGCCCCTTCAGTATCTGTAATATCCAAGGGCGCAGTCTCTCCAGGAGCACCATCTTCCTCCTCAACCTCTTAAAGGGGTTGAGCAAACTAAGGGTTGGCAAAGCCCAGACCAATGAAGTCAAACACTGTCAAGCTTCCTGACTCCTTCTCTTTAGTAGCCGCCCATTTTCTAATTGCCTTAACACCTCTTTCGAGGTATTCAAAGACAAAGCTAATAAACTCGTCAGAGACTTTGTAACCAGCCAGGATCCCTTATGAAGCATCCTCAAGGGCAGCTTTCACTGCAGCATCAACCTTCTATTGAAGAACGTCATCCTTGGCCTTTAGGGCAGAGGTGTGTTCCTTATTAAGCTTGGAGATCTCTTTCTCCAACTACTTGACCTTCTTGTCATACCCTTCAAGGGCAGACTTTAGATGATCCACCTCTACATTCAGAGAGTCTTGCACCTTCTCAGACTCTTTGCCTTTCTCGATGAGGGGAAACTTCTTCAGAGTCCAGTTGGCAAGATGGTGCATAGCAACGATGCCCTGCAAATCAAGAATCAAATGCATAAGTTAAAATTTAAAGCAGAGGTTACACTTCAGAATTAAATTGGAATTCAAATCTTACCTGGATAGACATGTGAAGTCCAAACTCAACCAGCAGGGGGGTATCCATGGAGCGACAAAAGCGTTTGTCAGCATCGGTCATAACAGAGCCGATGGCATCCAACGCCTGCACACTGTGGCCTATCAGACTGTCATTAATTTTTATCTGCTCAAGACGAGCATCCAATGCATCATCAGAGGATATGGGTATGGCCTTTTGGGATTTACTTAGCCTCTGATCCTCAGGGGTAGAAATCGTAGTTTTCCTCTTCTTTGAAGTGTCGGCCTTGGACGTGCCGACACTCTGCTTCGGTAGGGGAAGATGAGGTGCATGCAGGCCTGCCTTCTTCACCAACTTTGTGAGACTTGGGGCAGACATCTCCTAGATATCATTTAAAATGCCTTCGGGGCATCCTGCAAAAGTAAAGGTCTGAGTTAGAATATTAGAGGTATTACATAATCAGAGGTACAACTTGTGGGAAAATAAACACTTACGGAACTCATTCAGAGGACTCCCCCCAAGTCCAGTCTCAGAGAGATAGTATGGGGTCATCAGATGTTCGAACGTGACCAACAGACCATGCTCCCACTAATCTTGAAGGGCTTTTAGTTTCTAAAGATTATATTGGCTCAACACGGGTTCGGACCTGGCAGCCATTGACACCTTTCCCCATCTCAGGGGTATTCTCGGCTCTATGTTTGAAGAGGGGACACAGGGGTCAAATTCCCATACCCCCAAGATGAAAAAATATTGCGGTTTCCAATTGTGATTTGAAGTTTAGTTAACCCATAGCATCTTCTTAGTTGACTTCCGAGCTAAAAAGTAATTATAGCTCGGATGATTCCTAACAGAGGAAGGGATGTAGCATCCAGAGAAGACCTGGATAGGAAGGTCTGAATGGTGGACTTCCCTCCATAAAACTATTGCTCTAATTATCACCCTCCAGGCATTAGGGGATAACTAGGAAGGGGCAAAGTTAATATAAGACAGTATGGACCTAATAATTAGGTGTATGGGAAGATGAAATCCTAACTTGATCATCTGCTCATAAAGGCAGATCTCACCATCTCGACCGCCGAAAGCTCTCTTGCCCTCAGAGGTCTCCTAAGTTTTATGGAGGGACCTATGGAATATAGATGTCTGAAGGCTAAGAGGTCAAGTTTGCTGACAGTGCTTTCTATATCGATTGCCTCTGAGGTGTCAACATCGCTCTCACTCTCATCATCCTCACCTCGGCCAACGTTGGCTGGAGCAGACGAGGGATTACCTTCAGGGAACCTTTGAGAAAACTCAGTCCATGTAACAGCCGAGAGGGGGACAGCATTAATGGGAGGAGGAAAAGCTACATTTGGTTTGAAAACTTCAACGTCTGAAGAAGTTCAGGATGTGCTAGACTCGTTATGGGATGAGATGTGGCTCGAAACCTCAGCTTGATCAGGGTCCTACCGAATGGAAAAGTCCATGGCCTCTTGAAAAGAGTCCACAGACATAGGGTCTGAGGTGGACGACTCAGACTCAGACATGGGAGTAAGTTCAACAGGGACCTCTGCTGATTCAACTGGTTCGGCTGGCTCGGGGTATATGACTTTCAGAGGGGGAGGAAATATAGGTCTGAGGGGGAAGGCCTTAGCCCTACGAGCTTCCTCTTGGGCTTTCTCTATCTACCTAATCGTTTCTAAAGTCTTCTCTCTATGAGAGGGGAACTCTTTTAAAAGCTGATAAAGAGGTATGAGCATATAGGGACGACCTTACACTTGTATACTCGAGCTAAAAATAAACAACTTGACTGGAATTGCCTAAGGATCAAACTTGATCTCAAAAGAAGAATGATTAAGAACAGTTCATCAGAAAATGCATAAACTCGTCAGAAAACTGATGATGCTGACCAGAAAATGCATAAACTTGCCGGAAAATGCATAAACTTACCGAAAAATGCAAAAACCAGGAATTAAAGGCTGGAAAAGTGGAGAAGAAGAGGTAATAGAAGATACTTGATGGAGTGTGAGGAGAAGAAGGGAAAGGTTAGCAAGATAATCCACCAAATGTACTCTTAACTGAGCTCTTCTAGAGAGAGAAAATAAAGAAAGTTCAGGAGAGAAAATGGGGAAATGAAGAAGAAGGAAAGGAAAAGGGGTTAAAACCCTTGAAATTCTCTTACACGCATCCCAAGGCCCGTCATTGTCTTAGGCGCCCAAAAGAATGCAATCATTGAGCTTACCAGGCAGACCATCTACTTCAGCAGTTGACACTTGTCAAAAAAGTATTGGAACTAACAGAAACCCAACCTCGAACATGCATACCCCTTTGTAACCTCTTCACATAGGCAACTAAGGGCTAGGGGTGATTGATATGCCCTATATATACCCAACAGCTCAGAGACAACAACCTAAGCCAAGGAGATGGTCGAGGTTAGAAGGGCCTTAGATTGGAATGCTAGGGTCTCGTTCCAAGCAAGGTCGGCCATGATCGACGTTACTAGTTGCCTCATAGTCAGATAGCAATTGAAGTCTTCATATTCCATGATGGCAGTTATTCATCAGGCCATCCAGGGATGGCAACCTCGGCTGGGTGTAGGCCGAGGTTTCAAGGGCTGCGCCATTATCGTAACTTACCTCAGCTGAGAGTCATCCGATGTTCCAAACCTGAACCTGCATAACCTCGACCCAGGCGGATATTATGACTTCATTTGCCTCGACTCTATATGGACCTAGGCCATCATGAATGATCTCGGATTGGTCAATGGACAGACCCCACCAACCTCGTACTCTTCCAGGCCGAGGTTGGTACCAATCGAAGATAGTCGGGCCTTTACTTGCATAGGTATGGTTGGGAACACGTGTACACAATCAGTTGTAACAAATCAATCCCCTCACGTGGGGGAATATTTCATCATCATTCTCTACATGTGACAGTGACAGATGTCTTCATCAGATTGGCTAGATCAACACACTCATGCTCATTGCATGCATAGGGGGTGCATTACACCCCCCATATACTATATATACTTGCCTTTACCAACTTGGAAAAGGATTCGAAAATGACAACCCTAGGCAAAACTCTGTCTAACTATACAGTAGAAAGAGAAAGCTTGAGATATTTGTATCTATGGCCATTAGAGCCCTCATTCAGTGGTATTAACCACACACCTTCACAGTGGACATAGGCAAAATTGGCTGAACCACTTGCATCTAAGTGTTCATCCTCTTTTCCTCACCTCCTTCTACTATATATGTAAATACTCTTATACCGCCATAGTTAACATTAACTTAAGCTTGCAAACACCTTGAAGGATGGTGTTGTTTCCATCATCATCAGTTATGTTTTTTGTATGCTCTAATTATGTATTGGCCTATACTTTCTTGGGATTCTTAGGTGACCTTTTACCCTTAGGGGATTGCTATTCAGGTCACGGGGTTGACTAGGGTGAATGCACACCTACAGCACTTACTGACGCATGAGTTTGGCCACTCTTAGTATCTCAGGGAGAGGTTGGTTCAACAGATCGCTGAGGAAGAGGTGGCGGTGCCACCTGCACAGCCTCTTATGTCTATGAGGCAGGAGCAGCTGCTGCCAGAGGATGCGAGGATCGCGATGATGATTGGCGAGTCCTACCTATTGTACATTGATACGGTTGCGCCGTATGATTACATGGACTTTGTGATGATCTAGCTAATGGTTCCCAGTATATATGATGCCTTGTCTTTTCCTCCTGAGGGTTCGAGTCGGTTGGTGGGGTCCTTCCACAGTGGTGGTGGTCCGTCGACGTCTACGAAGGCGGTGACTTTGGAGGTTCCCTTCGTGCGGTTGCATACCCCTTCGTACAACATTCGGTGGGATGATGGAGGGATGGTGTCTATGCTTCATCTTCCTCATGTGATGGATTCAGAGGAGTTAGGATTGACATAGGAGGTCCTTCATCCTAAGGTATACCTTTCTGTTCCTCTCTTTCTTTCTTTTTGATTTATTTTTTTCTTTGATATAGATTCTGCCTTTTTCTTACAGCAAATGCGGGTGTCAACCACTTGGCGGAGGGATATTAAAGACTAGATATCGTCAGGGACTGCCCATATTCGAGATGCGGTCCCGGTTCCTTCTTTCTTGGTGTCGTCTGCTTCGTGTGGTGAAGAGTCTGGCTCGAGTAGCGGTGGTGCATCGTCTCGTCGCAGGGGGAAAAGAGCGCGTCGCAGAGGTGAAGTTTAGGTTAGAGGGAGAGAGAGAATGTGTGGGTTCGGGTTATGTCCCGTTGTTTTTGCTTTTCTTTATTTCCTGCAAAATTTGATGTAACACAAAAAAACATATATATGCAATGCAATGGTTTTTTTTATTATCTTCTATTAATAATGGATGAATGCATGCACATGTGCTTTTTACTTTACTGTTGAGACCGTAAAAAGAGATATTTTTGGGATTTTGAAGGAAATATTTAAAGATGATAAATTATACGAGGGATTTTTGAAATTTTGTTGAGAATATCAATTTATTTTTAATGAGTTTCAGATTTTGACAAAAGAGGAAAAAGGAAAACTTCCAAAAATAGGGGTTTGTCGATCGGCAAGCCCCTTGTCCCGCCTATCGACAATCAAGTCCAGTCCCATCAATTCAAATCCTTGATGGGTATCCCCTTAATCCTTTTGTACTTTGTGGGGAAGGATTCCCTTCGATTATTGCAGGGGTTATGTCTTTTGTGAGGGTTTGCAAGTATAAAAAATGGACTAGGGTGGAGTATTTCCATCACCTTCACACTTTTACTTTCTCACATTCTCACTTGCTTACTATTTCTTAATCTTGCAAGATGGCTCTCCCTGGTAGCATTGAGTTTTCTAACTACCTCAAAGATCTGGAAGCAATGTGCTCTTATAATGTCGACTACGATGCTTTCAACATGCATCGGGTCTCTTTGTGGCGCAATCGGCCCATTGAGTGGAACATGTTGATGGCGGTGGTATAATTTTGGTACCCCGAAGACCATGTATTATGCTTTGGGTTGGATGAGGTTTATCCTACTACGAAGAGTTTTCTTCCATGCTGGCGATAAATCCCAGCGTTGCAGACGCTTTTCCTAAGTTTTCCCGTTCTCCCAGGGATTTTTTGGTCGGGCTTCTTCACATTTATCCTTCGGCGGATAGGTCACTGGTTGCTGGCAAAATGATCTCATTTTCGGTGGTGTTACAATCCGTACATTTTCAGGAGGTTGGCGATGCTGGATATGTCGGAGCCATTGTTTTAGGTTTGGCCTCAAAATTATTATTGGTGACTGGGGAACTGCTGGTGGATCCATAACTTACAGCCATTACTTTATGGATGTCATACCATCGCAATCCTATGGAGGTGATATTGGTGAAGACTTTAAATGGCCTGGATGCGTGGCGAGAAGGTTGTTCTGACTTTCTGAGGGGTAGCCCTGTGATGCTGTTCATGTGGTTGTCTGAAAAACTCCGCCTGGTGACTCCTCCAGAATATCCTTTTTCGATTGTACCTAAATTCTTCTTGCGTCATTTCATCATCGTTGTCTTGGATATTGAGAGCTGGGAGAACTGGTTTGTGGAGCATGGGGTTCTAAATTTGTACTGGTCAGTGCCTTGGTGGGGACAGTTGCTTCCTATTCTGGAGCTAGGAGAATACCCGTATGTTCGGTTGGTTGGTCTCAGACAGACCTCTTTCTATTTCTCTTGGCGGCTTCTACGCCAATTTGGATGGGTGAAAGTTGTACCACCTCGGACACTATATTTCTTTTCGGTAGAAGATTTAACTGAGTGTCTACGCATGAGGCTTGGATCTTTTTGGGAGAGTCGGCGTCCGTCGACCCATCCCTCTCAGTCCATTGGGAGAGTTTGGCATGTCCTTAGGGATTATATAAAGTGGTTATGGAGGAGAGTAGTCAGCAAGGTGTTGGAAGTGGAGACTTTACAAAGGTGGCTTGTCTTATCTGATACCATGGAAGGAGGTGTTGGTGTTTTTCCAAAGCTGGTTCGAGCTTGTCGATCCATGGAGTGTCTGCGACACTCTATTCAGGCAGGGGAAGCTTAGGGACCCCAGGATGTAGATGATGATGATAGAGCAGGCTCCTCTGGTAGCTGTGGATAGGACTCTTGGAGAGTCTATTTGGTAATAGAAAATGAGTGTGGGAATTTTATTTGGCTTTGAAGGTAGGGGAGGGAATTATACGTTCCTTTTCTTATGTAATTGTACCGTAATTACTTATTAGTGAAATAAACAAGTTTTTTATCACCCAGCTGTGCCTTTTGATGAGTTTGTATTTTTTTTTTGAATTATCTATACCGATCGCTAAGGCATACATAATCATTTTTTTCAAGTATATGTTAGAATGAACTGTCATTCTATGAGATAAGAAAAGAATAGTTTTTTAAAAAAGAAAGGGCCGTGCTCATGTAAAATATGTGATCTACCTACGTACCACTGGGGTTTTGATTTTTTTTTTAATTTGCTTAAAAATAGTCTTTGCAGAGGATCAGGCCCACGTAGTTCTGGGTAGAGGAAAATGAAGATATTTTTTCATTTTTTTAAGAATAGAAGGGAGATGATAAGAGTCATAGCGCTGAGATTTTGGACTAGGGGTAGAATTTTTTGAGACGGTCCAGGTTGACTGGACGAGCCATCTCTTCTCCATTTAGGTCAGTGATCATGGCGGGGCCGTCAGACAAGATCTTCTTGACAATGTATGGGCTGCTCCAATTGGGCTTGAATTTCCCTTTAGGTTCCCAGATGGGTTCTATTATTTCTTTGAGGGTTAAGTCCCCCTCTCGGACACCGCGTTCCTTGGCTCTCTTAGTGAATGATAGGGCTATTCGGCGATGGTACCCTTATATATGGTACAAAGATTTCAATCTCTTTTCATCTAGTAGGGTCAGCTCGTTAAGACGGCTTTGGCACTAGTCTTTTTCGCTGACCTTGCTTTCAAGCATGACGCGTAACGAGGGTATTTCAATCTCCACGGGTAGGACTGCTTCCATGATATAGACTAGAGAGTAAGGGGTAGCCCCAGTAGAGGTTCGGATTGAGGTTTGGTATCCCCATAGGGCATATGGGATTCGGTTGGCCCAATCTCGATAACTTTCGTCCATCTTGTTGATGATGGCTTTGAGGTTCTTGTTGGCAGCTATGACTACACCATTGGTTTAAGGTCTGTTGGGAGAAGATTTATGTCTCTAGATCCCATACTTGTTGACCACTTTTGTGACTTCTTCCTCGAAATGCAGCCCGTTATCTGACACTAGCTCTTACGAGACCCCATATCGAAAGATGATGTTTTACTTGACGAATTTGGCCACTTTCTTAGCATTCAGCACTGCGTATGACTCAATTTCAGCCCATTTGGTGAAGTAATCAATGGCAACTAGGATAAACGCATGCCCATTGGAAGCCTTCAGTGTAACCTTCCCTATGATGTTGATACCCCAGGGGGAGAACGGCCAGGGAGAAGTCATGTTATATAATTTACGCGGAGGTAGATGCTGAAGGTTGGAGAACTGTTGGCATTTGAGGCATCTCCGAATATAGGCGGTGCAATCCTGGGTCATGGTGGTCCAGTAGTAGCCTTGTCGGATTATCTTTTTGGCAAGCATGTGATCATTCATGTGGGTGCCGCATTCCCCGCTGTGGATTTTCTACATTATCTTTTTAATCTCAACCCCTGCGATGCAGTGTAGATGGGTTCCATCGAAGTTTCTCTTAAATAGTGCTTTATGACAGATGATGTACTGGGCGGCCAGTCTTCAGAGGGCTGCTCGATATTTCTTATTGGAGCCCTCGGGATACCCACCATGTTTGAGGAGGTGGAAAATATCATAATACCATCAATTGACTAGCTCAAGATCTTCTGCGATGACGAGCTCAATGTGGTAGCAGTGGGTAGGTTTATCTTGCTTCTAAATTAGGAAGGGGCCATTATTATTCCTTCGAGCATGTTTACCATGGAGGCCAAGGTAGCAAGGGCATCAGCTAGGTTATTCTTTTCTCGAGGTAAGTAATGGAAGGTGATATTTTGGAATTTGGAGGCTAGTTCTTCTAAGTGGGCATGGAAGGGTTAGAGTTTCTAATCCTTAACTCTCCACTTTCTGAGCAATTAACTGATGATGATCGCGGAATACCCATAGACATATAGGTATTGAATACCTTTCTTGAGAGAAACTTTAAGGCCTACCGTGCTTGCCTCGTATTCAATCATGTTATTGGTGCAAGGGAAATCCAATTTGATGGCGATGGGAGTGTGGGAGTTATCTAGGGAAATCAAAAGTATCCCAATGCCATATCCCTTTCTTTTGCAGCACCGTTAAAGAACATTTGCCACCGGAGATTGTCCTGGGAAGTGCAGAGGATGCTTTCATCTGGGATTTGTAGATCCAGACATCAGCTTCATCCATGGGGTAATCAGCGAGGTAGTCAAATATGGCTCTTCCTTTCATGGCTTTTTACGTAAGGTACACGATATAAAACTCGGCTAGGAGCATCAACCGTCGGGCCATTTGGATAGATAAGGTGGGTTTCTCAAATAGGTATTTGTTGGGGTCCATTCGGGATACAAGTTTGATGGGTAAGGCGAGCATGTAGTGCCGCAAATTTCGAGTGACCTAGATAAGCGCGACACATGCCTTTTCTAAAGCAGTGTAGTTGACTTTGTACTCAACCAATTTGCAACTGGCATAATAGATGGCTCTTTCTTTGTAGTAATCCTCAAGGTATTGAGCTAGTAAAGCCCCAGTTACTGTGTCGGTTATGGTTAGGTATAGGAGCAAAGGGAGACCAGGCTGTGGTGGCATGAGTACCGTGGGTTGGGTCAGATATTACTTGATTCGATCAAAATATTCTTGGTAAGCCTCATTACAAACCTTGGTTGAATCCTTTCAAAAGAGATTGAAAATGGGTTCACAGATGGAGGTTAATTGGATGATGAACCGGCTGATGTATTGCAATTTCCCAAGAAAACCTCGAACTTCTTTCTTCGTTCGGGGAGGTGTCATCTCAAGTATGGATTTCAACTTGGCATGATCTGCTTCTATTCCTTTCTCACTGACTATGAATCCTAAGAGTTTTCCCTTTGTAACAATAAAGACGCATTTTTGTGGATTGAGTCTCATCTGATACTGTCGCAGTCGTTCGAAGAACTTTCAAAGAGCGGGGACATGTCCTTCTCTAGTCTTGGATTTGATAATCATATCATCCACATAGACCTCAACTTATTTATGAATCAGATCATCCAGGATGGTTGTGGCATCCCTCTGGTAGGTAGCCCCAGTGTTCTTGAGACCAAATGGCATGACAGTGTAGCAAAAGTTCCCCCATGGGGTGATGAATGCGGTTTTTTCTTGGGGGTCTCGGTGCATTTTGATTTAGTTGTATCCGACAAACCCGTCGATGAATGACTTAAGAACATGACTGTATGTGTTGTCCACAATCATGTTGATATTGGGTAGCGGATAATCATCTTTTGAAGAGGCTTTGTTCAAGTCCCGATAGTCTACACACATCTGAACCTTCCCTCATGATTTCGGCACAGGCACTATGTTGGCCAGCCATGTGGGATATTCAATCACACGAATGAAGCCTACGTTCTACTGTTTGACCACCTCTTATTTGACATTGAGATACCATTCAGTGTGGAGCTTTCTCAACCTTTGTTTAATCGGATTGTAATGTGGAAGAGTGGGGATCTCATGTTGAGTTATTTCAAGGTCAATGTCGGTCATATCGTCATAGGACCATGCAAAGACATCCATAAATTCCTTTAGCAATTCTTCGAGTTGTGCACGCTCATGCTCATCGAGGGTAGACCCTATCCTAATCTCGCGCTGTTGGCTACTAGAATCGAGGTTAATAATAATAGTCTCTTCATTATTAACTTGAACGCGGTTATGTTATTTGTTATTAACCTTATTTAGATCAGTTATGAATTGTTTATTTGCAAAATCATTATCATCAAAAGTTTGATTAGAATCTAAACAGTTAATGTAAGGCACAACAAGATACTCAAAATCTTCATTTATTTCATTGATAGGAAAACAGCATTGAGAACCTCATCAAAGGAGGTCTCGATTACATTTAAGCAAGGATAGACAACAAAAGAAGAAATATGGTAAACATTAGGGTTAGGTGGGATTTCAACAAGTAGAACTGACGCAGCATGCCAGTTAAGAAGAGCTGTATTAGGAACTTTAATTAGGTGGGATGGATACAGTGATGTAGTGTCTGAATGAACCATGTAGAGTGTCAGCCCTAGTGTTTGTAAGTTCAATGAGTCCTCGGAGTCACTTTCTTCGGTATTTTTTATGAGCGGTTGTACATGGTGTTGGGAACTTTTGGTCTATGGGTAGCTGTCTTGGAAAAAGATCTCCATTCCGAGTTTCATCTTATTGTCTGTATGGTCATACCATGGTTCTGGAATACCGCAGAAGGGTAAGTTCTCATCCTCTTTAATGAATCGTCCATTCAAGGAATCACCTGGGATAGTCTGGATGAAATCCAATCTTCTCTTTGGTTGAGACTGGTGGATCATTCTGAGATCTTGTTGTAATGGATTGATACCCCAAACCAGAAGGAGGGAAAGCTTTCTTCAGTTCAATGGGCTCAAGTATCCCTTATTGTCTTTATCCTAGCCCTAGTCCGGGCATGAAGTTTATGTTTCTCAACATCAGAATCACATTGACGTTTCCATGAGGGTCGTATTCTGGACAAACCTTTTTTTTAAAATCTTCCCTTGCTGGGAGTAGAAGTGGCTCAACTTGGAATCCTGATAGGAGCATATCATTTGACCCGTGCTATATCTCAAGGATTGGACTGCTGGTACTTGCACCCTTGGCATGATCGTCGTCGTCCAAAATGGTAATGAATCGTCCGTCGACGAAGAACTTAAATTTCTGATGGAGTGAGAAAGATACACCTTTGATACTGTGGAGCCAAGGTCGTCCGAGTAACAAGTTGAAACAAGATGGGATGTCAATAACTTGGAATTCAACGACAGGATTTATAGGGCCAACCCCTATTACAAGTTTTATGGATCCCATCACCTCCCGACGGGTATTATCATAGGCACATACAACAGCGGAAGTTAGTGCGAGGTCACTTTCTTTCATTCCTAAGTATTTGAAGGTTCTTGATGGGTAGACATTCAAGGAGGATCCATTATCTACAAGAGAGAGTGGTACAATTTTCCCCATAACTTTAACGAATATGTTGAGTGCATGATTGTGGTTTGGCCTAATTCAGGGGATTTCTTCTTCGGAGAAGGATAACATTCGGGTAGAGGTCAAGGATCCGACCAAATTTATCGCTTCTTCTGGTGTAGTAGAGGGAGGAACTGTGGGTCTAGTGAGCAACTTGATCAAAGCGTTTATGTACAGCTGAGAAGACATGAAAAGCCCCCATAGAGAGGGGTCGTATTTATATAACTAATTAAGTTAATATGCTTGCAGTGGCGGCTAGTATATTGAGGATTATGTATGCTTATAGCCGAGTTTATAAATCTTATACATACGGACGAGAGATAGTGTGTGTATATGTGTATATGTGGACATATATATACACACACACACACACACACACATATATATATATATATATATATATATATATATATATATATATGTGTGTGTGTGTGTGTGTGTGTAGATATGTATATATGTGTGTACATATGGCGTGAATATCTATACCGGGCGTGATGGTTTGATTATATGATGTGATCATATGGATGTATATATATAATGTGAATGATATATATACTTATGGTGTGAAGCATACCCGACACATGTTATCTTGGGAAGTTGCGCGATGAGGGTGAGCCCCTGGCTTGAGAAGCATGTTGTGGATGTTCCCTAGGTCATAGTCATCCATTATTATTAGTGTGATTTTATATTTTTGGGGGTGAGAAGTATTGGGTATGAGTCGTTCTCACTTTTCGGTTAGGAACTATGATCTTTTCCCATACATTATGATTGATTTTGTCTCCATGGCGGTGTGATAATAGTCCGATAGGTGGTGACCCCGGGAGAAGGTGAGTAATTCCTGGAAGATGATAGCATGGTGCAGTATTTTGGTATCCTATAACTGTTTATGTTATGTGGATTGCAAAGTGTACATTATGTGTGTTATGTATACGTGGTTATAGGAATGAATGATTGCTTATATATATTTAAAGTAAATATATATTTATATATCCTATAGGTGAAGAGGATATGGAGTTTCTAGGGGATACATCTTGTGTGATTTCGGTGTACTAGCTTATCAGGGTCGACGGATCGTACTTAGAGACTATTGCGGTTATATTGACCCCAAGGATTTAAATGGAGATTTAATTGTGTATTTAGAGATAGTATTCAATAATTAGGTAGTTGTAGTAGTAGGATTTGTGTGGGCATAATGGATCCCAACGATAAACATTGTCAAGGAGTAGTATATCGGGGGGGTTCCTTGTTTGGATTTCGCTTTGGGAGACGCCCCACGCATGAAACGTAGTGCAATGTTGAGAGTGGAGAGAAGTTTTGTCCTTAGTACTCGAATGTATTTTATTTAGAGAATGAACTCTTATATTGAAAAATAATGTTAATGTGTGCCGTACAAGGACTAATAATTTGTTTAAGCAAATAACAGGAAACAATAAAGCATGGTAAGGTATATATATATATATATGTGTGTGTGTGTGTGTGTCTGTGTGTGTGTGTGTGTGTGTATGTATGTATATATATATGAGGGGTTAGAATGGAAGGGTCTTTGGGTTATGTAAGATGGCAGGTTATGTGGGTATAAGCCATGCGGACAGCTAGGTAGGTTACCCTTAAATGTGTCGGGTAGCTTAATTAAGGTTACAGGACGCGATTAGGTGCACGTTATAGAGGAGAGGTGAGTTTGGGGTTTCACGAGAGTGCGACTCCACTTTAATTATGAAATATTGCATTTATATTTATTATGCACGGTTAACACACTTGCTAAACATTTTTACACCTCGGGCTCTGACCCGTTTATATTTCTCTTTTGCTATATATATATATATATATATATATATATTGTACTATAGGTGTCCTACCGCATGGATACCGGATGCTATTCTATCCAGAGTATTGGGAGCCGTAGCAGATGCGGGCTATTGCGGGATTTAGATTGTAGTCGCTTCCTATTTCTGTGTAAATCTAAATATGATTCATGTTGTACATCGGGTTTAAACCCAAGAGTTATGTAGCTGTTTATATTTTTTCTTTATAGTTATTGTACTGTCTCTGCCCGACAGCTTATTCGGGTATATTTTTGTATGTACTTATGATGTATTAAGAGTATGTCCCTTCTTCATGTTGAGCATGTATATTTTTTTTCATGTTAATAGTCATTCTCATTGTTGGTTTGAATTCCATTGTATGTTTTTATTTAATTTTTGGCATCCGCTTTTATGGTTTCAGGTAATTAGCCTTATTTATTTTTGGTATAGTCTGTTGTTGCTGAGAATGAGCCATCTGGGATTCCTGATTTAATACAGTATAGGTCTGGCCACCCGTTAATATTTTAAGCGGGGTGTCACATTCTTGCCTCTTACGGGACCATTTGGGAGATGGTTTTGGTTTTCACCCTTTAACGGCTGGTTCTTAAGCCTAGTCTAAATATTTTCATATTATCGTAATATTCTGCAATCGAGAGACCCATGACAACACGATCAGTTCCTACAAGTTAAACCCGTGCTAGGTGTTCGTGCCTCTTACGGGGTCGTTTGGGAGCTGGTTTGGGTTTTCACCGTTTAATGGCTTGTTTTAAAGCCTAATCGACATATTTTTCAAATTATCATCATATTCTGAAATCGGGAGACCCGTGACTACACGGTCAGTTCCTACAAGTTACATTGGTCCCGTACGGGGTGTCCATGCCTCTCACGAGGCCGTTTGCCAGTGGGTTTGGGTTTTCACCATTTAACGGCTTGCTTTTAAGCCTAATCTACATATTTTCAAATTATTGTCATATTCTCAAATCAGGAGACTCGTGACTATACGGTCAGTTCCTATAAGTTACATTGATCCCGTGCGAGGTGTTCGTGCCTCTTACGAGGTCATTTGAGTACTGGTTTGGGTTTTGACCGCTTAATGTCTTATTTTTAAGCCTAATCTACGTATTTTCAAACTATCATCGTATTCTCAAATCGGGATACCGGTGACTACACGGTCAGTTCCTACAAGTTACACTGGTCCCGTGGAGGCTTTGTGCCTCTCACGGGGCCGTTTGGGAGCTGGGTTGGGTTTTCACCATTTAACGTCTTATTTTTAAGCCTAATCTACATATTTTCAAATTATCGTCATATTCCAAAATCGGGAGACCCATGACTACTAAGTCAGTTCCTAAAAGTTACATTGGTCTCTGCGAGGTGTTTGTACCTCTTACGGGGCCGTTTGGAAGCCGATTTGGGTTTTCACCCTTTCACGACTTGTTTTTAAGCCTAATCTACATATTTTCAAATTATCGTCATATTCTCAAACCGAGAGACCCGTGACTAAATGGTCACTTCCTATAATTTACATTGGTCCCGTGCGAGGTGTTCGTGCTTCTTACGGGGCCGTTTGGGAGCTAGTTTGGGTTTTCACCATTTAATGACTTGTTTTTAAGCCTAAGCTTCATATTTTCAAATTGTCCTCATATTCTCAAACCAGGAGATCCGTGACTACACGGTCAGTTCTGACAAGTTACATTGGTCCCGTGCGAGGTGTTCGCGAGTCTTACGGGCCGTTTAGGAGCTGTTTAGGTTTTCACCCATTAACTGCTTGTTTTGAATCCTAATCTACATATTTTTAAATTATCATCATATTCTCAAATCGGAAGACTCGTGACTACACGGTCAGTTCCTACATCTTACATTGGTCTCGTTCGAGGTGCTCGTGTCTCTTAAAGGGCCATTTGGGAGCTAGTTTGGGTTTTCACTGTTTAATAGCTTATTGTTATGTCTAATGTACTTATTTTCAAATTATCTTCATATTCTAAAATTGAGAGACTCGTGATTACACGGTCAGTTACTACATGTCATATTGGTCCCGTGCGAGGTGTTCGTGCCACTTATGAGCCTGGTTTGGGTTTTTACGCTCAAATGGCATGTTTTTATTCCTAATCTAGACATTTTAAAATTATCGTCATATTCTTAAACTGAGAGACCCGTGACTACACGATCAGTCCCTACAAGTAACATTGGTCCCGTGCGAGGTATTCAACCCTCTTATGCAACTGTTCGGGGGTTGGTTTGGATTTTCAACCTCAAATGACTTGTTTTTAAGCCTAATATAAATATTTTCAAATTATCATCATATTCTCAGGTCGGGAGACCCGTGACTACACAGTTAGTTCCTACAAGTCACATTAATCCCGTGCGAGGTGTTCGTGCCTCTTACGGGGCCGTTTGGGAGATAGTTTGGGTTTTCACCGTTTAACGACTTATTTTTAAGCCTAATCTACATATTTTCAAACTATCAATATATTCTCAAACCGGGAGACCCGTGATGATACGGTCAGTTCTTACAAGTGACATTGGTCTCGTGTGAGGTGTTCGTTCCTCTTACGGGGAGATTTGGGAGCTGTTTTTGGCTTTCACCCTTTAACGACTTATTTTTACGTCTAATCTACATATTTTCAAAATAATTGTCATATTCTCAAATCGGAAGACCCGTGACTGCATGGTCAGTTCATATAAATTACATTGGTCCCGTGCGTGGTGTTCGTGCCTCTTACGGGGCCGTTTTTGGGAGCTGATTTTATTTTTTCTCCCTTTAACGGCTTGTTTTGAAGCCTAATGTATATATTTTTAAATTATCATCATATTCTTAATCCAGGAGACCCATGACTACATGGTCAGTTCCTACAAGTTACATTGGTCCTGTGCGAAGTGTTCGTGCCTCTTATGGGGCCGTTTGGAAGTTGGTTTGGGTTTTCACCGTTTAACGGCTTGTTTGTAATCCTAATCTACATATTTTTAAATTATAGTCATATTCTCAAACTGGGAGACCCGTGACTACACGGTCAATTTCTACAAGTTACGTTGGTCCCGTGCAAGGTGTTCGAGCCTCTTATGGGGCCGTTTGGGAATTTGTTTTAGTTTTCACACTTTAACGACTTATTTTTAACCTAATCTACATATTTTCAAATTATCATCATGTTCTCAAATCAGGACACCCGTGACTACACGGTCAGTTCGTACAAGTTATATTAGTCCCGTGTGATGTGTTCGTGCCTCTTACGGGGCAGTTTGGGTGATAATTTTGGTTTTCACGCTTTAACGGCTTGTTTTTAAGCCTAATCTACATATTTCAAAATTATCTTCATATTCTGCAATCGGGAGACCCGTGACTACACGGTCAGTTCTTACAAGCTACATTGGTCCCGTGCGAGGTGTTTATGCCTCTTACGGTGTCGTTTGGGAGCTGTTTGGGTTTTCACCGTTTAATGGCTTGTTTTTAAGCCTAATCGAAATATTTTCAAATTATAGTCATATTCTCAAACTAGGAGACCCGTGACTACACGGTCAGTTCCTAACAGTTACATTGATCCCACGCGAGGTGTTTGTGCCTTCCACGGCGCCGTTTGGGACCTGGTTTGGGTTTTCACCATTTCACGTCTTATTTTTAAGCCTAATCTACATATTTTCAAATTATTGTCTTATTCTCAAACCGAGAGACCCATGACTACTGGGTCAGTTCCTACAAGTTACATTAGTCCTGTACGAGGTGTTTGTACCTCTTACAAGGCCATTTGGGAGTCGGTTCGGGTTTTCACCCTTTAACGGCTTGTTTTTAAGCCTAATCTACATATTTTCAAATTATCGTCATATTCTCAAATCGGGAGACCAGTGAATACACAGTCAGTTGGTACAATTTACATTGGTCCCGTGCTAGGGGTTCGTGCCTCTTACGGGGCCGTTTGGGAGCTGGTTTGGATTTTCACCCTTTGACGACTTGTTTTTAAGCCTAATCTACATATTTTTAAGTTATCATCATATTCTCAAATCGGGAGGCCCGTGACTACATGGTCAGTTCCTACATGTTAGATTGGTCCCGTGCAAGGTGTTCGTACCTCTTACAAGGCCATTTAGGAGCTGGTTTGGGTTTCCCCGCTTAATGGACTATTTTTAAGCCTAATCGACATTTTTTCAAATTATAGTCATATTCTCAAACCGATAGACCCATGACTATACGGTCAGTTCCTATAAGTTACATTGTCCCCATTGTAATACCCCGTAATTTTATGCTATATTTAATTTGGGGATTTATTATATTTAATGTGATGATTTATTTAATAAAAATCCGGAAATTAATTATGTTATAATTATTAACGTGACTAGAGTTAGTAATTATGGGAAACTTGTTGAATATTACTAATGAGCATAGTAATATATTATATTGGTTATATTAAATGTCATAAGTGAATTAAATGACTATTTCGGAAATTTAAGTCGGGACGTGCCCGTGTCACGTCGGGACTAATTATGTTAATTAAAAAGTGAATATTTTATAAGTTGTCCGTATAGTCGTTTTGAGTTCGCCAACGCGTCCGGAAGGGTCGAGATAGTCAGAAAAGTGTACCCGGGGGTTTAGTTTGGGTCTCGGGATGTTTTTAGGCTTAATTAGTGACCCGGGAGGGCATTTTGGTCATTTCACAAAATAGGGTAATTAAACCCACGAATTTCAGCCATCCTTAGCAGCCATTTAAGTCAGCCTTTTAGGGTTAGAACATTCAGAACCCTAGAACGGCCATTGGAGTAGAGAGGAGAGAGCTCTCAAGGTGATTCAAGGCCAAAAACACCACCATTTGCACCACCGTCACCACCAACGCGTAGATCGCGAGGAGGAGAACGCAACCACACCAATATCAGCAGGAAACCAGACCTCTGAAATCCCAGGCAAGTGTTTAACTTGCGTATTTTCGTTGGTGAAATATTCATATTAGTGTAGGAATGATTAGGAGTATAATCAATGGAAGAAAACCCCAATTTTGATAGGGATTTGCATGTAGAAATAATTATAACCATATTCTGGAAATATTATGTGAAGTAGATGATTAATCCACGAATTTGTGATAATATGTTAGAAGGAAATTCTGGAGAAAACTGATTAGAACAAAAGTTAAGAAAACATTAGGGTTCTTGAGGTTTAAATGAGATTTTGGGTTGTTTAACCATGTTTAATGATGGATATACGCATGCTTAACGTTAAAAACATCTGGAAATATGTTATTATGTTTGTAGTAAGAGTTTTGGGACGATTAGTGTTGGAAAATATTGAATTGGGTGAAGAATTTTGGTAAAACCCGTAACTGCACTTCAGCAGGATTTCGCAGACCTGCTTGATCGATCGATCGAGCCTAGAGCTTCGATCGATCGAAGGTTCGATCGATCGAGCCCAGACCTCGATCGATCGACCCTTCTTGGCAAACTCTTTTTTCCCCTTGTTTAATTAATTGAACATGATTCATCGTGAAATATCTTTTGGGCTTTATGAATAAAATGTTTTGGGATATAGGAGAGACCAATAGGGAATATGATTAAGTGTTGAGAACTTTATTATGAGATGATAATTGTATTTTAGGGACAATTATTTAAAGGACGAGGAAATTACGTAATTCAAGTGAGAGATTACGTCAAATACTTACGATAGTGAATAGACGTTTACCTAGTGATTTTTGCTACTTGGATGGATAGAATCCACGAGTATCACATAGCTAGTGAGAAAACTCTCCGAGTTAAGGTTAGAGACGAAACCATATACGTAATCATAATAATGGGAAATTAAAGATAAATTTTGTGACTATGGGTTACGAGAGAAATCTATATTAATATGATGAAATGGGTATATTTATATAATTGTGTGTACATATATTATATACATGTGAAAAACGTACCCGCGCTATTTGCTATCCCTGAGGTTACCGCGCTGGAACGATCGTATCCTGTGTTGCTTTATGGGGGATATTGAATCGTACCCTAGAAGATAGAGATCCTAGGTACGGGCTATTAGATTGATAATCGGACGGGCCTAAGAGACGTGTGGGTATGTACTGACCTCTTGGACTTGGAATCTATGCTTCGCCTCAACGTTGTTTTGTATATGTTAATACAGGTCGAGAGTGATTCCGAACTTGTATTTCCCTTTGTGTGAGCGATACGGGGATTGGATAGCAGAGTATGCCCGCACCATAGATTAGTTGGGGTGCTGTTATATATATATATATATTATACGAGTAGTTAATATATATATATATATATATATGGTTATAAACTTTAATCTGCCTACTATAATTTGATAAGTAGGACATAGTTGTTGACGCAATAATAAATACTTGTTTTGTGAAAGTATGAGAAGACACTGGGAAACTTTATAATTTAATGAAGCTAAAACGAGAGGAATACTACATTTGAAAGTAAACTTTTTAAAACAGTAACATCGTTCGGTTTTGAAAACATATGAGTAAGCTAAGATAAACGAACCGTTGGGAAGGTTAGTGCGATAGGAGTGACATTAGAAGAGAGGTGAGTATTTCTCAAGAGAGAGACGAACTAATATGATGTTGCATTGGCCTGTATCAATTTAAATACTTGCTTAACGTATTTTAAAATCAAACACACTTTCGGGCCCTGACCCGTTTCGTTCTCTCTCTCTCTTTTCTATATATATATATATTTTCAGGTGCCCAGCCACAGGGGCGTCTTGTTTAGGATCCTTTGAGAAGAACGAGCTGCAGCTTAGGTGGGAGTTGCAGGTCACTTGAGTAGACGGCTTCTGTTCTTGACCCCACTCCTATTACTCTCATTTATTGGGCATGTGTCGCCCTTTTCATCATTTCATTTATTGTTGGGATTTTTATATTTCAGTTATTCCAGTAATGTTCTATGGGATTTATTCAGGATGACTTATGATTTTTAGTTTTACTATGTTAACATTCGATTGACGAATGTATGGTTTTATTTTAGTTCATCGTGGTGTGATTCTATATTGTAGAAATGTGGTTTTGTATAAATAAATCTTTTCTTTAATTAAAATTTGGAAGTTAGTATGAAAAATGTTTTTGACACTTAGCTTAATTATTTAGGGTGTTAAATTGGAAAAATTATTTTTTGATCGACAGTGATGCTGAGAATGAACCAACTGTTTACCTTGATTTAATTTAATAAAGGAGTGATCGCCCGGTATTTAATTAGGCGGGGTGTCACACCCATGTGAGGTGTTTGTGCCTCTTACGGGGTCGGTTGGGTGCTGGTTTGGGTTTTCACTGTTTAATGGCTGGTTTTTAAGCCTAATCTACATATTTTCAAATTATCGTCATATTCTGAAACCAGGAGACCCGTGACTACACGATCAATTCCAACAACTTACCTTACTCCCGCGCGAGGTGTCCGTGCCTCTTATAGGGCCGTTTGGAAGTTGGTTTGGGGTTTTAACCGTTTAACGGCTTGTTTTTAAGCCTAATCTACATATTTTTAAATAATCGTCATATTCCAAAATTGGGAGACCCGTGACTACGCGGTCAGATCCTATAAGTTACATTGTTCCTGTGGGAGGTGATCATGGCTCATACGGGGCCATTTAGGAGCTGGTTTTGGTTTTCACCCTTTAACGGCTTATTTTTAAGCCTAATATAAATATTTTCAAATTATCTTCATATTCTCAAATCGGGAGACCCGTGACCAAACGGTCCGTTCCTACAAGTTACATTGGTCCTGTACGAGGTGTCCGTGCCTCTTACGGGGCCGTGTGGCAACTGGTTTGGGTTTTCACCATTTAACGGCTTGTTTTTAAGCCTAATCTTTATATTTTCAAATTATCATTATATTCTCAAATCGGAAGACCCGTGACTACACGGTCAGTTACGAAAAATTACATTGGTCCCGTGCGAGGTGTCCGTGCCTCTTACGGGGTCGTTTGGGAGCTGATTTGGGTTTTCACCATTTAATGGCTTGTTTATAAGCCTAATCGACATATTTTCAAATTATCATCGTATTCTCAAACCGAGAGGCCCGTGACTACATGGTGAGTTCCTTCAAGTTATATTAGTCCCCTGTGAGGTGTTCATGCCTCTGACGGGGCCGTTTGGGAACTGGTTTTGGTTTTCACCCTTTAACGGCTTGTTTTTAAGCCCAATCTACATATTTTCAAATTATCATCATATTATCAAATTGAGATACCCGTGACTACATGGTCAATTCCTACAAGTTACATTGGTCCCGTGCGAGGTGTTCGTGCCTCTTACGGGACCGTTTGGGAGCTGATTTGGATTTTCACCCTTTAACGGCTTGTTTTTAAGCCTAATATTTCTAGTTCCTTTAATTAGACAACTATAACCACAAGATGAATCAATCAAACATGAACATAAATATATTTACAAACCTGTGGAACCGATGTGTCGATTTGAAGAAAGCCTACAGATTCCATCGTCTTGAGTATCTCCGATACAATCTACATAAGGAAAACATAGAATTAAAAACAGCAGTGGTCAACGCTTGTATGTCACAATGAATCCGAATCATATTAATTTGAATTATAGTCACGGACCTTATCAAGAAAAATAACACACATGTATTCTGTTTGTCACCAAACACGATGAAAATTGCTATTAAGATATTACTCAAAATCCATTGATAAAATTTCTGTTATAATGCCTGTGTTTTAACTTTTACTATGTCATAATAGATTATAGCTTACCACCGTTGTTGTGGCTATCATATTATAGTCAGCCCACCTCAGATACTTCCTCGCTTTTCCCCTGGAAGTATAGTACAAACTTGAGACAATACCAACTCCAATTAACGAATTAGCATAAAGCTTACAGTTCAGATTCTTTTTTCATCATCAGAAAAGCAAGTGGTCAGACATGAAATTTTTATACATTGGGTAGTTATTATGAAAATAAAAGAAGATAGCTTGCCTTAGGGACTTAATTCTAAGAATAATAAAAGGAATGGAAGTAAGCACATTAGCAATTGTTTTCGCAAGATTTTTATCACCTAGCAGAAATCAAATATCTTTTAGCAAACATGTAGAGTTTTTAATAACTGATAAGAAAGCATGCCACACGCACACAAAACATTTGAAGTCAAAAAAGTTTTATTTATTATACCATGTACACAACACTGGATGGGCCTCAGACATGTAGGCCTTTGTAGCCATAATCTCTTGGGGAAACATATATAATAGGATGTTATTGGGAGGCATGCAATAATATAAAAGACTACCTGTCTGTCTGAGTTGGCAACTAATTATCAAAATGAATCACATATTGCTTCATTTCTCAGAATGCCCCACCCTCACCCATCCTCCCCACCCCCGTATAGTAAAGATGGATGATCCATACATATTGTTTGATAAAATGACTCAACCACATAAAAAATAAGGAAAATTTATGTTGGTTGTGTTTGAGCCAGGTGGTAGATGAGTGTTTTAAATTCCATCCTTGGAACAAGGATGTCTTAAAAGGGAATGGAATGTCATGATTATTAGATAATAGATATTTATTAAATTAATTAGATTATGTTCCTCGATATGGATAACAGGGACTTAGGGGCAGACATGTCCATAGAGTCTACATGTATGTTAACTAAATACTAGCTCATGTTTGAATTTAGCATTGTAGCTTCCTATTAGTTGAACTCATTATTTTGGAAACACATGTATGGAAACCCTCCTATTTACATCCATGAAAACAAATCAAAAAATTCGAAAATCTAACCTCAATAAAAGCTTAATACAATGTAGATCTGAATGACATCCTTAAACTTACCCAAGGTGATCACTAAATAAGGATGTCGAATGATCTCAAATAGTCCAAGACATCATTGCTTCAAGACAGTGTTGTTAGCTAAGGCCAAGACATCGTTGAACAAATGTTAATATCTGCCTTTTTAAAATGTTAAATAAATGAGTTACCAACAAATTCACACTATGACGTGAGAAGTATGTGATAAAAGACCAACAAAGAATTGACATATTACTCACTATGGTAAAGTCTTTACCAGTTGTTAGCTAGGGCTATAAATAAGAAATTACTTTTTTAAAAAGAGATGCATTTTAAATGTAGACACCCAACATCTAATTTAATAACTAAATTTACATTACCAGTAAATAATCGATGGGTGGAAGAATGTAAACAAAGTGCATTTTCTTGATGCTCTCTCTAAACTACCACCCAAACCACACCAAAAATTTGGATCCAACTATGTCATGCCTGAAATGAAACTCTTTAGGCATGTATTAAAACACTAATCTAATGCTACAATTATACACATTAGAATATTCAGTACCCTTCCCAAACATGATATTCAAATCAGTAAAAGAACACCTTAAATTCATTGAAGATCCAAATTCGAACTCGCAGCTATACAAACATCAACACCAAATATAGATATCCAAAACATAAAAGACATGATAATTTCTTACCAAGATTGTAGCTATGCAAGAGTCAAAACCAATTTTTTTCCACTAAACACTTCACCATGAATTATAGCTTATGTTAGTATTAATTAAAAGCATAATCAACAAATTTTGCAAAAGACAAACATGCAAATTAAAAATAAAGATACCTAAGCAAATAACCTTCGTCATTCCCTAAAAATAAACATACCTAAGTAAATACGATATCCATATGAACAACCCAAAATCCATTCCCTGAAATGGCATTTAATTTTAAAAAAATATGAAGACAAAAGCACACATCTTATAACGAATACAATCAACACTTTATAATATTGCAAACACTCAAGGCACGCATTGTGACATCATAAGTACGTACATTTATTATCCAGTATTAGCCCAGTAGATCACAATAAACCCTTTAATGTATTATAATACTTTTTCAATAAAAAAAGATCTGTAAGGACAACAGATCAAGAAATCCAAATGTATGTATCAAATAGAGTACCACCAAAACAACCACATATCTGCCAAATTAAGAATCAACAATTGCACAAACACTAATTTAAGCTGAAACTAACTTTGATTACCAATTAATTTAAATGATCCACATATAAAAAAGTATACAAATACATGTAGGCATCTACATTTTAAATTCGTATACGTATGTGTATAATATGTATGTAGTTGGGAAATTTCAAGAGAGACGTGATTAAATAGAGTAAAAGATCGATTAAGAAACCTGAGCGAGACGAGTGGAGATAGATGAGAAGATGCAATATAGAATACACGATCTATAGATAAAATATAGAATACACGATCTATAGATAGCTGAGAAGATGCAAGAAGTTAAGAGAGACAATGAGGTTACCTGAGCGGGACGAGTGGAGAGAGAGCTACGCAGAGAGAGGGAGTTGCGCTGATGGAGAGTTGACCAGGTGGAGAGAGAGAGCTGAGTAGAGAGGTCAAAGTAGAGAGCGGGGTGAGCGGGGCGAGAGGAGGGAGAGGGAAGATAGAGCGGGATACCAAAGTGTGAGTTTAGGGAATTATTTTTTGGGTGTTTTATATTTTAGTGAAGTGTACTTAATTTTGTCACACTTTAAAACAGTACCAAATTTTGGCACTATTTTAAAGTGTGACAAATTATCATTAAACCATGCCAAAATTTGGAACAGCTTTAAACTGTGCCAAATTTTTTATATCAAGGTGTGCCAAATCACTGTTTTTGGTGTAGTGGTATGTGCCCTAGGAATTTAGTCAAATTAATTAATTACCACATCCAATCAAAACTAAATTCCAAGTGAAACTAATTAGTTTAATTTTCATGCAAGTAATTCATAAATGAATACAGAAGCTATGAAAACACTCACACGCAATGCACAAAGCATTTTTTTAGCGAAAATCCTAGCGAGAAAAAACACTATCGCTCCAACCTAACAAGTTAGTGTTTTGAAATTTAGGTTTTACAATGTACTAACGTGACTTACATATAAGACTATGATTATCACCACAAAGTTTCTCCTTTTATATTATGATTTGATGCCTCTTCCCGTATTAGCAATCAGTTTATCCACGTCTAGACTTATATTGCATAATCCTTAAACCTCTATATCCACCAATATTTTGTTGTTGTCGATGATCGACCCATGCGTATGCTATATGTTAATCACCCCCACAAAATTATCCATGCTAATATCTTATTTTGATGTAGAATGCTGAAGGGAATTATAAACCCAAGAGTTCACCGTGAAAGCATGACTTGACAAGATTTCACTCTCATAAAACGTGTTAGGGTTTTGATGAAATTGGGTTAAAAACATGCATTTACATTGTAGTTTATACTTTACTATGTAAGTAATTAACTCAAACACGTTTTCCTACAAAATGGACCCTCGTTTGAACTAGGATGACCGCGTTCGAATATGGCAACTTCGTACGTGAATCTCTTGTACGATATCTCTATCGTATGAGGACTTTTACTTTGAATGCATTGGATCTCATGCGAAGATCCTTTCGCACAAGGGTTCTCTCATTCTAAAGAGAGAAAACAAAAGTTTACCCCTTGGAAATTTTGAAGAAAAATTCAAAAACCTTTTTATGACATTTAAAAGGCTTTGGTCCTCTCAATTTCCTACTTAAAAGTAAACTCTAGAAAAATACAAAAAACTCATTTTTTTACCAGACTTCCGATTGTATGAACCTCTGAATGAGTCTGGTTTAGTATATATTTTTCATAGTGCTTTGTCTTTTGTCTTAAATGTTATGTCATTTTAACTAAATATAATATAAACAATACACTAGAAATTTTGTTCCGGAATAAAGCCGAAACCAAAGCAATGAGTGCAAACCAATGTCCTTACATTATCTCAAGGTAAAAGTTTCACGATTTAGAACTGAGCCAGGCCATATTTTTCTTCAAAAACCTTGAAGAATGTGATAATTGGAATCTCTCAACAAGCCTCCAAAACAGGTGTTGTTTTCTTAGTGAAAAATGTTGCGTCAACATTAAATTTTAGCAATTGTTATTCTATGAAACCAGGTACTGGTCATCATGCGCCAAAGCGGTGTTTTCTAAGTGTTTTTTTCTTGAAGAAAATTCCTCTATATCTTTTAGGGTTGATTATGCATTGGGTAGGACCGTATAATTTGAAATAAAGCACAAATTATGGCCAACCAAATATGTCATGTCATGGATGCAAATGAACTAAAAGTGTTAGAGACTATTGAAACATAGTTCCCATATGTTATTTTTTCCCTCACACCTTAATAACATATGCTCCCCATCTTCGGGTTCCATCTTACAGAAAGGGAAAATGGGGGTGGAAACACATTTACGTTTGTAGATATTAGAGGTGGTTAATAGAGCATTATTGCACAACCTCAAAATAAAGAGATTAATCTTTAGAGGGATATTCATGTTCCAAAAATCCTTCCACACCTTAGGTCTAGGATAAAAGGAAGGTGAGGGTAAAGGTTGCCTCTTCTCCTTTCTCAACTTTTTATACATCAATATATCCATATTTGATTAAATATCTTCCTATATAGTCGTAAAGTCATACTTACGCATCATTTTTGTTTTCAGAGATATGTTTTTATGGACAACTCTTCCATATGACTAAAGAAAATCTTTAGCTTATCCGTATTCCATTTCTTTGTTAATGTAACACCTCACTCTTCCACCATCAATATTATCTTCATTTTAACTACCCCATACAACGATATGGGGTTTTATTAGCTTTAAATTGACAAATTGGTGTCAGAGGGTTTTGAACTCCTGATATGTGCATCATCAATCACATGTCTTACCAGTGGAGCTAAAAGGCCTCGATGTTAAAAGAGTGCAAATCTACATATATGCATTGTTACTTTTCTTCACCCAAACGATGTGGGATATAACTATCTGGCTACCAAATCAACCATGGCACCAGTATGTTACAGTTAGTGGGTCAATGAGATCCACCATTTAGCACTGGTCAACATTACTGGGCTTTGAGAAGGCACCCACTTAATATCCCTCCCTAAGACTACCTACCATCTCATTCCCTTAAGAAGAATCCCTCTACCTTCTAATAGACTTGCCCATATCCACAACGACCATTTTCCCATTTTGTGTTAAAAATGAGTTATTCGGATAGTCAAATAGCCTTCAATGTTTTTGCCTAAAAGAAAGCTAGATCTTAAGAATCTCCACCCTTGCTTGGCCAAAAATCCCATTCCCCTTGATATTTGGGGATGCACACTTCATCCAAAGATTTCTAATGAATTTTCTCCTATCTTTCGAGCTCACCAAAACTTGCTAGTTAACTACCCAATCTTATCACACATATGTTCATGGGAGGAATACACAACACATAACATAGCTAGGGACTGTTGACATCACATCTTTAATCAAAGTCTCCCTCCCTCCTAGGGAAATTAATAATTTTTTCCACCCCTATACTTTGTTTGTTAACCTCTCTAAAAGAAAAGAGAAAGCAGAATCTTAGGAGTTCCCCCATTTTGTTGGAAACCCCAGGTATTTGGATTTGGGGTCCATAGATTTTACCCCAAAAAATCACATATACTATTTTTAGTTTCTTCGTCAGTGTTTGCTGAGAACATTGTTCCAGATTAAGAGAAATTGACGAGTTGTCTAGAAGCTTTGCCATATAAGTTTAAAACAGTCCTCACCCTATCACATTCCTCTTTGGTGGCTTGGAAGAAAAGAATAAGTCCTTAACGGGAAAAATGGGATAGAATGGGACATGATCTTCGTATTTTCAAGTCTGAAATAATTTTATTGTGGTCTCTTGAAAGGAGAAATGTGAGAACATCCTAGACAATTAAAAATAGGTATGGGGATATTGGGTCGCCTTGTTTCCAACCTCTCTTAGGGCTAATTTTGAATATTTGTGCCCCATTAATGCACATATTGTAGGAAATTGTGCTAACGCATTGAATGATGAGGTGTAACCATCTCGGGCAAAACCTCATTCTCTCCATAGATATTTATCAAAAACTTCCAATCCACTCTGTCATATGCTTTGTTCAAGTCTAACTTCAGGACCATGTCTTTGCGTTTTCCCTACTTCTTTGTCTTTAGATAATGGAAATATTTATGAGTGACTATGATACTATCTTGTATAAATTTGTTAAGAACGAATGTCGCTTGGTTGGGAGAGACCATGCTGGGGAGGATGGGTTCGAGTCTGTTAGCAAAAATTTGAAGATTATTTTGTAGGCGAAATTGCAGAGACTTATAGGGAGGAATTGGGACAAAGTTTCTGGAGCAGGTACTTTAGGAATGAGCACAAGGTTTTTTTATAGGAGCAGGTATTTTGGGAATCAACACTGGATATTTACATATACTCATTTGCACATTCTCCACGGATGTATAGAAATGAACATATAACTAATTTGCAACAAACAACCTGATAGAAATAAATTCAATCGTTGCATATAAATAACTAATAAACATCAAACAGGTCCTTTATTGATTGTACAAGAACAAACTTGATTTGCAGCAGCAATCTAACTGAAGCACCAAACAAAACCTATGAAGCATGGACTCGTAATACGCGTTTCGACATGCGACATGTGACACGTGATTCTTCCAAAAATTAAGATACGACACGCTAGGATAAGTATAATATATAATATATATTAATGAAATGAAACATATTTTTTCCATAAAATACATTATTAGAGCATTCTTAGCATGAAATTAAGAAAATGGACCATACAAAACAAAATTCAAGTACACTTTTAACATTAAAAATCATAAATAAAGAAGAATCTCCATCATATGTCCACAACGTGTCGGTTACGTGTTGAAGCGTGCATATAATACGTATTTTGACACAACACGAGACTCGTGGCTTCTAGGAGAATGTCCGTGCTTCATAGAACAAAACTCTAATTTGCACCAAACTAAATTGGATTCCAGTCACAATCTCGGATCCACCGCCATTGATGTATAGACATAAACTTGATATAAACCATCCCAAACTTGTTTCACGTTATCCTAAAAAATAATTCAACTGATTTTTGGTGTCCCCAAAACCCATTAACATAACCATATTTTACTCATTTGCAACACTAAATCCATGGATTTTGGGAGCTATATCTACATATTTTTATTCTCCTTTTTTAGTTTGTTAAAGTGTGTTTGTTTATTAGTACACATATCTTGCTATTTATATGTTTTATCAATTTAAATGGATGATCTGTTTGATGATGATTATAGCATGAGTTATAGTTTTTTAGGTTTGTTGAAAATTAAGGTTTATAATATTGGAAAGAAGATGAAGTAAGGAAGCAATTTTTGAGTCATAAAAATTGTTATGGGGTTGAGTCTAATTGTAATTACCATATAAGGTTTTCAATGGATGGCTAACCGTGTTAGAAAACTAGGAAGGAAATGGAGTTGAACCTGCACGATTGATCGACTGGCAAGCATTAAAATAACAGTCAAAACTGTAAAGGCTTCCTGCTAAATCTTGAACAAAAGTAAACTATTAAGCAGAATCAAAAGCCCTTCTCCTATTCAGGAATTATTATTTTCATCTGATTAGAATGTATACATTAAATTGCAAAGTAATGTTTACATGAAATAACCAACTTGTAGAGTGAGCCTAAAAGAGTGACGGGGGTGCGAGTATTCGAATTTCAGATTAACAGAGTGTGAGAACGTAAGAAATTAAAGGCTGTGTTCAGTTGTAGGGGGCTAAAAATGAACATTTATCCTCATATTGATTCTACTTTCATTCTCTAATTTTAAAACATTTATCCTTAAAGGTGCCCAGTGGAGCAATTCAGATCGCAATTTTATATATTCAGTAAATAGAGAATAATTTCAAGAATTTGACAATGCATATGTACTGACTACATCCAGGCACTCATATATGCATTAACGTATAGGTTAGTTTTCTAACTATATAAGTACATTCAAATTAATTAAGCCAATTAATAAAGTCCACCTAAGTCATTGTTTCATAAATAACAATAATAAATCAAAACATAAATCATTTGATCCCCTATCTCGTTTCTCACTGTTGAATTCAATCTATGGCTCTGGCTCCCTGTCTCACTTCTAAACCTTAGCAGCCAAAAATCACGACAACCACTACTTTCACTTCCACTTGTCTTACTATCTTCATCTCAATAATGTTTATTATAAGTAATTTCATTCAAATATTATATAAATGTTTTTGTTAAGAGAGTTATCTCCCGTGGGCACAATGTATTTATACTGAGTAATAAACACGGACGTGGAGATTATCTGAATAAGGGTAATACGCTCAGATAGTTATACTTAGTATCTGCCGAGGACATTCTTTAAAAGAATACAATTATGATATGATATCCACTCTTTTTACACACCTCTTCAACCACCAAACGTTGCTTTTAACTAAGTGCCTCTGCTGTTAGCCTAATTTTGTCCTGAATCCTAGGTCTACTAAAACCCAAGTGAAGCAATTTGTTTCAGAATCAAATGAAACCAATACAATGGTAAATTCTTGATCGATCCAAGAATTTTGATTTGTAAACCTTTTACCACAAATAACATGTATATACCTTTTAATGGATGTCAAGATTTCTACTACAGTTAACAGGATCGCTGAAGATATCACAAAGTGAATGACCTCTATAATTCAACTAAGCCATGACTATCAGTAGATGTATTCATTCTCTAAGGCTACTGGTTTGCAAGTCAAGAGAACAGCTTGGTCCATCTGTACAGCTAGATTCCATCAGTAAAGTGTACAAAAGAAGACATGAACAAGGCAAAATAGGTTATTGTAAAACTAGAAAATAAAAGGAGAGAGGAGAGGATCTATATGATGTAACATATAGTATGAATAATTACTATGAAGCACAGATGTGGGTGTGACACAATGCGGAGATTCAAAAATCTTATAAAGGTAGGATACGTGTGCGTTGGGAAATATAATAAAAATATAAAACATATTATGAAATTCATTAATTTTATTTTATTAATCTCCAACATAAAAAATGGACCATAACAAAAAATAAATAAATGATGATATCATTCGTGAAAAAATATCTATTCTCAATAAACTTCCCACTACTTAATTTCAACTTTCGTGAAATCCATCCATGTCTCTAACTTTCGAACACCGCTTGTGTAAATTATTCTGGAACACTATTAACCAATGTAACCACTCGAGGTCGAAAAATGTTAAAAGGTGATTTGCAATAGCACGACAATCTTAAGCTTGAAGATCCACAATAATAACATTCACATCATTGATTTTCAATTCAATCTATACCTTTCTAGCTCGCGAATCTCTGTCTCTTCATCCAACTCTCGCACTCTCCTTCTCAAAGTTCCATCCAATCTAAACTATATATCCTCATGGCTTCACAAAAGACGTTGATAAATATAAAATCAGCAATATTGGTTGACCTTAGAATTCTTCATGAGAAAAATCAGGAAACTTAAAGAACCATTAAGAATCCGTAATTAAATTTATTAAAAATAGTTGGATATGCGGCGGGTGAAAATCGGAGGAGATTGGGTGAGAATCGCATCCGATTCGAAATCATTTACGATTTTGAAAAATCTGTGCTTCATAGAATAATTATAACGGGCCAATACCTCCTGTGGTATGTTCTTATGATTGATACAGCAGTCTCAGCTTCATCCCGTAGTGCCCCACAACTTGATGAAACTTGATGAAAAGGCGTCAGTATCTATACTCCAATACTAGGGAAACCATCCCTGAGAAATCTCATTGCAGGTTATGCAAATTAAAGGACCTGTAGGAAGTGCATGTTCATAAAACTACTGCAACATAAAAATTTATAAGGGAGAATATAATGATTTCACAAGCATTTATGACAATTTCTCATTTTTCTTTACTATCACATAATTATTACACACACACACACACACACACACACACACACACACACACACATATATATATATATATATATATATATATATATATATATATATATATACCACAACCACCACAAAAAACCTTCATTTGAGAATTTACAAAAAGCTTCAATCCATCCATCCACATTACTTTCACATCGTAATTAAACATCGATATATAATTAAAATCATCTAATAACCAAGTCATTGTGGATAAGGAAGATATAGCAGGACATCAGTAATAGACAAAATGCAAGAACTAAAAATTGCATCAAAATGGAAGTGTAATTTAAGTGTCTTGTCTATATCATTGTTAAAACCTCATTTCTAACTACAGTGATGAAAGCAAAGCTTTATTAACTGCTGGGGGCACTGAAGTAGCAGTTGCATTATCTGTCCAGTTAGTGTCACCCAAATGCAATAGCATGCTCTCCCAGTAGCAAAATTCCTCAAAACAAGTCTGCAAGCGATTATCTTTAATCTTGACCTTCCAATGGCCGTCAGTGAAATTACTTTTCTCGGATTTCCTCCGTCCCCACTCTAGAGTTGCCTTCGGCTTGGACCTAAGCAGACAGTACTTGTGTAAATTCTCTGGCATCGCATCATGGACCCCCCACCACCGTTCATGAGCCACATCACTCAGAAACTCCTTCATGGTGTTTACATTCCAGTTGCAATCATAGTCCCGAAAACATAGCCACGATTTTACACCTAAATAGTGGAGAACATAGAGAATCAGAGGGTTGGCTCCAAAAAGATGCGTTTTCATCTATTTCTTTTCCGCCCCGTCGCCTTCCCAAAAGTACTTTAAGAAGTTCATGTATTTCGGGATCCGATGCCACCACGTGAAGATTTCGTTTAAGTACCCCTGGTCCCCGCCATTGTAGGACACAATCTCATTACTGTTGTCCATTAGCCGCTGGAACATGCAGTTTGACGGTTCAATCAACATCACGTCCGAGTTGAACAGGATAGCGTTATTTCCAGTAGCGGTTATTTCCGGCATCTGAAATAAGATATTGATATTCCTGAGTATGAGCAAATCTGCATCGATGAAGATGATCTTGTCGTAATCGGTCAACTGCCATAAGCGGAATTTACTGTAGTTCCACTCATTATAGGCGTCCTTTTTGGCTTTCGGGTTTCTAATTCTTTGAGTAGTTCGAATTTTCCAGCCAGCAGCCTCCAGGCCTCCCCGATGATACTCACTGATTGTTTCGTCAATAAGAATAACGAGATCATAGGTTGAACCAGCAATGCGTATGCTCTAAGCTGCAGCAATGGCCCCACAGACATAGTCGTTTGCTGAGTGCAGGATAGTTGTATACGCTTCTCGTTTTGCATTTCCTGAGTACCTGTGTTCTGCATAAAAATGGTATGTTAGTTACTCACAATATTCACCTTCTTGAACTTGATTTCTGAGGCATCCTAATTTATTTTTCAAAGAAAAATTTCCGCAAACGGCCTAAACTATCATAGAGGGTTGCAAATAACTACCTGAAGTATTGATTTTGCAAAAGACACCTCAAGTATTTCCATCAGTTGCGATTTCTCCCCATGTGTTGCTCAGAAAAGTTTGCTAACAAAGACAACATTAGGGGGTATTTGCACTCAGAACATTAAAGGAGTTTTCTTGCATTTTACCCTAGTTTATTATAATTTATGTATCACAACACTGTAATCTCTCTCAAAAACTGTTTTAGTGACCAAAAAACACAGATATGGATGCAGCCATACACAGATACGACGCGAAACATAATATATTCAAGAAAGTAGGATAAGTATACACAGTAACACGGGATACATTGAATGTCATATATACAGGTAATACTTTTTATAAACTTCTCAACTAACTAGGTACTGTCTTTTGCACAAAACAATGTTGTGCAGAAAGATGTATCCAAACATATTTGGGAGTATCCAAGCATATCCAAGTATTTTAAAATAAATCAGGATATTTAAAATTACACATCCAGTATATGGTGTTTCATAGGTTCTTACAAGAAATTGATTATCATGGTCTGATTACAACGATTCCACTCATTGATCATTATTTATTTGGAAGATTAGAGGTGCCTAAGTACTGATAAATGTTCCATAAAATAAATTTTTAAAGCCCACTTCACTGGTCACGTAATAACATTATAGTGAGGTTTGGCTTTTGGCTCCCAATATTTAGATTAAATTAGACTTTGAGTCCCAAAGGTATCACTAATATTCTTTCCCCCATATTTACTAGTTCCATTAGTTGACAAAAAATAGTCCATAAAAATTAATTAAACCCCTGATTACAGTCTAGTTAGACATAAAACAATAGGACAAAACTAAAAATATATTAACATTCGCCACTTGATATGATCTGAAATGATCCACTAACAGAAGTGTAAAGTTGGGTGTCAAAAGTCACTCTGAAAACTGAAAACTTTGTGAAATTAAAATCGATTTTCACCCAAACTTGGCCAAAGTCAAATGACCCCAAGGAAAGAATTATCAACCAAGAACTGACCTTTAGTCTTGAGGGGAACTGCAAGTTCACAAGAGCCCATAGGAAGCTGGACCTTTTCCCTCAATGTATGAAGATTTGATTCATATAGCTACACATTCCCTTCATGCACAACAAGCTCGTTGCAAGTAAAGAGATTTGGAATTGGGAAATAGTCGGTCATAAGAAGTACACGCACTGTATGAAACCCTTTAGAAGTGGCAGCAAGCCTAGCTGTAGAAAGTTGTAAGTGCAAATGAGACACATCTCTTGACCAGCCTATTGACTTGGTGCAGGGAAGCTTGACCGCTATGAGATCAATCCACGGTTTCCCTGGGACTTTAATCGTTGGCAGAATAGGACAAGTGGGGACTTCGAAGTCTTCCTCCCCATCTATCCATTCGGGATATAAGGTTTCCCATGTTACATTATTTGAAACAAAATCAAGGAGCAGAACAACATGATCAATATCAGGTATCAGCTGATTCCATTGATCAATTTCATTGTCATTGAAGTTTAACAGGCCTATTCCCTGAAAATCATTCTTGTCATTCAGTTTCTCAATTACTTCAAATATGTGGTCCCAGATAACATCTAAAGAAGACACGTAACGTTCATCTACAGTAGATCTCTCCTTTCGCCATCGATCTACAAAACTTCGCCTCGATGTAATAAAGCATTGCCTTCAGGATTTGAAAGGCTGTTTTAAAAAGGTAAATAAACAAATTAATTAGTAAATGAAAACAGAAAAAAGTAGAGAACTAACATACCAAGATCCTCCAGAATTGGATGGATGTTCTGTGTTCCAAAACGCTAGAGAGAGTAGAGGTATGAAAAGTGCTCCCAGTATGATAATAGGTAACACGAGTTTTGATGTCAGGATTCTATGGAAGGACTTCTCCCCGTCTCTAGAAAGCTTACCTCTTAAGAATTTTCGTTTGCTTGTTTCTTCGCTGAACCATGTATTTCAAAAATTTATAAATTAGGTAAAAAGGAATTATAAGAACAAAAACCAAAGGGAATGTCAATGTTGGAGAGTAGATGATATTGAGACATGTTCCATGCGCAGGAAAGATTCAACAGAGCCGAAGTTATGTTGTCTACAAACTAAATTGAAGTTGTCCTCCTTCGGATGTTGAAATACATGGTTCTTGTATAGAGATATTCTTGCATGAAAAAAGGTACCTTGTGCCTCTCAGAGGTAGGCATTTTATTATCGCAATGATTAGAGTTCAGCCGGAATACCCGGTATTATTTAATCGAATTTGATTAATTAAATTATTTATTTAATTCAAAAAATTACTTTTAGTTGGAATTTGAATTAAATGAGAAATGATTTAGTTGAAATTAAATTTGGTGATTTTAGGATAATTAAATGAATATTTGTGGCATCTAATTAACAATTTAGTAATTTGGTTTAAACTCAAGGGTTAATTTATTCTTTTTTGATTTCTTGGACTCCAAATCTTGGATTTTGAATAATTAATCACTCATCTGTTTTGTTTAGAGTTTGGCTAAGTAGAACTTTTAAAAGTAATTTCCTAATTAAACTAGGAGGAGGAAATCAGAGAGGAGAAAGATTGGGACCTAGGGACCAACAATCCTACCCCTTACCACAATGTAGCAACTACGATCACGGTCTTCTTCTTGTGTACCCATAACTCTATGCGTGGTCGGGTTTGGTACATTAGTGTTAGTTTTTTTATAAATAAAGTTAGTACATCGGTGTTAGTTCTTTTCTCCAACTCAAACGAAAAGATACAGAATTATTTTCTCCCTCTTTTCAACCCTAAACCTCCCTTAGAAGAAAACTTCAACCCTAATTTTGAGATATACATATTACATTAATATTTTGAAGAAGGTCATAAAACAGCGTTGATTATTTTCACGAGACCAACAATGCAATACAATCAAATTTTCAAATTACTTATTTTTTCATGCAAGAATATGCAATAATAACCAAAGATGTCGGTTGGAGAGTAGATAACTAGAGTCTTCCTTCGTATGTTGTCTACAAACTAAATTATGGATGTATAACAACAGAGCCGAAGGTTAAATACAACTAACTAAATAAATATGAACTAAACTAAATAATTTCCATGTCCATACAGAATTCAACTCAACTCAAAAACTACACGATCCTAATAGGCAAGTTTTATAACAACAATTCCTACATAATATATTCATACATACATACATACACAACGAGAGAGAGAGAGACTCACGTGGCTAAAGAGAGCCTGTGCCTGGTCTCTCTGGGGCTGGGTGAAGCACCAACAATTCCTCTCATATTTGATTCAGTTAATCTCAAAAACTAAAAAAAGCTCACCTATAAATAACAAATGTAAAAGAAGACCAAAGGACTAAAAAAAAACTCTTGGATTTCTTGCCTCTAAACTCTTGGACTGCTTGCCTCTAAACCGAAGAGCGGGAATACCAAGTATTAGCCTTTTCAACTTGTAGTAATAATCACCAGAGATTCTTGATTTGCTGGCTTGGACCTTTGGCTTTTCATGTTTTAATTATTTCAGTTTTAACCATCAATTTCGAAAGATTGTCATAACTTAATTAATTAATTATTATTATATTTGTCATTATAAATTTACAAATAAACTCTTCACTTTTTAAATATATTTTTTTATTGTATGCTTCATTTTTTACTCCAAAAAATTTAAAGGTTATAATGAAAACTAAATAATGAGAAATGGGAGAGGTGTGAATTTTGGAGATGTGAATTTTGGTGGAGGCAACCTTTATTATTGTGTAATTATTAGTTATTTTTATAATTTGGTTACTTATTTAAGTTTCGTGATTTGACTTCTATATTATGTAGGGGTGAAAGCAGCACGGGTTTTTATCATACTGTACCGGTTTGTTAAAAAAATGGTTTTGGTTTGGAAATTTTTAATACTAAAAATCAAAATTACCGAAAAAAATTTGGATGGTTTTGTTTTTAAACATTAAAAACCGACTTATCGAATTTACCGTACCAGCTTATCAAATTATGGGCTATTTTGATGTTGTTTTGGTGCCATTATCAACGATTAAAATGTCTTATACCGAAACTTGTACCAAATTTACTAAAGTCATAACACCGAAACTTGTACCAAATTTATCGAAATCATAATATCGAAACTCGTACCAAATTTATCAAATGTATAAAATCCGCTTGTAATATGGTATTTACCGAAAAAAATCAAAAAAATCAAAATTACTGAAAATACCAAAATACCGATCGGTTTGGTTTTGGTTTCTGTTTTGGTGTATCGGTCTTTAAATTCGATACAAAGGGTTTTACCATTCAAATTATAATTTTGGTATTGGTAAAGACTCCTTACCGACCAAATCGTACCGCATTCACCCCCAATATTGTGGCACTCTTTTTTTTGTAATTCAATGGCTTATTAGTTGTTATTTACATTATTAGTTGCTTCCTTGTGCACACGAATTACTTATGATTGTGATTTATCTAATATCTAAATATAAAAACGGTGTCTTCTACCGTGACTCTTCCACGTGGCTGAAAATTGAAGTTGCAATTGATAATAACACCTTCTCCTCTCTCCCCCTCTCTCTCTCTCTCCCCCTACTCAGAAAATAAAGAACCCTCTTTCTCTTTCCAATCCATTTCCCATTCCTCTCTCATCCTTACTTTCTCAATAATAAATCCAATGACCTTTTCATTTCCTACTCCGTCATTTTTCATTCCTTTCTTTTATTCCTATCATCTCCATGACTTGAAAATGAAGTTGGAATTAAAACAAATTCTCAACCCGCCCTTATTACCTCTGATCTCTTTGAATTTCTTCACCTACAGAGATTCTCTATAGCCATGATGTCTCTTAGTCTCCTACAATTACTTTTATCATTGTTGTTCACCAATAGACCTCTGTGTTTCTCTTTCTTCCTACATATCTGTGTGATTCATTCCCCAACAAAGAGAAATTTCATTGCAATTAGTTGGCCTCCTATGAAAATGTGAATGCACTTCATTGATGTTATTTAGTGAGTTAAATATTTAAGATTTAGTTTTTTCTATGCTAATTTTCTCATTTTTTGCATGCTGATTTTTTTTTTTTTTTTTGCGATATCCCTCTCCGTGAATAAATTTTTGTTCGCCTTCATTTTTTTTAAAGATTTGTTTGTTTTGATGTGATGCAAGTTAATAAGATATACTCAAGCATTACAAAAAATTATTGTTATTATGGGAGGGTCATACTTTATTTCCAAAATCACAGGCTTGAGTTTGGATACATGGTAAAGATTGAGCATACCAATTGTTTGCCAGTCTTGAAATTAAGAAATTGATTAACTTCGAAATATTTTGCACATAAAGTATAAGAATTTTTTTACCGGATTTAAGGCTCATTTGAATTCTTTCAGATATGTTGTTTGATGGTTCTTTTTATCTTATTTCTGTTTATTTTTTCAATTAACTGCACGTATAATGTGCCAAATAATGTTGTAGGTTCTATAACATTTTCATGTTTGGCATGTCAACTCAATATTTTGTTATTACGGTCTATATATATCAAAGATAGGCTATGTATACCTATAATTCTAACTCAAAATGTTGTATAATAAAATGGTTTGTATGACTCAAAATGTTGTTATTATGTACAAAAATGGATAACAATTATTAATAGCTAATTCTCTAGAGAAGTAGTATATGAGGTTTCAGTGATCAAAATTGCAACTAATGACTTTAGTGACATTTTCTCTTAATAGGTGAACCCATAAATTAGTTTATGTTATGTTTGCCTAATATTGTTGTGCCAATAATTCTATTTTTTTCGGTTCAGCATAACGATCTCGAAGTGGGTCGTCTTTAACGACTTATTTCAGTAGCGATTCAGTATAATTAAGTTAATCCGATAACCCATTTTTTATTCTATAATGTATGTGTTCATGAGAAATCTCAAGTTTATCTTTATCTGCAAAAATCCTTGTTGTTTTAGCTTACGTGTTCAATTTAACCAATTTAGTGCTCCCTTGGTTTTGAAAGTGTATATTTAGCCTCCCCTATGTTTTGTGGTCGCTTGGAAAAATGTGATTATTCATGATAATTTCAATAGACTTCTCGATAATCCTTTAACTAATCAACTCAGTTTGGAATTATCCCTATAATTTGCATTTTTTAGCCCCCTAAAAATGTAATACACACATACGCACATGCACACGCACACACAAACATGTACTATTATATGAGGTCAGTTAATATTTGGTTATTAAGTATCTATACCATTTCATCATGATTTCATCGTTGGCATATTTAATTGTACACACCCTCCTATTATGATTGTATAAGTTTTAGATCAGTTTCTTGGTGACGGTTCTGGTGTGACGGGGTTGGCTTAAGTATGAGGTCATGGTTTTTGTTAAGTTTAATTTATTTCAAGTATGACAGTTCCATTATATATGATTGTACACACTCTCCTATCGTGAAATGCTTACAAGTTCAGTACACCAAATCTTATCAGTTTTTGTTTTTATTTTTATCTTTATTATCAAGGTGAATATCAAATGTTTTACATGGTGCACATTAACAATTTGTTGAAATGTCAAAAGAAGATTCAAACACATATATTAGCTTAGTGAGCTAATAGTAATGAAAAATTTGCAACACCTACAAGGAAAATTTATGAACGATAAGGATCGATGTAGATGAATTGGAATGCAAAAATGGGAGTAGTGAATTTTTGTGAAGGTGTGTAGGCAGTTGTTATATTAATCACGTTCTAAGAGTAACTAATGATATCTAGAGTTATTATATCCTTTAGATATTCTTAGAAGGGTTCTCTGTTCTGTTTTGATTCATGTGATATATTGTTCTGTACAAATCTACAAATCTTTTTCTAACTTTCAGACCCCATTCATATATTTTGGTTTCACATTTTACATTTACAAATCCTTTGTGGTTTATTCCAGTAGCTTATACCTTTTTTCCAGGTTTGTTCATTGGAAAGTCCATATGGGATTCTTTTATTGGAGAATGTTAAACAGGAGTTAAGGCATAGTTAGTGGCAAGGGAGAGTTGGCGAAGCCGGTAGCATCTCTATTTACATTAACTACTGGTAGTCTTATATTCTATGATCTTTATTCTTCCACCCATAAGAACTTTAAATCATTCATCAAATTTTATTTGAACAATATCAGTAGTAAGTACTTTGCTCATCACCTTCATGAATCGAAAAAAACTAGATCGATAAAGCATCAAATCCTTTTAACGCTTACATTTAGGGTATTTTTTTTTAATTTTATGTCTTGATGAAGCTTAGGTTAAAATATTCGTATTGGCAACATAATATTAGGTGCATTCAATTTTTGACTACTTGTGGTGTTTTTTTTCATCAATTATTTAAATTCATTTAGTCGACCTACATGATCCAAATGTTTACATACATTTATTGTAAGTGAAAGAATAGATTACAATTGTGATCCCCAAAAGTTTGAGGTCAATCTCACTTTAGTCTTTGAACACTCACTATCATATCCATTTTTAACCAAAGTCCCAATATTGCAATAAAAGTATGCATTTATTTTTTCTGTCCTCTTTAGTTTATCTTTACTTGAGTGTAATGATATCTCTAACTTATATTTTAATATTCCCCATTCATTTTTTAAACTTGGATGACATTTTTTTTATTTGGACTATTGGTAGATCCATTATCATCATATTTGAGTGATTGTATTCGCAATTACCATATATTTAGTCTGGGTTGATTTCCACCTTTTTTTGTCGTTTCAAAGACATTGCATTCACAATACATTGAACCATTCTAAAAAAAGTATCACTTTGGATGGTATGTTTTGTAAATTTCCTTTCTTATGTTCTGTCAGGATGTTATCCATCTTAATTGCTAATCATTGTGAAACATATGGTCTTTGTTTTTTGAAGTTAAATTGTGTTAATTTATTTTATTATGCCTTGAGATATTGAAATATTTAGGTGGAGTAAACTTTTTTCCTATTTTGTGATAAACTTTTTCCTATTTTGTGATTTATTTTGACATTTAAAGGTGATATATTAAAAATAATTACCTACAAGGGGTATGTTCTCAATTTATAATTATGTATGCTTGGGATCTTTTTTCGCTAAACCCTGCCCGATCTCGCCACTTGGTTCAAAATCCATTCAATGGACGTGGTTTGCCATCCAATTTGCAATTTTTATTCTAAAGGCTCGATCGAATCACTCCAACATATATGTTTTTTATAAAAATTACATATTTTAACTACAAAGGCTCTTTGTCAAATTCAAGAATATGAGAATTGACATATTGTTGTTCTTACTTCTTACTATTTTGTTATATGATATTAATTCCATACTCATTTACAACCCACATTTATGATAAACAATGCCTTTATAGAGGACAAGAAGTCAAGACACAGTATAAAGAGGAAAACTATTATAGATTGTATATAAGTTATGAAATATTGTACTTACCTTTTTCTCTTTCTATACGTGTATGTTTAGATTGGAGAAGACTTTTATTTTATAGAAAGTGTATATTTTTGCTAAATTTTTTAGTGTTGACTTTGATTCAATAATTAAAGAAATTGGACTTTTATTATAGACCATATACGATGATCACTACAAATCGCTCGCGCATCGCGCATGGCTTAAATCTAGTTATTAACTATAAAAGCATCTCCACTTGGTATGTTAATGTCCAATAGGTTTCTTTGAAATTACGTTGCATTGATGGTTTAAGGAACGGAAAAATATTGTGAACACGATAAAAAGAGATAAGTGTTGTTTTCTTATTTAACTATTTCCCTACATAAAAGTAGCGTAGTTGGATAAAGTTAAGAATTTTGATGTGTTTTTTCCCATTTTAACATAAGAGAAATGCATGTTGATGAGTTATGGATTATTCAATAGGATAAAAAGAGAAATTATGATTCATGAATATGAATATTAAAGGTTAGTACGTGATTTCAGGCATTCTCTGAAGAGTTTATATTGTCTAGGGGTGTAAACACATATCAAATATTTGTGTTCGTTTGATATTTGACTCCGAATTTTACATATATATATTTGAAAAATATCCAAAAGAGAGGATATGAATAGTGTCTTAAATTATCCAAAAAAATGGATACGGACAATTGTAATAACCCGAGGTTTTGGAGACGAATATTTATTTATTTTGGGAGAAATAAATATTATTTTTAATTGGAGATTAATTAAATTGGCAATTGAGGTCAAATTTGGAGTCATTAGAAAGTGTGTCGAATGGCAATTCTGAGGGTACCATTGTTTCCGGAAGGGTCGAGAAAGTCGAAATGACTGTACTTTGGGTCTATTTAGGTTCCGAAATAATTTAGGACCGTTTGACTCGAATTAAAGTTACCGGGTCATTTAAAGTGTGTATTATCATTTAAAGATGTGTATCTTGTGGGAAAAGGCTTAAAAAGCCTACGGAAGATATTTCTCCCAAGAAAGAGAGAGAAATAGAAAGAAAGAAAGAGAGAAGAAGAAAGAAGAAGAAGGAAAAGAAGGAGAAAAGAGAGAGAAAATGGAGATTTTCGGCAAATACGCGAACTCAAGGCAGATTCAGACCCTACGAACCCGAGACAAGTGATTAAACTTGCTAAATAATTGTTGTGTACTATTTATTGCATGATTTGTGGATTGATATTATGGGTTTTAGGTTTAGTTTAACAAAACCTAACTTTTGGGTAAAATCTTAGATTTTATATGTAGATCTTTGATTTGAGGATAAAAAAAATTAGTTTATATGTATTTTAGGATGATTATTGATGATATATATGGTTGGGTTGAAGATTTGTGGTTAAATGTAATTATATTGGGGGGGTTTGAGAAGTTGGAGTTGTGTAAAAATGGAGTTTGGCCGTGGTACCTGGTAAGGCTGGTCGACCACGTACAGAGGGTCGATCGACCGCGCCTCCAGAATTGGGCACACTGTCTTCGATTATAGGAAAAATTAAGAAACGCGATCGATCGCGGTTTGGGCACCGGTCGACCGGTCCCCTGTTTTGGGTTCAAGTTTGAGAATTTAAGTTATCCCCTTTTTCTTTGGGTTTGTATGTATGTACTTCCATAATCAGAGTATCATAAAGGATTAAGTGATTATATAAGGGGATTATAGACTTTAGAATCATAAGACGATATATGGGGCTAATTGATAAATAAATGTGATGGTGGCATATCTCTCTTATATGGGAAATAAGAGAAATGGTGATAAATAACTAAATGAAAATGTCGAGGAGTTTTAGTGATTGATTTTGAGAAGTGAGAATCTAAAAGAGTATATCAATTTGGTGGAAAATCCTCTAAGTATCGAGGTTAGTATTTGAGGAATACCGATTAGAGATTTTGGTATTTTACTAAGTGGGGAAGCCCACTTTTATTTGGGATTTTATCTGGTGATAATAACAATTTCACGATCTGAGAATGAGAATAACTTAGAGATGCCGGATCTTAGGATCCAATCCCAAATGGGATAACTTTAAAGGTTCATAAAATAAATTGAAGCATATTATGGATGGAGAACCGCGTATGCAAATTTAGGTTTATTAGGATCAAGAATATCCTTAACTTGAATTGAATTTTGAGACAATTCATTATTAGAAGCGTCATGTGAGATTCAAGTGAGAATAAGTATAGCAGATACTAAGTGGGTTATTGTGCGAGAACTGACGGTTAGTGTGTCAAAAGAGAGAGAGATACTAAATAATGATATTAATCTATTGCGCCTAAGAGCGTATAATGAAAATGAATATGTTGTTGCAGGTATACCTTATATAATGGTATATCTATATTATGTGGGATGTATGTATACCTTATATGATGGTGTATATACATGTTAAGCATACCCCCTCCTTGCTATCATTGGGAAGTTTCGTGCGTAGAGGGTGAGCATTCTGACTAGAAAAGCAGGGTGTGGATATTCCCCAGGTCATAGTCGTCCATGGTGGTCAGCAAATGACACACACACACACACACACACACACATATATATATATATATATATATATATATACATTATTTATTTTGGGGGTGAGAGGCCGTGGGTATGTGTCGCTCTCACTTGCCGGTTAGGAGCTATGACCGTTTCCTGGACGTTGTGTGCGTGAGTTGATCACGAGGTGGGTGTCGTTGAACCCCACCAGGTGGCCCTAGTTTGCTACGTATATGGGCTGCTGGAAGATGATTGCATGTGAGCCTGCGTCCTTCGAGTTATAGCTCGGTTGGATGGTTATTATTGCTTGTGTTTGTACTTGGGTATCAAGGGCATAATGGACCTCAACGACCTACATTGCCAGGATTAGTGTATCGGGGGGGTCCTTGTTTGGATTTCGCCTCGGCGAGACGTCCCACGCACGAACCGCAGTGTAATGTTGGAACTTGGGGATAATTTTAGTCCTTAATGCTCATATATATATATATATATATATATATATATATATATATATATATATATCACCTATCCCGGCAATCGACAGTGCCAGGAGTAGTGTAACGGGGGGTTCCTTATTTGGATTTCGCTTCGGCGAGACGTCCCATGCATGAAACATCCTGTACTGTTGAGAATTGGGAATATTAATTAATTAAAATTGGATTATAATCATTTGGGTTACATGCATCTTGCATTGAGGGCATAATGAGCCCCAAGGATCGATACGGTTAGGAGTAGTGTAACGGGGGGTTCCTTGTTTGGATTTCGTCTCGGCGAGATGTCCCACGCACGAAACGCAGCACCGTGTTGAAAATCGGGAGGAGTTTAGTCCTTAACTCTTGATGCTAATAACTCATATATAATTGTAAGGACATTTTTGTCCATTATCAATTTGTATGTCGTACGTCGTTACACTGTTGAAGAAACTCAAGATCGCACCTACATCAACGGATCCGAATATCAAAGCATCTTCAACATCATAGCCTATGCAAGAATGAACTTGGTAAAATTTTGTGTTTACGTTCCTTAAAGTTCATATTTAGTATTGGGAAATTTTTATAAAATGTTTTTTATAAAAATTAGAAGTAAGTTTTTTCAAGCAAAATGAGGCTTTTAAAAGTTTTTTAGTTTTCTGGGAAGCCGGACCGGTCCGCCTCTATACTGGACCGATCCACCTTCGGACCGGTCCACCCTCTACCCGGACCTATCCGCTTGCTGCAGATCTAGTAAACCCTGGACCGAAAGCGAACCGAAGAAGCCATTTTTTAAAAGAACCGATCCGAGGTCGGACCGATCCGCCTGGGATAAATTCGGCCAGATTTGTTCGAGATTTTTTAGGCTCAAAGTTTTCTTATTTAAGCCAACTTCGGGGAGTTGTTTTCTAAGACTTTTCAAGACGATTTTCAGAGTCCTAAATGCTCTAAGTCTTCACCTTTTTTGAGTCCCAAGACTCTTTTTTGATTCACACACAAAAATCCCAATTACTTTTGTGAATCTTTTGGAACCCTAGAACACAAACTTTTTGTTGTTCATCTTTGTGGAGAGATCTTTGCAACCGAGGGTTGCATGTCATTGCTGAGGAAGTCTCTACAAAGTTTTATGGTTGCGTGTCATTAAGGAGAGCTGCGGTTCTTCCTTCATTGTTTGGGTTGCGAGTCCTTGGAGGGTGCCGCGTGTATTCTCTTGCTGAGTTCAAGACTGCATGTCTTTGTGGGTTGGCTGCGCGTTGATCCATTGCAGATTTCTCTATGTAATTGTAAGTTGCGACTTGTATATTCATAGTGAAATAAAGGTTTTACCCGAAAGGGATTTTTTCCTGAATTCTGTGTCTCAGCATATTTTTTGTGTCACATTCTTTATTTATTTATGGGTTGACACACGCACCTTAGATGCATGTTTAGGGTATCTAATTAAATAAGTGTGCTATATTAGAAAGTTTCGAAGTTAATCAATTATCACACGTAATTCCCACGTTCTCAATAATAATTATATATATGGTTTCATGCCTTATATGGGCATCACTAGAATATAAAATTCTAGTAAATGAGATTGTTGATGTATTGTGTTGATGTGGACATGATTGGATCATGTAACTTTATATGTTCAACAAATGAACATTATGAAGATAACTATAACTATTACATTAAAGTTAATGTATATGACTTATAAATTATGGAAACAAATGTATTGGGAGATAGGTTACATGATTTCGCTTAAATACTTCTTTTGGGTTTAAGTTAGGATCCTCTTACCTAAATAGAATCGGACATCCATTTGGAGATCACGTGCATACGTTTAGTGTGCGCTTTAGATGAGAGGTGAGTTGAATTATTATA